>CM076574.1:511581494-512181494 GCA_034641835.2 Pinus albicaulis | reverse complement strand
AGTAGGAAAACATCAAGTGCACTTCCCACCTAGGGATAAGAAATTTATTATTCAATGAAGTGCATAATTATCTTGGATATATGGATACCTTTTTCATACGGATTCTGACTTTCAGATCCAGAGATGCATCAAATAGGATGAGACTTACGATGTTCTCAGGTGTTCCCATGATGAACCTTGTGGTGGACATTTTGATGATTACAAGACTCGACATAAGGTACTCTATATGGGATATTATTGTCACACGATATTCAAAGATGAAAATAAGTATGTCCAGAGCTACGACAGGTGTTAGAAGATGGGTCGTCACACTCAAGATGATGAGATTCCCATGTAGCTGCAACTTTTAATAAAACGCTTTTGAAGATAGGCATTGGATTTCATAACTCCCTTTAACCCACCATCAAAAGAAAAGGTCTACATTCTTGTATGCATAGATTATTTGAATAAATGGGTGGAAGCAATAGCTCTCCCGAATGCTACAAGAAGTCGACACTAGTTTATTGTTTGAACTATTTTTGTTATACCGAATTCCTAGGGAAATAATAAAAGATATGTGGTCACAATTCACTGCTCATAAAATTTTTGCTACTTTACAGAAGTAACACATTAAGAAAAAAGTCACTTCTCCTTACCATCCTCAAAAAACATATAGGTGGAAAGTACCAATAGGGTTCTAGACATAATTATGACCAAAAAAATATCTTCCAACCACGAGCTAACCGGCTAAACTCCTGAGGCCTTGTAGGTCAGACAATGTGACACAATATTAATAATAATTTACATACAACCTTTTTTGTTTGAGGGAGACCATTTTAATTTGTTCAATTTGATATTAAGACTCTCAACGATAATAGAAGTTGGATTGGACTTCAAAGAAGCAAAAAAATCAATGTTTACAATAGCTTAACAAATTGGATGAGATGGACCTATCATTTGCAACATACAACTCTTATTCAATAGAAAGACTGCCATTTCATGATATTATTAAAAATAATTTTTTTAGAAAGGTGAGTGGGCTATATTATATGATTGTGAATTTTAAGATTTTCTAGGAAAACGTTAGATGAGATGGTTAGGACCTTATGATATTATTGAAGTTTATGATAATGGTAAAATGACCTTGACTAATATTGATGATTTTGGTGTCTCTTTTATTTTTGATGGATATTGACTCTACCTATATCGTCAGCGGCTTACACAAGAGTCTTATTTTCCATCAGATAAGTAATGATTCCAATTTGAAGATCATAGTTGATTGGGGAGGTAACCTCTTACTTATATGTAGCCAATTTTCTTAAAAATTTATTTAATTTTGTACATAATATATATATTTTCATGAAATTAAATTGGTTTTATATCACACACACACACACACACACACACACACACAGATATAAATATATATATATATATATATATATCACTATGTACTCACCACAATTATATAGAAAAATATTCCTACCCTATTCGATTTCCTCAAAGAATATTAAATCCACACCTTAGGGATGTAGTAAAACAAGAACTGCAAAAGCTCCTGGATGTCAATTTTATATATCCTATTTCAGACAACTTGTGGGTTTCACCATCATTTGTATTCCCTAGAAAAAAAGTAAATGGAGAATTTGTGTGGATTGTGGGGAATTGAATAAGGCTACGCAGAAAGATCATTTCTGCATTCCATTTATAGGCCAATTCCTTGACACTCTTGTTGGGAAGAATTTTTTCTACTTTCTAGAGGGTTTTAGTGGTTATAATCAAATTAAAATCACTCCAAAATACTAGGATAAGACGACATTTACCTACCCTTGGGGAACATTTGCATATATAGTACTACCATTTGACTGTGCAAAGAAAAAACCACTTTCTAGAGAGAAATTTTGAGTATATTCTATGATTTAATTAGTGAAGGACTTGGGTTGTACATGGATGACTTTACTCCACGTGGTAATGAATTTGACCATGCCTTACAAAATTTAGAAAAATTTCTTGAACGAAGAGTTGCTACCAGATTATGCCTTAGCCATGAAAAATGTCACATGATCATGACCATAGGTGTATTTTTGGGGCACTAAAATTCTATTGTAGGTATTCAAGTGGATCCAACAAAGATTGAGGTAATTTTTATGTTTCCTACTCCTTGTACACCAACATAGGTACAAATTTCCCTCTGCTATGCTGGTTATTATCTCAGATTTATAGAACATTTTTCAAATATAGCTACACAATTATATGTTTTGACATCAAATGTTGAATTCGAGTGGACTAACAAATATGATTATGTTTTTACATAAATTAAAAATATGATCTCAATAGCCCCTGTGTTAAGATGTCCGAACTAGAAATTACCCTTCCATATTTCAATAGACTCATCAGACACACCGATATGAGTTGTCCTTGTACAAGAGGAAGATAGCAAGCCCTATGCCATTTACTATATCAAAAAAAATGTTACACTGACAGAATTTAATTATACAGTGATAGAAACATATTTTTTAGTTTCTTTTTATTCTATTAATAAATTTCATCACTATATAATGGGATATCCAATATTCCTATATACAGATCATTGCACCATTATATATCTAGATAATAAACCTATCACCAATGGTTTAATAACTCTATTTTTTTATTATTAAAGGAGTTCAATATTACTATAAAGGATCATAGAGGAAAGTAAAATATTGTTGCATATTTTTTGTCTAAAATACCTCAAATAACCGATCCTTCAGCCATGGAAGATCAATTTCCAGCCGAACAGCTTTTTGTTGTAACAAGAAAGAAACCTTTGTATGTTGATGTGTCCATTTACCTGGTAGCAGGAAAACATCAAGTGCACTTCCCACCTAGGGATAGAAAATTTATTATTCAATGAAGTGCATAATTCTCTTGGATATATGGATACCTTTTTCATACGGATTCTGACTTTCAGATCCAGAGATGCATCAAACAGGATGAGACTTACGATGTTCTCAGGTGTTCCCATAATGAACCTTGTGGTGGAAATTTTCATGATTACAAGACTCGACATAAGGTACTCCATATGGGATATTATTGTCCCACGATATTCAAAGATGAAAATAAGTATGTCCAGAGCTACGACAGGTGTTAGAAGATGGGTCGTCACACTCAAGATGATGAGATTCCCATGTAGCTGCAACTTTTAATAAAACGCTTTTGAAGATAGGCATTGGATTTCATAACTCCCTTTAACCCACCATCAAAAGAAAAGGTCTACATTCTTGTATGCATAGATTATTTGAATAAATGGGTGGAAGCAATAGCTCTCCCGAATGCTACAAGAAGTCGACACTAGTTTATTGTTTGAACTATTTTTGTTATACCGAATTCCTAGGGAAATAATAAAAGATATGTGGTCACAATTCACTGCTCATAAAATTTTTGCTACTTTACAGAAGTAACACATTAAGAAAAAAGTCACTTCTCCTTACCATCCTCAAAAAACATATAGGTGGAAAGTACCAATAGGGTTCTAGACATAATTATGACCAAAAAAATATCTTCCAACCACCAGAGCTAACCAGCTAAACTCCTAGAGGCCTTATGGGGGGATCAAACAATGTGACACAATATTAATAGTAATTTACCATACAACCTTTTTTTCAGTAAGGAGACCATTTTAGCTGTTCAATTTCATATTAAGACTCTCAAAACGATAATAGAAGTTGGATTGGACTTCAAAGAAACAAAAAATCAATGTTTACAATAGCTTAACAAATTGGATGAGATGGACCTATCAGCCCTGCAACATACAACTCTTATTCAATAGAAAATTTCCAACTCGCATGATCGTATTATTAAAAATAATTTTTTTTAGAAAGGTGAGTGGGCTATATTATATGATTGTGATTTTTAAGATTTTCTACGAAAACGTTAGATGAAATGGTTGGGACCTTATGATAGTATTGAAGTTTATGATAATGGTAAAATGACCTTGAATAATATTGATGATTTTGGTGTCTCTTTTATTTTTGATGGATATTGACTCTACCTATATCGTCAGCAGCTTACACAAGAGTCTTATTTTCCATCAGATAAGTAATGAGTCCAATTTGAAGATCATAGTTGATTGGGGAGGTAACCTCTTACTTATATGTAGCCAATTTTCTTAATAATTTATTTAATTTTGTACATAATATATATATTTTCATGAAATTAAATTTGTTTTATATCACACACACACACACACACACACACACACAGATATATATATATATATATATATATAGATATATATATATGTAACAATAATAATAATAATAATAATAATAATAGAATAAAGGACAAGGGTTGTTATTCTTTCATCACAATTGATGTTCCTTTGGCCATAGTTGTTGTTCCCTTTCATCAGAATTATTGTTGCTTACATCACAATTACTATCCCCTCACTATTGTTCCCTTAGTTTTAGTCGTTGTTCCCCTTCATAACAACTTGATGTTTTCTTTTATTGCAGTTGTTGTCCCCTTAGTCACAACTAATGTTTCCTTTGAATATATTTGGTGTTCCCATAGTCAGAAGTGTTGTTACCGTGTGTGCTATTTTCTTGAGTTATAGCCAGTTTTTGTGTGAAATTATTCAGATTTTGAAGCTCTTTTTTGATATCATGGTGACACAATTATGTTGTTATAACAATTATCGTAAGATAATATTTTATTTGACTTCTAAACTTCATAAATAAATTAACAATATTGATGTTGTAAATAATTAAAATAATCATAATATATCTCTTTAATTACCACAAGAGGAATTTAATTTTTTCTTATAATCTGGTGATCTCCTTAACAAATAGAGTTTTGGGAAGAAAATAGAAACCAAAAGGGTATTTATTGAAATAATTTTTACACCATCCCTAAATATTAAAGATTTGATGATCCACACCATTCACTAATCCATTTATCATAACAAAATGAGAAAACTACTAATAACTCAAAATAAGAAAATTATACCCAAAGGATAAGAGTTATAATGATGAGAAAACCTACAATGATCATATGACTTAATAAGCCGATATTACCATTATGGTCACCAAGTGAGGATAATTCCCTTCAACAATTAAGTCAGAGGACAAGATGTTTCATCACAATCTGACTTGTTCGTCTCATTAAGAGCTTGTGAATGGCATTGTCACCAACTAGTCACCACGTTAGGATGGTGGCCTTTTGATGATAATTAAAAAGAAGAATTTATGAATCATTTTTATTAGAATGGGATACTGAGATATAAACTGGGTAGATGGAAACCTTGTCGAGGCCATGGGTTCCTGCTAGCAGCAGAGGCCATGCCTATGGTATTGGAGTATATTTGAAATCATCTTATAAACAAGTTTCTATTTTACCTTCCCTTTCTATTAATAAAGGAGGATCACCAAACCATTATGGAAATTTATTATATTAGGAAGGTGGTAATATTGAGTATGTGTGTATAATTATTTCTTCTAAATTTCAAATATGAGGATTGTAAATCTAAAAAGTTTCCAAAATCTATATTTAATGTCTTTTCACCCTAACAGTAATCTATTGGTTTGAATATTTTTTTACCCATGATTTGAGCTTTAATTGTATTTATGTTCTTTTATTCCTGTAAATATCAAGTCTCGTCAGCATATCTAAGCATTTAATTCACCCTATCATCACGCCGCACACCCTTGATTGATATTTTTATGTTTTTTCAACCATCCATTATTGAAATTAATTTGTTTCTATCTGATTGATTATAACCATCATCCACCATTGACCTTTAACTTTATTGGGGGGGGGGGGGAGGTGTAGAATCACACATATGACAAGACATTTAATTTATTGTAGTAACTCTGTTTTTCATGTTTTAACCTCACTTACTTGTAATTTTTCAACATTTTTACTCCTTTCACTTTTTACCTTTTAAGCTCTGCTTGAACACAACTCCATATCACTCTCTAATAAACCGTTGAGATGGGTTGCCGATTATTTCGTAGTGAACCAACCCAATTGAGAGTCTCATACTAGGCATGGAACATTTTCGAATGAGTAGGATGGATGGAATATTTTTCCCAGTTACAAGGATTTGATAATGTGATTACTTTCGAATTCATATGTAATTTGTGAAATGGGATAACCATAGTTAAGAGCATGAAATTTCAGGTCAATGAATAAATCCTGTTAGAAGTTATAGGCCTCCCTATGGAAGGACAAAAATGGGTTCACAAACATACCCTACTGCAGAGCGCAAAATTTCTATTCACATACCCAGAGAAGAATTGATTAAGAAAGTCAAGGGGTATAACCTTGTTTCATTTGCAGAGCCTTGGAAGAATTTGGTAGGGGTTTTGCAAATATATATCACTTGTGATTACTGATATGACATGGTCAGACCTCGACACTTGAAGTTTCTAGCGACGTTAAAGAAGAAGGTAACTCTAAAGTTACCGTAATTTTTGAATTCATTTCTCCACGAGACTGTTGTAAGGTTTAATAAGTACAAATAAGAATTTGGGGTGGTAAGAAACCACAGTCTCATAAATCTAGTAGTCATCAAAGAACTGAGCCAAGTAAACCTAATTTGGGAAGAATTCATGTGAAACTCCGAAGTTCCTCTATAAATTGGAATACCTATAGTGGAACTTGAGTATCCAATATAAAATGAGGAGGCCACTATGGCAGAGGATGAAGTTACATAGGAATAGGCCCATACCTCAACTCCGCAACAGCTAACTAGGGCAGAAACGAGATCAGTTTCCATTCTGGTCTCTCCACCTACTAAACAAATAAGGTAGTCCAGATTAGGAAAAAAAATGAGTTCCACAGAATCTATTAGACGAACAATGGAACGAAGTGCATCCCAGAGGCTTCCTGACATATAGTAAATTCATCAAGAATTTTCTCAGCAAGTACATGAAATAGAAGTGGACCAGGTATTGGAAGAATTAGGAACCCTTTTTAGTTTTTTAAACTTCAAGGAAGTCGCAGTTTGTTCAAAATAAACCAAAAAATCAAACCCTGATGCCAAACTCTCATGACTCTCTTTCCAATTCAGCATCTACTGTCATCATGGAGTATTCGGGAGACACTGAAGATACTTCTCTTCTAGATAATTTTTTAGACTCCATTGCAACCATCATGGAACCTTGTTCTCCCCTAGAAGGAACAACCCTACAATCTCCTGTGGGGCAAGAGATCAATGCTAATTTTTCCAGTATGCCCCAATCTGATGAGGGCTTTACAGTACCCGTAACTACTAATTCATCTAAATAATTAGTGACCGAAAGGCCTGAGATTATCATTATTTCCCCCTCTTATCCAGTCATATAGAGATAAAATCTTGTTAAGAAAATAAGGAAGAAAACTAGTCACGAGGCAAAGCTGCAATAAAAAGAAAGTAGGAAACTGCAACGAAAAGTGCAACATCTCACGAAGTGGTTGAGAAACATCAAGGTTTAGAGATACCAAAAATAAAATTAAGAAAAATGAAAAACTGAGACTCAAATATAAGACTTTCTTTTCTCCAAATAAACTCAGAGGGAAGAGACTCTTGTTGTTACCATAGGAACACTCACTGACCCAGATTTATTGAGCATTATTGCAATGACTTTTGTAGTAAGTACTCAAAAATAATTATCAGTTCCCATTGATAGGAGCACACATACATATATTATACCCATTTACAACCCTCTAATTGTAAATTATAACATTTGGGTGTTAAAAAAGAATTTGGAATAACAACAGGAAACTTTGACACGATATCAAGAAGAGATGTGGCCCCGAAAGGAGAATTAGGAACTATTGCAGAAATTCAAAGCATTAACGATCACTGAAGATGAAACTTATGCTCAAATAAGAGTAACATAGAAAAAGGTGTATACTGTAAAAGAATAGCTTGAGAAATCCTTTGAACATAGAAAGGAAGTTTGTTCTATTTACTCTGATGCCCTATCTTGCATATTTCCAGATAAAAATTATGCTCTGTTTTTATTGGAATGATATCATTTGTTCAAAATAAAGGTTGTTCGATATAGCCAGCCTTATGAATTCAAGAATTCATCCAAATTCGTTAATACTTTCCATCAATAGGAATATAATGAAAAGTATCTATTCTATGAGTTGTATATGCACAATTTCTTTATAGAGGAACAAGTAGACGAAAAAATTGTTCCCTTCATTGGAGATATACAATTTCAGACATTTATTTCTTTTGCTAGAAGTCAAATAAATTGGTCTAAAGCTTATAACATATTCTAAAAAAGACAATATGGCCTCGACCTTTGGTTCATAGGGGAGACAAAACTCCCTTTGTATGCACTTATAAAAGAAAACAAGTTTATGGAGCATCCTGGCATTATTACTGCCCTAAAACCTATCCACAAATATGTTTGAAATTTGGGGTTGCAATATTTTGAGAATATTAAGGTGGAAG
This sequence comes from Pinus albicaulis, assembly GCA_034641835.2. Lineage (NCBI taxonomy): Eukaryota > Viridiplantae > Streptophyta > Pinopsida > Pinales > Pinaceae > Pinus > Pinus albicaulis. The sequence continues at coordinate 512,173,084 of CM076574.1, read as the reverse complement.
CTTGATGGGCTACTAAATAGAGATGGAGAATGTCATCTAACGAAGTCAATAATAGAGAACCTTTCAATTTTCATAATGTTCATGCTACAACAAGTAGGGAATTGTATTATGCTCAATTTGTCCTAGATGAAAGCCCCAAATGGCTTGGATGAAGGTAAAAATTACATATATTTTGGTGACCTTTAGATGAATATAAATTTGAGTATGAGCTATCATAAGTAGTTATGTTTGTATAATTCCAAGAATTCATAAGTATAAATGGATTCAGACATTATGGAGAGTGTCCCTACCCAGCCTACTCTCTCACCTTACTTCATGCCAACCTGTTAAACACACACATGGCGTATGAGGAAAGATAAACACACACATAAAAAGATAGGCATTCGTTGCTTCTCTATTACACATAGATGTACATTTATAATATAATAATGTGACTCTTGGATTCATCTTCCATGGTCACTTGGACTCCTACATGAATTTTCGCCTTCCACACCTACCCATAGAGGATTAGGTGTTCAACATTACCCCCGTTAATCCGAAGCGGTATGTGTGAGTCCAAGAAGAGAGTTGTAATACAAATCTTCAAAGTATGTATGGAAGTAATTAGGTTGAATTAGCTCTCTGAAATGTTGGTATAAAGAGGTGGTTTAAGGATGACCACCAACACTAGAACATAATGCTTATTGCAATTCTCGGAACTCTTCCAAAACTGGCAAGAAGCTAAGGGCTTCTGCTAGAGGAATTGTCCCTCATATTTGAAAAGGGAGGCCTTCAACCTAAAAAATGGGAAGCCTACAACCTGTGATGGTTTAAGGATCACCACCAACACTGGAATCCTTGATGCAATTCCTGGAACTCTTCCAAAGCTGGCAAGAAGTTGAAGTATTTTGCTAGAGGAAGTGTTCTGAAAGAGGAAGAATATCAACCTCAAATGGATGGCTTAACACTGTCAACCAACAAAAGGCATGCTCATGGGCATCAATGTCTCTAGCTACAAATATGAATCTGTAATGACGAATTGTGGCTCAGGCTCGCTTGAACTATTGTGTCTCAGGCTACAACTCTGAATATGGAATGAGAGATTGTGGCTCAAGCTCTCTTGATGTGGCGTCGAAGCTTGTATATGACCACCATTTTCCCCCCTATCAGGTACAAGGTGAGATGATGGCGAAAAATCAACTGAAATTTTGTTCAATATTCGAGAACAAGTTCTAACATGTGACTTAAACATCTTCTTGGTTGTTGATGCCCATTTCCAAGAAGCGATCCTTCCAAGATGAATCCTAGTTCTTACAGGAGGCTTGTTTCTGAAGCATTTGTGTGAAGAATGGGTCTTCCGACCACAGTGCTTGCATGGATAAAGATCGAAAAAATGATCCTTCATATGGCCAACTCAATCATAGTGTTGGAATTTTACAATCTGTTGTTGTTAGTGTGGAAACGGAGCAGGATCTAGAACAGCTGTAGGTGAACTATCATAAGGAAATTGAGCACTCTGAAATTTGATGGGCTTGGAGTAGTCTGAAATATGAAAGGAAAAATCCTTGTCATATCCAAGACTAGTTCTGTGCTTTTTATGGAAAAGTTGTTCCCAAGGTCTGATGATGGGCTTGGGAAATGCAGTCTAAGTTGCTGCATCTGCATGTAAATCTGCTCTTATACAAGGAACTGAATGTGAATTGTCTGCAAATTTATATCTTTTTTTCTGATGGGAGTCCTTCTCAATGTTCTAAATAGAAACAGGTTCATAATGATGACTCTTTTGTTGAAGTTCATCTTGCTGAAGCTGAGATTCCAACTGCAAAAACTCAATCTTGTCTTGTGCATCTTGCAAGCAAGTTTGAATATTAAGAAGAGCATTCTTGCTCATTTTTACCATATCATGAATAGTGGAATGAATGAGGTTATTCAATAGCTCTAATGCATCATTTATTTTAGCCATTTTTCTCAACAACTCAGGCTTCAAGAAATAAAGGGTGTCGGCTTCAACAAATAATGCACTCGTTTACAATGTGATTCAACTTACTTTCAAAAGAATACAAATGAATTCAAAGATACTTTTCTTTCATGAAATTCTGATTATGGAATTCCCAAAGAACAAACTCTGCTACTCAAATTATGGAGGACCTCAAGGTGTAGACTTTGACGTCTGATCAGCAAGAAACAATGACTCAAATCTTAGAAGTATACAACAATTTCTCAGCAACTCAAAGTTATACTTCAAATACTGATTGCAACTATGAAGAAGCAATATCCACTCATAATTTTAGTACAATACAATTTCATTGCAAATATTTTGTAAATGTGCAACAAAAACCATTGTGCAATAACCCTTTAAGGTAGATGATTTCTCTCTTCTTCAAAGAACTGTTTTACGCTAACAATTGTAATTCCATAAAAAGATATTCACAAGCTTGTATGCTTCACTATCTGAGAAAATGGTCTTGAGCTTGTTGTACTACTTCACAATAAAGAGGAAGGAAAATTCCAAAAGCTATGAGTAAGTTTTATGATGCCACCAATTTTCAACATTTGCCTTCACATTGTCAATCTCTTTGAGAGATTCACCCTTTTATACATGCCACAACTCTTGGTCATACAAACTTAACTTTTCACTATATAAAATCAATTCATTTATTCATATACCATTTATACCATCTCCTCTCTCTCTTCTTTCTCTACTCTTTTTTTTTTTTAGGAAAAAAAAAAAATTAGGGAAAAACAAAGGTATTATTTGGGGGAGGTTTTTACTAGGTGAGGTGAAATCTGGGGGAGGTGTTTACTGGGGAAGGATTTATATGGGGAAGGATTTATCTGGGGGAGGTTTTAATTCGGGGGTTTTATCTGGGGGAGGGGAAACTGGGGGAGGTGGGAACTGTAAAAAAAATTTAAAAGTATATCATTGGTCGAATTAAAAAAAGGAAACAGAGTGTGCGTGGGTGGGAGAGACGTTGAGCATTGAGAGTATGGAAGGGACAATGAGTGGATGGGAGTGAGGGGCGAGGGGGAAGGGTGAGCGATGAGGGAAAGGGTGGGGTTTCTGTGCATTGAGGGGAGATGGGGGTTTGAGGAAGGCCATGAGGGCCGTGGGCGGGGATGAGAGAGTTGGGGGTTAGGGAGTGTAGAGTGGGGAGGGGTCGAGTGGATGCAGTGATGGGTGTGTGAGTGTGAGGGGGAGGGTGGATGGGGAATGGGAGCATGGTTTGAGGGCACAGGTGAGGGGGTAGTTTTAAGGGGTTGAGTGGATTGAAGGCTGAGCAGAAGGGTGAGGGGGTCGGGGGTAAGTGCAGGGACGAGGTGCCATGGGTTGAGCGAGGCGAAGGGTGGAAGGGGATGGGTCGAGGGCTCTGAGAGCAGAAGGGAGATGGGGCCATGTACACTTGCAATGTGGGTTGAAGGGAGAGCATAGGGACGATTAGGGTTGAGGGATGTGAGGTGAGGCCGTGAGGGCCGCGCATGCTGCTCAGAATTTTTTTATTTTTTTTTATTTTTTTTAAACAGTAAAATATATAGCAGAGAATTGTAGAGGGTGAGGTAAATTGCAGAATTTATAGAATTTGTAGAAAATTTCACAAATATACAGCAGAGAATTGGAGAAACAGTAGAATTTGTAGAAGTTGCAGAATAATTTGCAGAAATTGTTTTGCCAGAAATTTGCAAAAATTTTCAGAATATGAACATAAATTAGTAGCAGAATTTTCAGTAGAGACCCACTTTAAACAGTAGTGGAAAATATTTTTGCGAAAGCTCTCCAATTCACTCTTTTCTAAAATTCATAGCTTTCACAATAATGTGCAGAAATAAAAGTAGGCAGAAATTGCAGGGAAAATTCAGAATTTGTTTTTTTGTCTCAAAATTGTAGAATGGAAGGAGAAGTGAGAAAACCTGCAGAGTTTAAGATGCACAACGTTGCTCTTCATAAAAATAATTTCTGAATGCTGCAAAAGATTTTTGAATGCTACAAAAATGACTGCTGTAGAAAATCTCTAAATGCTATAAAAATGATTAGAATTTTTGCAGATTTACACAGGCCACAAAAACAAATTGCTCACACAAGGTTGAGTTGGTTATGAATGTATCAGCTTTGATACCATGTTAAACACACACATGGTGTATGAGGAAAGATAAACACACAAATAGAAATATAGCCATTCGTTGCTTCTCTATTACACATAGATGTACATTTATAATAAAATAATGTGACTCTTGGATTCATCTTCCAAGGTCACTTGGACTCCTATGTGACTTTTCACCTTCCACACCTACCCATAGAGGATTAGGTGTTCAACACAACCATATATTTGCATGAGGTCATGCAAAAAGGTAATTTGATGGGTCATGTTGGTCCTTGGAATTGGTATAATTATTCACCCTATTTCCTTCATTGATTGTTATTTATCAATCCTTTTGAACATAGATTATAATACCTTAAGTGCTATAGAGTTCTACAAATTTCATAATAATTGTTTGTTATTCTATGTCATTAGTGAATTGATTCAAGTCTTAAAGAAATTATTAACTCATGATTTGGATCGATATTTGGACATGAAATATTTGATGTTGATTTTTTATCCTAGAATAGCTAAAGACGGTCCAGCCATAGGAAAATCATTTAGAATACTTGTGGCTTACTGACCATGAATCAACGCCTTATATGCATGAGACGCTTGGAAAGAGGATCGTGGTCTACTATTCCAAGGAATATGTTACAGAATTCATCCGCTAAATTAAGCATTAAGAGAATATTTTGATTCTCAGGATAGATTTATAATTTCAAATTTAGGATTATTTTGTAATATAAAAGTAGCATTAAACATCAGTAAAGGCTAATAATTATTCCTACTATTTTGTAAACTTCTCTTGTAATTTACTATTGCATATTAATGAAGACTTAGTGATTTAGTTTTAATCTAGTGCATTGAGTTAACTACAAGACGGTTAAATTTTTGTGACTTTGGGCACAGTTTTGGAATGGATACTATCCTCATCTATATTACTATTGCATTTTATTTTCATATTTTCCATGACTATCTTTTTCTTATATTAATTTACAGTTGCTAGATTTACTATTATTGTTTACAAGTAGTTACAATAAATAGTGTTAAATAATATTTCCTTTACAACATTATGCTTGGTTATTGTTTTCCATAATAAGTTTGAATTGTCAGCTTTAAAGAGCTTAGCATTTTTTTTCATAAATTCATCTTAGTTCCTTTAATTTCAAGTTATCATTCTATAGGAAAAAACTTAAATATCTCTTTGGTTTTTTCATAAGACTTAACAATTTTCTTTTCTTATCAGTTTGATTACAATTTAAAGATAGAAAACGGGTACTCTTTTAGTGGAGATTTTTTTGTTCCTTTCATTTATTAAGTTTCTTTTTCTCATTAGTTCTACTTAGATCAACATCACACTACTCTTGAACCAAATTTTTCGACAACCTTGCAATAAGAAGACGAAATCCCAGGTTGAAAATTTAATGTGTAGACGTTTAAATTGTTTCTTTAAGAAAAATTCAACACTCAACAATGCTTTCAGCTAGATGATGTTGGCATAGATTCATGATGTTAGCTATATCATGTTGGCATTGATTTAAACCTTATGATTTCAACCCTTATAGACTAACTGAAATTTGGATGTCATTCATTGTAGCATGGTTGTAGTTGGTTGTGTGTACATTGCGATGGTTCTGTTCGCATTTATTTCAACACGATGATGTCACTCATGATGGCCAGATGATGGAATTAGTTTGGTTGATGATGCTACCATAGGTGGATGATGTAGATCTTCATGCAATGGGGTTTATGGCACTCTAATTGTGTTGGAAACTAGCTATTCATCTAGGTCCTCATGCTTGTTCTCATGGAGATGACTTGTTGGATTATGATGGCATTATGTTTTATGATGGAGATGTGCTACAGAGTATTCCAAGTCTGTCATATGTGTTATATATTACAGAGATGACTGTAGGAGGGCAGAGGACTTGTTGGAACTCTTTCCAACCTTAATTGTTGGCCTTTTAGTTCATCTTGGTAGTGACACTTCAGAGATATGTTTTCTCCAATTTTAGATATTTCAGAGGCTATTTAGGAGGTTTGGAGGATTTTCCGGATACTCGAGAAGGGGATCCAACAGGTGGCAGAGGTTCTAAGTTGAAGGATTTTTTTTTTCTTCATTATTTTCCCTAGTAACATGGGTCCAAGCATATGCTTATGGATGAAGACCCTTGGACACCAGAAAATAGTCTTATTCATGTGAATTAATATTCCAATCAATTTTTTCCATTGTTATGCATGATATTGATGTTTTTCTTGAGAATTTATTTTCATTCCTCATGCAAACGAGAAGGAAATTAGTATAAAAATTTCTAGGGGCTTTTAGAATTAGTTGTAAAGGTCAATATTGGGTTGAAAAGGTCCTCCAATGATGTGAACTCATTTAGTGCACAAGTAGTGGTCTTAGTCAATTGATTTGGTCCAGTTTTTACACCATTGATCCTAGCCCCAAGCTCAATTCCTCCCTACATGTTTTAAATGCTTGATTTTTGAGTTGAGTGAGGGTTGATGTTGAGGGAATATGTGTAAGAGAAGGTTGCAAAAAGTGATTATGCTTTAGACCTATTGGAGATATTTTCTATGATGATGGATAGTTTTTGTTGGTGATTCTCACTCTTATTTTTGAAGGAGTTTTTGATTCATTTGTAACATAGAAATAGTGTATTATGATGTAGATTGCATTACACAAATTTGTATTTTGGTTTGAGGATTTAATATTATGTTGTTGATGGTATTCAATTTTGCTATCACCACTATTTTCTTGAGTTGAAAAGTATACTAGTTGTGGTATTTCTATTTTGACATGATGATTATAGCTTACTTCTAAGATCTTGTTTGTAGAGTTGAATTCTTGTTGAGCAGAGGATCTTGGATCTATTTTGAAAATTGATGAAATGAGGTACACATAGTGTAGAGGAGTAGCGATTTCATGGACAAGAGCATGGATATCAAAGTTTCAATGAAAGTAATAGTTTCTCAATCCAATGGTATTTGCATATTCCAATCATAGTTGGACAAGGATCGATTGATCATGTCATATTTCAACGGAAGGTAGTCCATAGATCCATGTAAGAACAAAGTCTTTCAAGTTGATCAGTACTATCGAGTCTCTTGGAAAATCTTTTTTGGCCTACTGTAGATGAGGTTGAGTCTCCATGTTGATCAGAGTCAACTAGTTATTTAAAAGACAAATTACTTGACATAATAAAAATTTAGAGAAGACGAAAAAAAAAGGGGTGTTTTTTCTCCCAGAAGAGTTTCCACAAGAAATTTATGTCTCCTATGTGCATCCTTTATATTTTTTCATGGTTTTTAGTTTCTTCTCATATGGTACACATGTTATGGTTTAATTTTTAGCTGTTGGTTAACATATGTGTTATTTAGTAATTGATGTTAAATTAGTGAAAATATTATACAAGTCACACTAATAGTTCACCCGCCCTCTCAATAGTGCTTAAATGTTTCCAAAAACTGGTATCAGAGTGTGGCTCTTGGTTGTTGCTTGATCCATAGAGAGTAGATCTAGGGATTGTTGTTGGAAATTGATTTTTTTTCTTTAGAATGGTTGTCCTCACTGATACAAATTACAATATATGGTAGAAAAATGTTAAATCACAATTTTTTTCTTGTAGATCTAACATTTGGAGAGTAGTATGTGAAGTTTGTGGCAAGGATCCAATTTCAGATGAAGATTTGTAGGAGGATACACAAGAGAGATGCATACTTCACAAGAATATTTATGATGATTATTTGGAGATGCTAGTAGGTTAGAAATATGCTAAGGAAATGCGAGACAATCTAGAATCCATATTTGGTGATGGTACTAGAAACAATAAGGAAAATGTGAAGAAGAGAAAGAAAAATAAGGAAAAGAACAAGAAAAAGAAAAAGGGCCTTAAAAAACAAGAAGATTAGTCACAATAATCTCATTCTTCTAGTGCACATGATTCAACAGATGATGAGAAGAGATCATAAAATCATGAATTCAAAGGTATAAACATTAATGATTTTATTTTCATTTATAAGTTTGATGATTCAAATTTAGATCATGCTAAACCACATAGTGAAGATGCGGATAGTATTAATATTCTTAGAGATGATATTTATAAATTAACAGCTACATGCTAGGATCAAGAAAAATTATTGTATATTTATAATGATAAGAAGGTAAAGCTGAGGGAAGAGATTTTTAGCTTAAAGATTGAGTTGGAAGAATCAGAAAGAGTTAAAGAAGGTACAAGGAATAAATACCAAGTGAAGGTAGAAGAGGTTGACAGATTATAAGCTTAAGTTGTTTCCTTGAGAAAGAAACAGAACATGGCGAAGAGTTTCATAGATTTGGATAATTTGGTTGAGATCCTAAGATCACCATTGGATAAATCTCATCTTCGATTTCAAAATAGTGAATCTAGTTTGCATGCATGAAAAAATAACAAAGAATAACACAATAAAACTGTAGCCAAAAATACCAACAAGAAAAGCGAGAACCAAGGAAACAAGAATTAGATTCAGTAGTCGAATATAAAAAAAAAAACAACAACTGAAAAATAAGCAGAACTAGTACATATCAAGCAACAAAGCGAGTAGTAGAAAAGAATAAAATATCAATGGCTCCTCCGTTAAGAAAATAATTTCCTCCAAGAGAACATCATGGAAGCTCTATTAGATTTCAAATGAAACAAATTCCTTTTCTTCCTTTGATGCATGAGGTACAATACTACTACTTTCACAAGTTTGTCCATATTGCTGCCAACTGCAAGAGAAGAATGTATAGATATAATCAGTGGATCTTGATGTAGTATCAACAACCAAGGAGGTTGGAAAACAGATATAATCATGCTTTTTATGGTTATTTCTATTCATGTAACCTATTTTTCAATAAGGAATCTGATTGCAAATCTAACCAACGGAGGAGAAGCCAATTTCATGCAACGTTTAAATCTAGCATGAGAATCAGGAGATCTAATCCTCTTACTACATATCATGGCCATGTCATAATTTCGACCATATTGAAACATAATTTTTTCTACCTAACTATTCAATGAAAACTTGTCAAAAGGAACAAAAGAAAAGAGGTCCTACTGGAAAAGCAATGAAGGAAAAAAAGAACAAAGTCAATGAAGAGAAGAAGAAACCAAAAATTGTTTGGAGGAAGTAGAAGGAACAACTATTCAAGTGGTGAATACCATTCCCTTCTCCATTCCATGATGATTTCATGCATATTCATAGAGCACTACAAAATTCAAGAGAGGTGAAATATGTAAACGGGAGAATTTGGGAGCTTGAAGAGTATGACATTATTGCAACAACACTTGATGATTTAGTTTTAGCATCATCCACATTGAGGTCTAGAAGATTAGCCTGTCTCTTGGAGGTATATTGAACTCAGGGGAACCTATGCATGGTATGATGTCTACCTAGATTATTTAGCATATTATCCAGTGTTTGCGCCTAGTTATTTACAGGAGTTTTATGTGTGTTTTCATCAGCTAAAAGGAATACACTTTTTAGCCACATATATGTTTTTTCTTTCCACTAACAGTTGGTTGAAAATATGTGAAACCATGCATAGAATGTACTCATTCATCCATCCATGTATAGAGATGACATGTGACATGAATTGACCATGTATGAGTTTTTGCATGATGATTACTAGAGCCATGCATTTGTTATTTTATCATAATTATGTCTTGGTTGAGATTCCTGTACTTAATGATTTGATTCATCATGGCGATGGGTATGTTTATGGAGTCTTTTGGTAGTGATATATATGAGCTCATAATGATGTAACAATCATCATATTATTATTTTGATTCATTGGCCCATAAGGGATGATCATATCAACCATGTATTCATTCATATATTCATGTAAAATGCTCATGGATATATGTACTTACTATGTACTATCATTGGGTGATTTAGTCATGAGTCATGACGTCATGTTATGGTCATATGAGAGTATGTATCAAGTATTATGTTGATGTTAGAGCCATGTATTTGTCATTTTATATGTCATATGGTCATGGTCATGTGGAGTCATGTTCCATATGATGCTTCTATTTGTCTAAAGGAAGCATTGTTTGTAGCAGAAGTGGTTCACTACAACTTTAAGATGTTGGATACGGCATGTGTTCAGGGATATAATATATTTTGTATTGTTTACTTCAGCCATACATTGTTACCATTATGATCCTCTTAAAGGTGTTCATTGTGTGCCTCATAAAATTATATGATAGTATGTGGTTGCTATGGAGAGTTTTGATTGATGCTCATGTACATATAGGTATACATACTTGATGGTGCTCATGGTTACTATTATGTTTTTTCTCATTGATATTTCTCGTGGTTAACTTATGTTGGCATATTGGTGCTTGTTGCTAGAAGTTGTTGGTTGGTATTCTTCTCTGGATGTTAATTGGATATATATTTGTTCCTGCTTGCTATTGATGTGGAGAGACATGGATTCTTGTTTATGTGTGTTTGTCTAATTTATTGATGTGAATTATAGCATTCATTTATTATCAATCCGGGTTGTTAAACTTAGAAGAAAAGCAAAGTATATGGAACCTTAGATTAAAATAGTGTAGGAAGTAGTTATTTAGATGCAAATAAGGGAAATGCATATTACAAATCTAAGCTATTTTGAAAAGAAAATATTCAGATCTATTTTATGAAAGCATAAAAATGTTTGATCAATGGAATTATTTTAATTTATAATATAGAGAAACATCTATTTTTAAAGAGTCATGTTTTTTCCTTCTACAATATTTCTATAATAACATTTCCAAATATCTAAGAAATCAGGAAAGAAAGAATATAAAGAAAGCAAGTAAATATTTTTTTCAGTTCAGTTCTTAGCTCATGGAGAAGAGTCTCTTGTTCAAGAGTCATGGCTATCCTTCTCACATAAAAACTAGCTACTGAAAGGAAATCAATCTTCACATAAATTTAATCTACAAAATCATATAAGAAAGTAAATCTTGTTTTAGTTCACTGTAGCTCATGGAGAAGAGTCTCTTGTTCAAGAGTTCCAGTTGTCCTTCTCACATAAAATCTAGCTACTGAAAGGAAATCAATATTCACATAACAAAACAAAATTTTGGAAACTAAATCATACCTGTAGAAAGTAAAACACAGTACCATGAAAGGAAATAGCATAAATTAAACTATGTTACAAATGTATGTGAATTTTGGTTGATGGGGATCCGTCCATTCCTCAATTATCACCCATGAACAGTTATCACTCCTTAAGAATCAAGAAACATTCATAACTCATAATTGCAAGAAAATGATATTATTCATGTTGAATTAACAATCATAAATTTGATGCTAATGAATAACTGACAACTGTTAGCTTCCTGTGAAGGATGCTCCTCCTATTTATACATGAATTAGGGATATCTTCTCAATAAATTTCATTCCCTTAAATATCTATTAGATCCATACGTGTCTCAACTTATCCCTAAATACTAGATACAAATCCCATGAAGAAACATGATCTCCATGATCTTTCTCCTTGGAATATGGTCTAACTCTTCAGTTTAAACTCGAATTTGTGTCTTTGAGGCCACATAAGGGTGCCTTGGAAGCTTCCAAATGACCTATACATGTCATCAAACTCAAGTCACTTTTAAGTATAAGCAAATACATGTTAGTTTTCTAACTTTTAATCATAAATCAACTCTAAATACACGAAATTAATAATTTTGTAAAATCCAAATATGAACCCACATGGTAATGAAAGTGTAGGGTAATGTAATGAAAATGTGATGAAATGAGGCAATAAAAATGAGAATGCAGGTGAAAGTGTATGAACTTTTGAAGATATTTTAGACGCCCAACATACCCCCAATTGAAGTTGTTGCATTTCCTCATGCACCTATTACATTGACCCATTTTTCCATAAGTTTATATTCTTGAAATGCTTTGCGTCTTTATGAATTTTTGACTTGTATTGATTCTCTTCAAAATTTGTGTCATCATATTCTCTTTTGCAAAGTGTAATACATTTGATTGAAACATATATTTTGATGGTTTTTTTCTTGTGTGACAACTGAAATTTTTGAGGATTGGTTCTTATGTAACAATACTTTTTTTTTTTGCATCAAAGTACATGAAAACATTGAGAATTTTATTTTCAAGTCCTATAATAACTATCAATGAATTGATAATGTGCAAAGCATATAAGCTTTTGGAATCATATTGCAACAATAATTGATTGGGAAGAATATGTAAGTTAGAATGAAACGAAAATGTGTGATGGTGTATGAAATTTGAATATGAATTGATGTCCCTTCCCTCTGACTAAATATTTTTTTTAGTTTTTGAAAATACGAGAAAGGGAGTGAGGAATTTTCCAAAATTAGAATTTTAGCATTTTAAGGAATTACATGACTAAAAATTAGAAAATAACATACCTTTACTTACCTTCAATATGGATGGTTTGTGTGTACTAAAGAGTGTGGTTGTTGATGTTGGATCATAGAGTATGTAAACAAAGTAATTTGTTCTTATTATTTCTTTTCTTTGTGTTGATGACAATATTGGGATTTTTGTTGTTGTTTTTACAAATTGATTCCTGTTGTAAACTGCTGAAATGATGTAGTTTTCAATCATTACAAAACCCAATGGTACAATTATAGTCATGCGAATAAATATGTTGATGTCACACACGAAGAGAAGTCATTGGATTACCGACCATTAATGAATTTCATTAACCAATGTGAGTCAAGATCACCATTAATGTCAATGAGTGCCAAGGTACCTAAGTACATCTTACAAAGTGTAGATATATGAGTTGATGTCGAGCTACTTGCAAGATTCAACAATTAAGCGAAATTGATGTATTCCCATGATTTTCAACGAGAGAACTTGCCATTAAGGCATACAGGCCTCAAGGTACTCATAAGGACTCTAGCCTTGAGGCTAGATAATATGTTGATGTCGATATGCCAAGAATTATTAGAAGGGAGGCCTTACTAAATCCTGCATCATCTAACGTGAGCATAAAACAATAATTTTGAAGGACTATGGATGGAAATGTTTGTAGTGGATCAAGGTTTTTGTGAAAAAAATAAAAGGGAAATGGAATTAATCAACTTTGTACGGGAGCTTAATGGTTTAGTTTTTGGGTTACATGTTAGTGAAGGCAAAGCGGAAAAATGAATGTGGAGGAAAATGAGATGAATATTTCATTGACTGAATACATAGGAAGGTAACTTAGAGGTTTTCAATTGGTGTGATGGATCTTATTTGAAATTATTTTTCCAATATCATGTTGGATATCTCATCCTTGATGTTACTCTGATCATGTTGTTCTTGAAATAAATGTGGTCTTTGAGAGACACTATTTTCTTATGGTTATCTGTTTGTCTTCCTAGAACCTGGAAAAGCTTAGTACTTTCTCTGCAATGAAATTTAAGATTATCAAAAGAGATAGGCAATCAATCTCTCTATTTATTACAATTACAAAAATAACTAATAATTTTTACTAATAAAACAAGTTCACGAAAGAAAATTAAATGGAATTTTACTCTTTTCGAAAGTAGTGTGTTGGTTTACCTGTCATGTCTTGTTTCCAATTATTCATTCTTTTATGATTTCAAATTCTAATGAAAGTTTTCTCATTAAGTATATCTCGTAGACATTTTTCCAACGATGTTTGAATCATCAAAAACCAATGTCATATGAGAAAATTATGCTTATTTGATTTTTTTGTAAAATAGTGAAAATTTTCATGCATGAGTGTGGCATGGGAACATGATGCTGATGTGAAAGATGAAGTAGGAAGATGGGATGACATGCTGATTATAAATTTCAGATTATAATGCATTTTTAACAGAGAGATCATTGAGTTGATTACAAAGTTGCAAAATTGTTTTTCAGCTCCAAAATGTGCACAGTTTTTGTAGCTAAAATTTTGAAATGACAGTTAAATACACAACTATGTGTTTTTGTTATGAAAAAATAATTAGTTCATTCTTCAAATTAAATAGTGCATTCTCCATAAAAATGAGAAAACTCCTATTTTATTGATGCAGTAAACGGTTTTTTTTTTTTTTGAGAAAATTGTCACGTGGTAGCACCAAGGAATGCCATATGAAAGCACTGGAAGGTGCCACGTGTCATACATGCCATTGTGGATGTTGACTTAGCATAGTGAAGTGGACTACAGAATAGACAAGGTGACATGGCATACAACTGGGTGATGACTGTACAATATTGGCTAATGGTATGTTGCCACATGGACCAATCAAATGTTGCCATGTAGCAGCAAAATCCCAACAAACAAAATTCAAGATTTTGGGAGAAGTTTACAAATGTCTAACTACTCTATGGAACTTATCATTGAATTTTGTGCCACCAAAACATTTTATTTTTATTTGAACTCATCCTCTTGCCAGAAAAAATGGATCTCACAACCAATTGTTTTTATATAAAAATTGTGAAAATATTGATGCCAAAAAAAAAATTTATTTTATTTTATTTTATTTCCTTTCTTGTAGGTTGAAAGAATGGAGAAAATTCTCTAACTTCTCTCTCTGCAAATTCTCAACTAGTTTATTTTCTTTTATGAGTAATTTTAAAACATACTTTTTTTTTAATAATCTGACCGTCACAAAAATTTCTAAGAACATAGTTTATTTTAAATCAGCAATATCTCCCTCATCTGGACTCCAATTCGACCGATTTGTTTTTTGAATTTGGGTGGTTTTTCAGAAAGGGTTCGAATATAGTTTTTTTTAGCAAAATTGGCACCAAAAATTTCATATATGATCTGCAAACTCATTGAACACAAATTATAAAAAAAATATATTTGAAAATTAGAGATCAATTTTTAAAATTTTAGAATCAATGGTAAATTTAGATCTCTTTGTCATTTTTATTGAATTTTTTTAAAACTAACTTGGTTCAATCTCATTTTTTGATCTTCCAGATTGTAGGGAGAGCAAGAAGAGAGCATACTGAGAAGTTTATTAATTGAATTTTTTTATTTGAATTCCGAAAATGGAATGAAAAGAATCAATATCAGTTGAAATTATATCCTTTTTCACAATCATTTGTTTTATTGCAATATTCCTGCCAAGGGTTAGTAAATAGGTGGCTCTTACTGCACCATAAAATTTAAAATTTATCCTAAAAATCACAAAAAAAGTTGTTTTTATTTGTTAGTCTTATTTTACTAAAGAAATGAAACATTATTTTAAGTATAGGATCATTTCCAATGCGTCCATTTTCTTAATAAAATCATGAGTAAAATCATATTCAATTTTGAAAAATAAACCATAGTGAATTCTGGGATATGATTATGAAAATTTGATGTTAAAAAATGTATCCTAATGAATAATTGATACCAAATTTGAATGTTATCTTTAAGTTTTTGATCTTCTTCAATTGTCATAGCATAAAACTCTTCAGATCTTTTTTTTGCAATCGGTATTTTTATTATTATTTTTATTTTTAATGAATGGGGGTTTTTGATTTCTATATGTTTTATCTTATTTCTATGTTTTCTATATGCAAATTGAAATCCACTTGAATAAAAATGCAAAAATGCAGTTAATCCTAAATGGAAAATTATTTCTAAAAAGTCCTCCTAACTAGCTTATATCTAAGATTGCTTCCACCACAACAATGCCAAAATATTGGTCTAATTTATTGATCTGAATTAGAGCATTCATTTACTTATCAATCTGGGTTGGTAAAATTATAATCAAACCAAAGTAGATGGAACCTTAGATTAACTAGTGCAGGAAGTAGTTGTTTAGATGCAAATAATGGAAAGGCTTATTACAAATCTAAACTATTTTGAAAAGAATTTATTCATATCTATTTTATGAAAGCATAAAAATGTTTGATCAATGGAATTAGTTTACTGTAGAATATAGAGAAGAGTCTCTTGTTCAAGCGCCTTGTTTTGTCCTTCTACAATATTTCTTTAATAACATTTCCAAACATCTAAGAAAGTAGGAAAGAAAGCATATAAATGAAAGCAAGTAAATATTGTTTTTAGTTCAGTTCTTAGGTCATGGCGAAGAGTCTCTTGTTCAAGAGTCCTAGTTTTCCTTCTCACATAAAAACTAGCTATTGAAAGGAAATAAATCTTCACATAAATTTATTCTAGGAAATCATATGAGAAATTAAATATTGTTTCAGTTTAGTCTAGCTCATGGAGAAGAGTCTCTTGTTCAAGAGTCCTAGTTTTCCTTCTCACATAAAAACTAGCTATTGAAACAAAATAAATATTCACATAACAAAACACACTTGCAGAAATTAAAGCACACTTGCATGAAAGGAAATAACACATATTAAATGATGTTACATATGTACGCAAATTGTGGTTGATAGGGACCTGTCCATTCCTCAATGAGCACACACAAACAATTATCACTCCTTAAGAATCTAGCAACATTCATAACTCATAATTGCAATAAAATGATATTATTCATGTTGAATGAACAATCATAAATTTGGTGCTAATGAATAACTGACAATTGTTACCTTCCTTTGAAAGATGGTCCTCCTATTTATACATGAATTAGGGATATCTTCTTAATAAATGTAAATCCCTTAAATATCTACTAGATCCATACTTGTCTCAACTTATCCCTAAATACTAGATACAAATCCCATGCCACATCAAGATCTACATGATCTTTATCCTTGGAATATGGTCCACCTCTTGAGTTTAAATTCGAATTTCTGTATTGGAGGCCACATAAGGGTGCCTTGTAAGCTTCCAAATGACCTACAGATGTCATAAAACTCAAGCCACTTTTAAGTATAAGAAAACACATGTTATTTTTCTAAATTTTAATCAGAAATTCATTCTAAATGCAAGAAATTAATAACTTTGGAAAAGCCAAATATGAACCCACATGGTAATGAAACTGTAGGGTAATGTAATGACAAGGTGATGAAATGAGGCAATAAAAATGGGAATGAAGGTGAAATTTTATGACATTTTGAAGATAATTTGGAAGCCCAACAGTGTGCATTAATTTTTATCCATGATAGTTTCTCCACTATTTATGCATCAGTTCTTATTTCTTATTCAGATGGAGTTTTCCCTTTGCCATTGATGTCAAAGGGGGAGTGATAGACCAAATTGACTCGGATTTTGTGTATGGTTTCCATAAATTCCAAAGGGGGATATTGTAGGAATTATGGTGTGCATGGTTCCATCTAGCTGAAGTTGCCATAGGTTCATGATCAAAACTATCTCCTATTCACATTGATGTCAACCCTTCCAGACTAGTTGATGTTTCAATGCCATTCCTTGTAGTATGGTTTCAGTTCATTGTGTTAACATTGGGATGATTTTGTTGGCATTGATTTCAATAGGATGATGTCACTCATGAAGGTCATATGATGCCATTTTTTTGGTTGGTGTTGCTACTACAGGTGGATGATGTAGATCTTCATGTGAAAGAGACGATCACACACTAGTTTTGTTGGAAACTAGGTCTTCATCTAGGTTTGCATGCTTGTTCCTGTGGATATGATTTTTTGTAGTGTGATGGCCTTATGTTTGATGATGTAGATGTGATACAGAGTATTTCAGGTCTATTATAGGTTTTTCAGGTTGTGGAGATGATTGTTGGAGATTGGATGACTTGTTGGCACTCATTACAACCTTGTTTGTTGGCATTTTAGGTCTTCTTGGTACTGACACATGGGAGACATGTTTCATCCACTTGAAAATGTTCTAGAGGTTATATTAGAGGCTCAGAAGCTTGTAAATATGCTAAATAAGGTTATCTAATAGGTGGTTGAGGTTTTGAGTAGAAGGATTGTCAATTTTCTTCATCCTTTGCCCCAGCAGCATGGAGCTAAGCTTGTGCATGCAGCTGAAGGCCCTTAGACATTGATAGACAATATCATGGACATGAATGAAGAATCACTAAATTTCTTCTAGTGTTATGCATGCTACTGAGGTTTGTCATGAGAATTTCTATGCATTCCCCATGTAAAATAGAAGGAAAATAGCATAGAAATTCCCAGGGGCTTCCATAATTAGTTGTAAAGGTTAGGAATGGTTTGAAAATGCCCTCCAGTGATGTGAATTGATTTCTTGCAAAAGTAGTGATCCTAGTAGATTTATTTTTTCCAATTTTTTGACCCTTGATCCTAGTCCCAAGCTCAATTTCTCCCTACATGTTTTATATACCTGATTTTGGTGCTAAGTGAGGGTTGATGTTTTGGGTATATGTGTAAGATAAGGAGGAAAATATTGATTATGCTTCAGACCTATGAGAGAGATTTTGTATGTTGTTGGACAATTTTTTTTGGTGATTCTCACACTTGTTTTTGCAGGAGTTGTTGATGAATTTGGCACATATCCATAGTGCCTTATGATGCTAATTGTATTATGCATCATTCATATTTTGATGTGAGGATTTGATATTTTGTTGTTTATGGTATTCATTTTTGATGTCACCATTATTATTTTGAGTTGAGAAGCATACTTGTTGTGGTATTTATAGTTTTACTTCATGACGATAGCTTTCTGCTTAGATAATGTTTGTTGAGCTAAATTCTTGTTGAGCAGAGCTTCTTGGATCCATTATGAAAATTGGTTAAATGAGGTCCAGATAGTGTAGAGGAGTAGTGACTTCATGAGAGAGGAGCAAGGATATTTAAGTTTCAACAAAATGAAGAGCTTCTCAATCCAATGGTGGTTGTATAGTCTAATTGTAGTTGGGTGAGGATAGATTGATCATGGTGGATTTCATCAGATGGTAGTTCATAGATCCGTGTGAGAAAATATTATTTAGATTTGATAAGTAGTGTTGAGTCTCCTGGTTGAACAGTGTTGGCATTATGTAGAGCCTCTAGGTTGATCAGATTCAACTAGCTATGTAGAAGAAAAATTTCTTGATATAATAGAAATTTAGAGTAGAGCAGTCACAGTAAGGGTCATTTTTCTCTTAGAAGGGTTTGCACGAGAAATCTTGTGTCTCTTGTGTGATGATGTGATTGTGTGCATTATTTATTTATTTTCATGGTTTTTATTTTCTCATAATATGGTGAACATGTCATGATTTTTTTATTAGCTTCCAGTTAACATATGTTCGATTCAATCATTGAAGTTAAAATTAGTTAAAATCATATAGAAGTCACACTACTAATCCACCCCTCGCCCTGTGAGTAGTGCTCAAAGGTTTCCAACATATGTGTATTTTATATTTTTAAGAAGTCTTTAGTAAGTAATTTTTTTTCATGGTTAAAACCATCAGAAAATACAATGATATATCTATTGTGGGAGATAGAGGAAAGATGAGAGAGAGAGAGAGAGAGAGAGAGAGAGAGAGAGAGAGAGAGAGAGAGAGAGAGAGAGAGAGAGAGAGAGAGAGAGAGAGAGAGAGAGAGAGATGGGGGAGATATATAAAAGAGAAAATTAAGGGAGGAAAAATTGTATATGGGATAATTTTCCATGTTTTCCCCATAAAAATAATTAATTTCCATATTATTATAAAAAAGTTCACATATATTTTATATAAGAAAAAACATTTTCCTTAAAAATCACACAAAATTTATATATTCGATAAAATTCATTAGAAATTTTAATATCTTTACAAATATAGTTCCAAAAATTATACATATTATATAGTAATGACTTATAATATTTTCCAAGCTTTCTACACTTTATAATAAATTTACATTCTTAAAAACTTGCATTGAGAGGGATGGAAATAGTGAGAGATTGAGGTACAAAGAGAGAGAGAGAGAGAGAGAGAGAGAGAGAGAGAGAGAGAGAGAGAGAGAGAGAGAGAGAGAGAGAGAGAGGGATGGAGAGGGAGAGAAATTGAGAGTGATAGGGGGGATAGGAAGAGAGTTAGTGAGGGTTTGAAGGACACATAGAGAAAAGGAGAGGGGGATGTATATAGAGGAAATTAAGGGAAATGTGATATATATACATAGAAAAATATGTAAATGCAAATGGAGAAATAGAGAGTGAGGGGGATAAAGAGAGAGAGAAGGAGACATGGAGGGATGAGATAGAGAATATGAGGGATATATAGAAGGAAGAGAGAGAGGGAGAGATATTTTAAGAAGAGATAGTGAATTGGAGATAGAGCGTGATGGAAAATTATAGGGGGAGAGATGGAGAGAGTGGTAGGGGAATAGATATGAATAATGAGAGAGAGGAGGGAGAAGATAAATAGAAATTGAGCGATTTATTGAGAGATGGGAGAGGGAAATAGGAGAGGGAGAGGGAAATAAAGAGAGGGAAGAGGAGATAGATATAGAGGTGATGAGATGGATATCTATATAAGAATATATGTAGGGACAATAATATATAGGTAGATGGGAGAGAGAGAGAGAGAGAGAGAGAGAGAGAGAGAGAGAGAGAGAGAGGTAAAGAGATAGAGATATGGATATGCAATGAGAGTGTTAGTGTCCAATATTAAGTGATCAATATGTACTCTTTCAAATTTTTCTAGTAGTGGTTCTAGGTAAAAAATTTACATTTCCAACTAAGTTTTCAAATAAAATTTTGATCAGTAGATACATCTAGGTATTGAAAAGCTACTCCCTCCTGTTTATTAATGGTTCTTGTCATTTCATGGGTCATTTCCTTCATTTTCATCTAGATTCTCAGGTCAAGTAGCTATGTTTTCACCTAGGTCAGTGTCTAGGTGTCTTTCATTTCACCTCCATAGAAGTCCAAAATCTGTCATAAAGAAGGAAAAAGAATGGTCATTCACTTCCATCATACAAAGTTATATTTAAAAGGGAGTTAGCTTAGATAGGTGAATAAAAAAGAGACAATTTTTCTTCTTCAAAAATCTTGTTTCATTCTCAAATTATTCAAAAAGAAAAGTGTTTGTCAAAAAAGGTCATGTTTTCATGAAATGACAAAAATGGTTTTTTATTGATGTTTTAAAGGGGAAAAAGTGATCTCTTTCAATCATTTTATCTCCTCTTTCTTGATAAAGTGAATCTCTCACCTTAAAAATACCTTACCATTTCCAAAGGAGGAAGAAAAAGTAGAAAAAATTGCAAGAAAATCCAATCAACTATGCTTTAGGAGGCTCTGCAACATTTCTGAAGAGGCTATGTGACATTTTTGTGTTAGCACGACACTTTTGAGTATTTGTGTTATGCTCTTGGGTTAGTGCTATGCTTCTATAAAAACTGTTACGTTTTTGGGTTTTACTCTTCAAATAAGATTCTTGAGCCTGAAAATCTATGTTCAAACCCTATGTTGCCTCCAAAATTAGTAAGTAGCTACCTTAATTACCTTCTTCAAGTTAATTCATGAGTATATGAAATGTTTATATCATTAGGGTTTGGCTCTTCCATGTTTTAGGGTTTATCCTTCCTTGATTGGTTTTAACCGTTGGAGACCCTTTTTCGTACATTCTAAAACTTAATTTATCCTTTAAAAACCATGCTACCACACATCCTACAACTTATAGTCCACTTTACCCTTGTTTTCATCAAAACCCTAAGTCCCTACTACATTTTGACAAGAAAATTGGAAAATTGCTGTGTTTTCACAATTTGGTCCACTTCCCCATACCCATTTCATAAAATTTCACATGTATCTTCAAGCTAACACATTACCCTATAGCCTCAAATTTTGGGGGAATTTTCTTGAACCTCCTTATACTTCATCAAAACCCCTAAACCTACCCTATCCATATCCCTTGTTTTCCCAAATTCAGTGTCCCTACCCACTCATTTCATCTAGAAGGGTTTCATCCTGTTCACAATTAGCATGGAGAGTGAGAAGAAAGCTCACAAGGGAGGCCACCACTCTATGTTTGAGCAATATACGTTGCAATAAATTAATGCCTCCCCTTATGCCAAGATATGCTTTGAAAACACTGGATGTCTAAGATTTTGTGAGTATATCATGGAGGTAGGATTTCATGCCCATTGACTACCCTTTCTTCCACATACTTCAGCAGAGGTAAGGCCACCATTGCAGGCATTGAATTCACTCTATCTATGGAGGACATCACTTCAGCAACAGGGATGCCAAATGAAGGAGAAGTTTTGTTGAAGGGCATGGAATTGGACCTTGAAAACTACCCAATCTTCTTAAAACCCCATTACAAAGATGAAACTAAACATGTTTTCCCTTATAGGCATATACCCGATAAGTATGCCCCATTAATGGAGCTCACCATGAAATATTTCGCATGTGATGGAATATTTTCAAGACTGTACCAATACCATTTGAGATTACTAATGCATTTATTAGCTACCAAATCACTCAATTTATCAAACTGTCTATTCAGAAGTTTGGTCAAGATGGTGGAAAAAGAACAAATAAAACGTAGAAATCCTCATCCCAATATATTTCACCACGGTTTTGTTAAGTTGATTTTTTTTCACCAACTCTTAGCAAAAAATATGACTTGTGAAGTTTTTGTGGGGAAAGTATCATGAACTGTTTCTACTAGTCCACCTATTGTTCATAGCATGTCATTAGTACAACTAAAGGAGGTCGAAGCTTCTAGCAAGAAGGCTCAAATTTCAAAAGAAACTAGTTTTGAGATCACTCAAACCTATGAGAAAGGAAAGATAATGGTTTTTTCTCCTAAGACCATCATAGGTGTATTGGCACCTGAAGCTACACTTGAGAAAAGAAAACAATGGATCAGCCACCTAGCCATGATGGTGATTCACCATTCCATCACCATGATGAAAAAACACCCTTATAAGTGGACATGTGAGGACATGTGAATGATAAGTAATTTGAGGAAATAATAAAGGAGAAGGATGAGGAAATAGAAGAGTTGAGGGAGGTTTTCTTAATTGTAAATTCTCAGATCACATTCCTACAACAAGAGAATTATCAGTTAAAGGTGAAACTACTCCTCCAAGGAAAACCAAAGGTACATGTTGATGCAGATAAAGCCAAGGGAAAAGAAATAGTAGATTATTATGAGTGGGAGGTTTCATAAGTTGAAATAAAAATAAGAATATAATTGTCCTCAAGAGGGCACTTCATAGAGAAAGAGAATCATCTCCTAAATCAGGTTGATAGACCTTTCATGAACTACTTCTTGATGAAATGAATCAAGATAGAGATTATTGGCTTGATAAGGTCAATGGGCACCTTGAGAATTTGCTGAAGAAAGCTAAAAATACCAATAACCTCCAGAGACATATGGCCAATCACTATTGCACCAGGAACAAAATTTCCCAAATCAGGATCAAACAAGTGAAGAAAAAGCTTAAAAAATCTCAAATGAAGCTCAAGAAGAAATACAACTTAGACCTCCTCGTTGAGGGATCAATGGTTGTTTAGTCTATCCTCTGTAGGTATAGAACAAATTTTGGTCAATTTTGAGCACTTTTTGTATTTTTGATGATTTTTGCACAAATATCGAAATTTTGTCTCCTCAGAAGTGTCCCACCAAGGCGCAACACTTTCTCTTAGAGCTTCCAAATCAAGATTTTCTTACATGGCAGGGTGCATCATGAGCAGTACATGTCATATTTGGACTTGGTTTTCCATTAAAATCTCTTTTTTTGAAGAAAAATGTAAATAATAGCCTCATTTCTATGCTTCTACCAATTTTTTGGACCAGGCGCGACGCTTCTAGAGAGAGGTTGGGAAAAACCACTTTTGGAAGTCTTTTTGTGGGTGCTTTCGAAAAATTCAAAGTGCATTGGAAACTAGACTCACAGGGCTACTCAACATAACTTTCATATTTTCATTCAAATTCTCCTATGTGGGTTAAAATCACCCTTGAACTGGAGAAAATATTATGCTAGACAAGCATGACGCTTTTGCCAGACAGGTGTGATGCTTCTGCCAAGCACGCGTGACATTTCTTCATAGGATTCCTCTCAGGCAGTTATCATGCCCGAACAAAATCCAGAAATTTAATGTTACTTGTCCCATGAGGTGGCATTAGATGTTTTTTAGTTTTTTTGTGCCTCTATGATGAGGAAACATGTAATTTAATGGAGAAGTCACACACTCCTAGTCTTTAGCTAAATTTTAGAGATAAATTTTTAACTTCCCTAGATTCTAAGAATTGGCTCATATGATGTAATTATGATTATTTTTGGATAGAATCTTGATCATATGGGGTCCCATGAACTCTATTTTCTATAATTATTCCACCTCAATTCATTTTAAAGGCTAGATAGTTTTTATTTATAGTGGAGCTATTGTACATGTTTTGTTAATGAAATCATAGACAATTTTGCAATCATGTAGTGTTAAGACTCCTGTGGTAAGCCTTTGAGAAATTGTTTTTATTTGTAAAAACATTATGTTGAATGTTATGTTAGTCATATTTTATCTATATTCTTCTTTATTCTAATTCTTATCGGTCTATTGATAGAAATCATGATTTCCATGCTTTGTTTTCTATAAGATTTTCATGAAATTGGCTCTGCTCTTCTGATGAATCAATTCAATTTAATGTTCATTATGACTCCCTCTCAGTTAAATCTATAAAAAATGACAAATTAATCATTCTTGTTAGCTTACCTTCCTAGCCTCACCCTTACCACTGCAACAAAATCTTTAAATTCAGACCAAAATCCTAGACCTACTTTCCTAACTATCATTTCTATCCAACAAACTCCAAACAAATAAAAAGCCTAATCTATTGAGCATCATAATTAGCATAAAAAATTATATCTAGTCATCATTTTTACTATTAAGTGACATTGAGAGAGCCCTCTCTAGTCTTGTCAGGGCTAGCTACCTGACCTAAAGGTTGGTCAATGGTTCTCTCCCTTCAACTCCATTCTCGACCTTGAGAAGCAGGGGGGGAGAAAGAGTGTATGGTGTGCTGGAGAGGCATAGAGATAATGGAAAAGTGATGGAAATGTAGTGGGAGGGAGAAATATGGAAGAAAATATAGAGGCATAGAAGCAACATGAGGAAAATATCCAGGTAAATAGTTCAAAGATAAAAGAGATAGAGATAGAGTGAGATGAAGAATGAGAAAATATTATGATATATATATATATATATATATATATATATATATATATATATATATATATATATATATATATATATATATATATATATATATATATATATTACAAGTGAGTGAAGATATATATGGATACAAATAGGGAAGAAGGAATAGAGAGAAATAAATAAATATCTAAATGTAAATAGAGATATAGAGAGTGGATTAAGTCACAATTAGATTGTGCGTGTGTGTGTGAGAGAGAGAGAGAGAGATGTAATTTGACAGAGAAGAGAGGGAGTGAAATAGAGATGGAATGAGTGGGAGAGAGAGGAAGAGACAGGGAGGTAGATACATACAATGAAGGAATAAGAGATAGAAATATAAAAATATATTTAGATGAAAATATAGAGATAGAGAGTGGGGCAGAGCAAAACACAGATACAAAGGGAGACATTGAGGGAGGAAATATAGGAGGAGGGGAGGGCGAGAGTTGATGTGTATTGGAGGAAGAGAGAGATAGAGAGGGAAGAAGAGAGAGAGGTAGAGAGATATCAAATGAGAAGGATAGAGTGGGGGATGGAGAGAGAGGTGGGGCAAGAGAGGAAAATTGAGAGAGAGGAGTGGGGAGGGATAAAGAAAGAGAGGGAGTGAGGGAGAGAGGATATAATGAGAGAGGTAAAGGGGAATAGATATTCATTCAGAGAGATAAATTGATAGGACAAGAGAGAGAGGGATGAAGAGAGAGATAAAGTAAGAGCGTAAGGGAGTGAGGTGTTGTCCTTTGAGATCATTGGGGTCAATAATTATGCCAAAGCATATATAATGTTTTGTTGGGTTTTTAAAAATTCTGGATGACCAATGTATAAAATAAATTTTTCAAATAGTTGTTGATTAAATATTTCAGATAATATCAAAAGTTATGAATAAGGGTTGTTTGTTTATCTCACACAGTGATTAAGTTTTTGTAAATGGTTAAGTAGTCTTATGTAAGAAGATATGATAGTAAAATATTCATATTGAATTCTTTAATTAATCATAAGTTTTAAAACCTTTAAACAATGTCTAAAAGTTCAAAAAAATACCTTTAACATTAACAAGATGTTGATAATTTATAAATGAAAGGGACTTACATTAACAAATTGTTTAGTAAATCATTCTTTATATTAATAATAACTTCATGAGGAATCGTAACATAACTGAAACACAGTTAATCTCACCTAGTTACCTTGATAACAATTAAACATATGAAGAGACAAAATATAATGAAAATAGGAAAAAATCATAGAAGGAACAAAGCTATATGAGACAAATTCAGAATCCTTCTTCTATTATTGATGATCGAAAAACATGTACAATTCTACTTTCAAAAAATTGCTTATCCAAGGGTGCAACCCTTAATAACTCGAAATGAGAGTTATTTATACTAATTTCTAAAACTCAGAAATATCTAAAAATGATTACAATAATAGAATATAGAAGAATAGAAGAAGGAAACAAATAGATGATGTGTCTTTTTTTTCATGGAAGCTGTTAATGACTTGGCATTTTTTCATGGAAGCTACTGATGACTAGACCCTTGAAAATCTGTTGTGCTAGGATGTTGTAAATATCATACCTTTACTCGATGGTTTAAAAATATTTATCCCATTTGTCTTGACTTGGGATTTCTACACTCCTCATTTTTCTGAATATTTCATCTAGCTCTGTATATCTATCAAAAGTAGGCTTCTGAATGAACACATGTTTGATTTGATGTTGGATGATCAAATCAAACTACAAAGCTTATAAAAATGCTTTCCCTCTAATATTTCCTTTAATAACTGAAATTTTTTACTTATCCACTGCAATAGTATATAACTTTTTACAATAATCTTCTAATTTAGTCAATTTGTTATCTAATCCTACCAATCCTAGTAGTCCTGTATGAAACCTTTGAACAACAGTATGCAAAGCTTCACATTTTATTTGCAGTTGGTTGATTAAATTCCTCTTCTATAAAACTTTCTTAATCTCTAAAATTGGTTTAGATCTGTCTATTATGTATATTTATTTCAAATATTCTTTGTTCATTGAGTTCAAGACATTGATCATGTTAGTGGCTTCACTTGGATTTTTCTTAAGATGTTATTTCTGCTCTTCTATTGCTCCATTGCACTTGGTGATAAGCTCTTTTTTTTCAAAAATAATCTGTATGGATTGCCATACTTCTGTTAGAGACTTGTTGATGTCTTCCCAAATGTTCAACTTGGCTTCAACCAATGTCCCTACCATTAAAGATTCAATTTATAATTCTTTCACCTCAAGTACCAACTTATGAGACTTTTTCATTTCCTCCATATATAAGGTATCATTTCTGATCTTCTGTGATTTTAGAATCTGAAACCTTTGCTACAACTTCTCATGTTCCTTATTCTAAATAGCCAAATCTCGTGTTAAGTTTCTGTATCAGTTGTTTTCAAGGGTGCTCAAAGCTTTGTACCCATGGAAGATGTTTGAATTGCTATATTTGGATCAATAGCCACCTATGCTTCCAATTTCTCCTGTCATACTTCTTTAATCTGTTTTTCCATATTTCTTATTTGAATGTTTTGTTCAATGATCAATCTGACAATCTCCTCTTTGTTGTATTCATTTTCGGAAATTTCCTTTGTCCGTGGATTTTTAGTTGAGGCGATTTGAGTTTTTTGTTCAGAGAAGAGATGTTTGTATTCTTATTTTTAATAATTTCTTTAACTGCCTTGTAGTATTTAGGATCATATCCAACTTTCAATACAAGATCCTCCAAAGACCTGAATTTGTAGTCTTTGGCCAATGAAGAAAACCTTTTAATTTTAAGTTGTGATTGAACATTTGACAATGCATTCTTTATTTTGGAGAGTGACATGGTTGTTGTTGTCATTGTTTAAAAGAGCATATCCCCATATTTTATGCACATGTCGATCGGATCTATGGGATGGATTTGAATTGTATCAAAAGAAAACACATTTTTTTATATTCAGCATGAGTCTTTGGAAAAGGAAATTTTTCCTGCAAAAAGGCCATTTTCATCCTTCCTCTCTCACTATCAAAGGCAGTGAAAAGCATGTGCTGCGAAGTTGATTTTTCTTTCCAGAACTGACTATAGGCATTAAATTTTAATGCCTCATTATTATGCTTAATGTCTAAGAATATAGACAAATAATTTTTTCTTCAGAAGAACTGGAATCTGAGTGTTGGATCATCTTGAAAGGTTCTCTAGCATGTGATGATGATGGAGGAGTCATAGGAACACTTGTTGATGTAGAAAATTCAACGTTTCCCAAATCAATAATCTCTGGTTGTTCTCCCTCTGAAAGTAAATGTGAACCAAGATTTGGCTTCTTGTGCTGCAATATATATTCCTTCATGATTTATTTGGCAGGTGGAAGCTCTTCTCTAACTCTTTTCTGTTACTTACTGTCATGGACTAGGGTCTGCAATTAGAATTTGAAAGAACTTGTTCATCTACCTCCTGAAGAGTGCCTTCGACCCATTCATCTTAAATCATATATTTTTATATTTCTGCTCTAGAGGTATGAGTATAGAAGGTTTTTTTGAGTTCGACT
This sequence comes from Pinus albicaulis, assembly GCA_034641835.2. Taxonomy (NCBI): domain Eukaryota; kingdom Viridiplantae; phylum Streptophyta; class Pinopsida; order Pinales; family Pinaceae; genus Pinus; species Pinus albicaulis. Next base: position 512,144,539 of record CM076574.1, on the reverse strand, counting down.
CTCAGAGAATAAATAATGCCGTGGGGGTAATAAGACCAAGTGAAACTTGGTTGAAAGCCAATTTTATTTAACATTTGACCAGCTTCAACAACAGTTGATCTGGTATTACATATGAAGGCTCCAATTCTTTCCTTGATCTTGAACTGAGCTTTCATTTTCCCTGAAACAAAATGGAGGTCATCCATATTTATCATGTTTCAAATATACTCTAAGGAAAAGACTCTCGTAGGGAAATATCTAGGAATATTATATGATGGGAATTCACAACCATATACTCTAATTTTTGCATATTTTCATATAAATACTAATCCCTAGTTTTTGCCTTCTCACTCAAGTCTAAGATCCTTTTGATCTCTTCTCCAATTCTAGGTTTTGTCTTACTGGTAAGCAACTGCTTTACTGGGTATATGATAGAGTCTATGAACTCTGCAAAATTATTTGTTGTTGATGAAGCCTTGACTAACTCTGTCGGGTGAATCACTGATTGGTTTACTCCTTGTGCATCCTATTTGTTGAAGTGGATAGGTAGCATCTCTGTATGTTGAAAAAGAATAATGTCAATAATTATAGAAGTGTAATTAAACACACCCTAAGTTGTGAAATTCATCAATTTATCATGTATATTTTCATCCAAGAATTTGTTGTAATTATACATGAACAATGGTGCTTTATCTTTGATAAAAATGGCTAGGAACCCCATGATGGGTTCATCATCTATTTAGTCATCTGGGATCCTATCAGGTATGAAAGGAGTGAAATGAAATTTCTAGAGGCTTCAGGAAAAATTGAGAATGAGTATGGTGGATTTTTCTTGGGCAATTCTGCATCATCAGGTAGGAATATTTCAAATATCTGGGCTCTCAGTGAGAAGGTTAAATTATGGTAGAGGTTCATAAGAGTAGCAGGTGAAAAATGGGTTAGAGAATAAGATGAAGGAATGATGAGCATTTTTTTTATGGTCTCTAGGGAGATGGTGATCATAATGTTTCCATTCTGAGCCACCACTGCTCTCATTATAGGATCATACTATGTTTGGCACCAGGAAATAAGGTCAGGGAGAGAATCGATCTGTAGAAAGGAAAACATAGGAAAAATTGATTCCGAGAGCTTGATAGGGTCCTGATCATTAGTGTGCTTCTCTCTAAGCCACATATGTAGCTCATGAAAATAAAATTCACAATGAGAATTTGAGACCTTAAAGAAGGCATCTACAAGGGGTATTAGATCCAAGTCGAGTTGTGGTGTAGGAGTGGGGATTTCTTCTCCAACTTGGTTGGTGACCTGCACCTCTGTGGGTGAAAAGTGAAACATAGATTAAGGCTAGAAATAATAGGTAGAAATAGTTTGAACACATTCGATCATAAAAAAAATACAAGAATAGGGACACTTAGAAAAATATTATGAAAAACACATAATATACAGAAGGAAGAAATCTTTATATTTATCAAACTAGTTTACTCTAAAGTGGAATCATTAGTGATACAAATATAAGTATTTACAAAGTGTCCTTATATAATATGGACATGAGCAGTGCTATGGAAACAATCAAAAAGTGACCGTTTAGAAATAATACTAAAAAAATTCTGAAAGCAGGAAATATTTAGTTAGAAAAATGCAACTGTACCAACTGTCAAAAAGATGCCAAAAACTAGCCGAAAAAACTGGGCATGAATAGAGAAAATAACAACTATCATAAAGATTCCAAAAACCAACTTCAAATTTTGGCGAAAGATGCCAAAAAACTGCCTGAAATTCTGGATGCGTACTGATGAAGGAAAGGAACTGTCAAGTGTTAAAAATAGCATTTTTAATGGAAACATCATGCCAAAAATAGTGAAAATGAGTGGGCTATATTGTGGTATGATGACGGTCATGCAGAGATCTTAAAAAAGTGACTGGGCCCAAACCTACGGCTAAAAAAAGCAGTGGAAATTAAGGCTGTGGATCTGAATTGCTCATGATGAAAGTGCCAAGTTTCTGAGTATTTATCCAAAAAATCAGAGGTTTAGGAATATGCTACAACAAACTGAAATGCCGGAAGTTTCCATGACGTTTAGGATTTAGGGACCCCCTAAGGTTTAAAGATCAAGTGGCTTCACAGAAGTCCAACTTTAGCACCAAGGGGCCCCTTTTGATGCCTAAATAGAGAAGAGACCCCATGCATATAATCGATGCAAAAAAGAATCCCTCTAATCCCAATGAATTTTGGAGAAGAAATATTGAATAAAATCAGGAGGACATCCTCTAGAGTGAAGCCATGAATAAAATAATCTCCTGAGCTCAAGAAAGATTGAATGCTTTCTCTCAGAAGATATCTTATCAATTCAATGACTACAAATGCAATTTTTTGATGTCTATGATGCCAGGAAGTAAATGGAATATATTGGTAGGCATTAAGAGGCTTCTGAAAGCATCTTGCGGAAAGCTTTCCAGTAGTCTGAAAATCTCGGCCTTTGAAAAGTACAACATCAAGTAAATTGACACTAGTATAAGAAATGACTGAAGTGATGTGAATATTATCAGGGTAGATAACCTAATAATATTCTAAGAAAGCCATCAGTCGATCTTTGGAACCCATCCAAACCAGAAATCCATCATCAATAAACCATTTGAAAAATTTAATTTCTAGAGAGGGCATTTTGTAGTTGAGTTCTTGTTCAAGATGACAGAGAAAAAGGCATGCATATACTACAGAAAAATTACTTCCATAGCAGTGTCACGAATCTGTCGATATAAGGAACCATTAAATGAAAGAAAATTCCAATGGAGAACTAGTTTTGTTGCACTAACCAAAACATATACATCTTCTGGAGTAAAAAAGATGTTGTGCTATTGTAGAGCATGTCCCGAAGAGCAATCAAGCCTTCCTGAGTAGGAATATTTGGATATAAAGACTCTACATTGAAGGTTACGAAAACAAAATTAGGATAAAACCACATTCTTTCAATATCTTGGAGAAGCGACAAAGAGTCTGGAAGATGATTAGGTTGAGCAAGTAGAGTACTCAGGAGTTTGTGATGCAAAAACTTAGAGAGGGGCTCCAACATGAAGCTGTTATAGGAGAAAATAGGACGACCAACGGGCGGATTTTTTTGAACTTTGTAGACGAAGTAGATAAAACAAGCTCTAGCATGCCAAATGTTGATTTGCAGAATAAAGAAGTGCACAGTTTAAGTTGGGGTCATTTATAGGCGGCTCCCATGTAGGATTAGGTATTCTAAAAGGATCATACGATTCTTTAGCAGAAATCCTAAAATAACGTCTCAATCTGCACAATCTAGAGAAGACATCATATTCTTTTAAAATATCATCCCTAGTCATGGAAGGAGGATGAGGAATGTATTTATGCAAAATTCCTAATAACTTGACTTGATTAAATGGTATATGAACATAAGAAATATTATGGATAGCAAGGTTGCTGATCCAAGGATCTATCCTAGAGAGAGTCATTTTTCCAAGCAGATGAAGTAAGTAAGAAGAAGGATCAATGTAGGGCAACCAATATAGATGTATTCGATGACCAATCTTTAGGAATGTATAAGAGTTTTTCCTTTGTTATGAGGGCGGATTTGAGCCATATTTGCTGGCGGTGGAGAAAATGACACAGCTTCTGGATTTAAAATAGAGCTTTAGAAAGGTTAGTTTGAAACCGATGGCCTAGCAGCAGATCGAGTGGACTGATTTTGTTTCCAGTAGTGGTTGGGTCAATGACCTGCCCCGTTTTTTGGTAAAGTAGACTCTCATACTCCACGAGATTAGAATGGAGGCTACTACTGTTGTTGGCGATGTTGCAAAGGTTTTTGCAGATTCTTATGGGGCTGGCGATTTTTCTCAAGCTATTGAGTTCTTGTGGCTTGCGAGGTTGTTGTGGCTGGTGAGGCTGTTGTGGCTGTCGAGGCTGTTGCCACTAATAAGGCATTCGAGGCTTGAGGCTATCAAGGCTCTAGAGGCTGCTCCTTAGGAGAAGATGTAGGATAATTAGCATCATTAATGCCATTGGACTACATATTAATGGGAAAGGCAAGCTGATCTTGAAGTGGTTTGATGGTTGCATCAAGACTCTGCTGATGAGCCTGGAGAGATTTGGAAACTTCTCTTTGAATGAGGGCACAGATAGCTTCCTCTCTAGGAATATCATTAGCTTTCTTAGCAATTTCCTCACGAGCAAGTTTTAGGAATATCATCAATGCCAATGTTAGTTTCTTCAATATCATTAGCACTTATGAGAGTATCATTAGCTTGCTTAGCAATTTCTTTAATCGGGTGATCGCAGAAAGGGTGACAGTGGTCGCAGATATGGTAACAGGTAACAAAATGCAGAGAAGGTAGAATTTGATGAATAAACAAGAAGGTAAAAGTGACACAGGACACTCCAGAAACCATTTTATAAATGTGAATCTGAGTTGAATAGTCTGGATAGTGACCGTAGCAGCTTACCGGTTCAGGAGTGGGCTTTAATGAGAAACGGTTAACCAAATGGTTAGGGAATGATCATGTGAACGAAGGAGTGCAAATAGTTAGGGAGCTGAGGTGTAGAATGGTAATGGTTGGATGACATGGTGGGATGTCATTGGTTGGATGAAAAACAGTTATGGTGCGAAGGGAAAGATCTGTTGGCTTGAGGCATAGGAGGAAACAGACTTTGGAGGGATTTTACAATCGGTGGATTTCGGGGCGGGTACCTCCCGATTTATGGTTTTGGGTGGAGGGGGTGCGAATTCGTGTCATGTTGACACATTGCAAAAAGAAACATCCATTAAAACCACTTTTTGGACTCCCCCGCCCCCCCACGTTAACGAGAAATGTTCCGGCGGGGCGGGGGGGTGGGGGGGGTGTGGGGTCGCGAAGTGATCCTCCATCGTCGATCTCGAGCGGGTGAGCGATCATCCATTGAGACTTGCCATCTCTTTATTTAGCATGATTTTACCTTTTTTCCTCTAGTGACTTAAGATAAATATAAAATATGTGCTATATGATTTATTTAATTAATGAAAATATAAACCCCTTTTTAAAAAATCAAATGATCATTAATTAATATTTAATATTTTTGGTAAATCAATGCATTTAAAGAGGTTGCCATGATTTATTTTTTGAAATACTAAAGCATTCACATTTTTTTATTTTATTTTCTTCCCAAGCATTTTTTATTTTTTCCTTCTTTCTTTAGGGAAACAAACTCTAACATTTCTATTTGACATGGATGCATAAAAACATAATTTTTCCTAACATTTTTTAATTTTTCTTTTCATCCATATCCTAACTTAGCATTTTTATTTATTTTTATCTTTTATTTTTTATTTCTACTAACATGCTTACCTATCGAAACCAAATAATGTTACAACATCGGCTCCAGCTCGGGATTACTTCCCCATGTGGGTTGTAGAGAACAAGAAGTTCCATGTGCCTTCTCTTTGGGCTATGGAATCTTTGCTGTAGAAAACAAATTAGACTTGATATGGTAAAAGAAAATGATAATGTACAATGATGATGTGGGATATCCTTTAGTATTTTATATAATTTTCAAAAATCTGCCATTGAGAGGCAGTGTTGAGAACTTTCCTTCCAAATTTTGTAGCACAAATGTGTTATTTCCCTTTACCTCTACAATGCTGAGTGGCCCAAACCATAGATTCTCTAAATTTCCATGCTTTCCTTTGTCTTCTCTCCTAGCATCCCATCTTAAGACTTAATCTCCTTCTCTAAAATCTCTTTCCCTAGCCTTTCTATAAAAAATACTCTTCATATTATTCTGATATTTTCTCAATTTATATTGAATCTCATGTCTATTTTCATTTAATTCAATAATCTGATTTATTCTTCTAGATAAATCATTAGGTTCATCAGTAGATTCTTGTAAGAACTTAAGCATAGGGAAAGCCAAATTTGTAGGAAAAATAGCTTCTTTTCCATAAACCAGTTGAGATGGGGATTTACCTGTTTATCTTTTGCGAGAAATCTTGTTTTCCAAGACTGCATAGATATAATGACTGTCCCAATTTTTCTTATGGTCTTCTAAGTTTTTCTTTATCACCTTTACTAAGCTCTTGTTAGATGATTCAAAAAGATTATTCCCTTGACAATAATAATGGGTTGAATGATACAGTAAAATCTGATAGTTTTGGAAAAATTCAATCATCTTTATACTACTAAATGTTGTGGCATTATCAGTCACTATTTTTTGAGGACAACCAAATCTAGAGAGAATGGTTTCTTCAATAAATTTGGTTAAAAATGAATCTGTGATATTTATGACTGGAATGTCCTCCACCCACTCGGTGAAATAGTTGGTAGAAATTAAAGTCCATATGTGCTAATTAATTGAAGTAGGGTGAATTTCTCTTATAAAATCTAGTCCCCATTGGAGAAATGGTGCTAAGAAAACCACTGGAACTAGTGGAAGAGCTGCCGGTTTTTTCTTACCAACAAACATCTGACATGGAACACAGGCTCCAGCCTTTGCTCCCACTTGTGAAAGCATAGTGGGCCACTAGAATCCTACCCTCAATATTTTGTATTTTTTTGCTTTCCAAACATAATTCCATCCACATATTCTTGCATGAAACTAATCAATGATTCCTTCATTCTTTGACTCTCTCAAACAAAGTAATATAAAGTTAACAGGATATTTCCAGTACAAGTTGGCATTGATGATAAAATATTTGATGGATTTCAATTTAGGTTTTTTGCACTTGATTTTTGAAAACTCAAATGGACACTCAAAATGGATTAGAAAATGAACAATATCTACATACCAATCTGATAGTACAAACTTTTCATCAATGTGAAAAGGAATTGTTTGAGTTGAGGGAGAAGGTTCTTGTGGATTCATTCCTTGAGAATTTTGGGAAGGTTCTTGGGGATTCTCCCCTTTTGCATTTAAGGAAGGTTCTTGTGGATTATACCTTTATATATTTGAAGAATGTTATTGTCTATGCTTATCAGAGACTTGAAAAATAGATTTTATGCCTAACACTTTGTGTTATGAAACCAACTCCAAAAATAGAAGAGAATAGAGATCAACACCTTAGAAATCAGCCACTTCAAGGGGGCAACCTCCAATACATTACATAAATGAACAATTCTTGGATTTTTGAAATGACCAGAACCTCCTTTCTATATATAAGAGTCCATGTGGCCACAATGTAATCCTAGCCGACCTAACAATAATAATGTAAGGGCACAATAATAACAATATGGGGGTTACCGTGGGTACAAAAATAACAATAAGGGGGTTACACTAGCAACAATAAGGAATTATACTAGTAATATAGGGACCTAACATGCTCCTATCCTTCAAAAAATTGTTGTACTCAATGCTTGAGTAGCTCTAGGTGCTTCTGTATAAAATTCTCATCCTCACATGTAGAATCTTTAATGGGTAAGTTCTTCTGTTTGATGAGATACTCTAAAATTAATCGATTTCATAGGTGTCGAGTTCTTGTTTCTGTGACTTCTTCGAGTTCCAATATGGTTTTTACTTCCTCATCAAGTTATGGGAATATTGTTTGAGTTGGAATTTTGTCCCCTATAACCTTCTTTAAGAATGAAACATGGAAAACTCGATTCACTCGCGAAGAAGCAGGAAGCTCCAATTTGTATGCCATAGTACCAATCTTTTGCAACACCTTGTAAGTACCATAGTGATTTGGTGATAATTTATTATCCTTCTTATCTTGTTTGAGGGAAATGTTTTTGTGTGGTTGTAGCCATAAAAATACCCAGTCTCCTACATCAAAACTTCTCTCGCTATGATGTTGATCTGCCTGTTGTTTCATTCGATTTTGTGCCAAATTTAGGTTATCGTTTAAGAGTTGGAGAAATTCTTGTTAATGCATGTTGTGGTTTTCCACTGCTTGAACCCTAGAATTTTCCCTTAAATAATATGTGATGGATAGTGGATGATATCCATAAAGTGCCATAAATGGGGTCATTTTTGCTACAGTATGGAAGGAAGTGTTATACCATCATTCAACGAGAGGTAACCACTTGACCCATTGTGCTTGCTTATCAAATACAAAACAATGAAGATGTCCTTCCAAACATTTATTCACTATCTTAGTTTGGCCATCGAATTGAGGATGATAACATGATCTATGAGATAGTTGAGTACCCAAACAAGAAAATAATTCCATCAAAAAATTTCCTATGAAAATGGGATCTTTTTCACTCACAATAATCTTTGGGTTTCCATGTAGCTTTTGAATTGTTTCCATAAATGTAGTAGCAACCGTACTTGCTTTAAATGGATGAGATAATGCATAAAAGTGTGCATACTTGGTAAGTCTATCAACTACCACCATGATGACACTATTTCCTTCAGAATTAGGTAAACCTGTGATAAAATCCACTGAAATATCCTCCCAACATTGACTTGGAATGGATAAAGGTTGTAGAAGACCTAGGGTCTTAATTTTCTCTACTTTATTTCGCTGGAGAACCAAACATTCCGCCACAAAATTTTGAATATCAGATTTAAGGCCATCCCAAAAAAAATATTTCTTCACCCTGTGGTATGTTTTTAAAAATCCTGAGTGTCCTCCTAAAGGAGAAGTGTGTAATTCAAAAAGAACCTTTTGTTTTAGTTGGGAATTCTTGCAAATATAAAAGTGATCTTTGTAGCATAAGGGATCATTTTTCCAACTAAATGTATAATATTTGATAGGATCTTGCTGCAAATTTTGAATGAGTGTCCACACTTCCTCATCCTTTTTACATTCATCCCTTGCTTTGGTTATCCAATCTGGTTGGATAATATAAATGACACAAAGCAATGCTTCCACCTCTTCACCATTTCTTGAGAGTGCATCTGCAACAACATTTAGCTTCCCTTTTTTGTAGATGATTTCAAAGTCATAACCCAACATCTTTGTGGCCCATTTTTGCTACTCCTCTGAAGATAGTATTTATTCCGAAAATTATTTAAGACTATCATGATCAATTTTTACCTTAAATTGTCTTCCCATTAGGTAAGGTCGCCATTTCTTTAGTGCATGTAGTATTGCCAACATTTCCTTCTCATAAATAGCCTTTTGTAAATAATTTCCTTCGATTGGACGACTTTCAAAAATAGTGGGTCTTCCTTCTTGCATTAAAATAGCACCAATTCCATTTCCTGAGGCATCACATTCCACAATAAAGGTTTTTTTGAAGTCTGGTGTATCTAATACTAGTGCTAGGCACATTTCCTCTTTAAGATGTTCAAAGACCTTAGTTGCTTTAGGAGTCCGTGAAAATTCATATTTCTTCAATAATGTTGTTAGAGGTGTTTCTATTCTCCCATAATTCTTAACAAACTTGTGATAATACCATGTTAACTTGAGAAATCTGTGCAATTGCTTTATGGTTGTGGAGACTTTCCATTCCTTAATGGTTTTAATTTTTTTAGGGTCTACTTTAACACCCTCCTGAAACACAATATGACCCAGATATTCCACCTTTTCTACTCCAAAGAAACATTTCGATGTTTTTTCATATAATTTTTTCTCCTCCAATAATTTGAGCACCTTTTCAACATGTTGAACATGATCATTCCAAGACCTTCTGTAGATTAGTATATCATCAAAAAATACTAACACAAATTTTCTGGGGAAGGGTTTGAAAATGGAATTCATCAACCCTTGAAATGTAGAAGGTGCATTAGGAAGGCCAAAAGGAATGACCAAAAATTCATAATGACCCTCATGAGTTCAAAATGTTGTTTTCGGAATATCTTCAGTCTTCTTCTAATTTGATGATATCTTGAATGAAGATCCATCTTAGTAAAATAAATTTCTGCATGTAGTTCATCCAATAATTCATTAATCACACGAAGGGGAAATTTGTCTTTAATAATGAGCTTATTAAGCTCCCTATAATTTGGACACATGCGCCATGATCCATCCTCCTTGTGCACCAATACTACTAGAGCAGAGAAAGAAATTTGACTAGGTTGAAATATACCAGCCTCTAAAATTTCTGCAATCATATGTTCAATTTCGCTCTTTTGGACATAAGGATATCTGTGAGGCCTGATGTTTGTAGGAAATATTCCTGGAATGAAATGAATAGCATGATCATGATGACGAATAGGTGGGAGTCCTTTGGGAGTTTCAAAAACCTTGGAATGATTGTCCAAGACTTTTTGGAGATATGGAGAAATAGATGATTTTGATGTTGGAACTTCTAGTGAGCATAATTGTGCAATTACACCTCGTTGTTATTTCTTCAGGAGATTTTTCATGAAATTATAGCTTATTATATTTCCTAGCTTCCTTGTGATTCCCCAGAATTCAATTTCCTTTCTTTCCAAAAAGAAATTCAAGAAAATTTCTTGAAAATTAAAAGCTATTGTCCCCAAAGATTGTAACCATTATACTCCTAGTACAACATCAGCACCTCCCATTGGAATGGAAAGCATTCAAATATTCAATACATATTCCCCCATGGCTAGCTTTATATTATGGCATTTTCTAGAGAAATTTATAGTTCCTCCATTTGTAACCATCATTTGACATTCTGGTGCTAGGTATAGGAAACAATTCAATTTCTTGGTTACCTTACAATGAATAAAATTACGGGTACTACTTGAGTCAATCAACACTATTACGTTTTTCTTCTTGATATGTCCTTCTACCTTGAGAGTTTGAGGAGTGGTAATTCATGCCAATGCGTTACACGATATGGTCGAGTTGATTTCTTCTTCTTCTAGGGTTGTTTCCTGGCATATATCCTCTTCCTTTGAAGTTTCTTATTCATTTTCTTCGTCCTCCTAACAATCTATGTAAAATAATTTCTTCTCGGCACACTTATGACCTTTAGTGTATCTTCTATCATAATTGTCGCAAAGCCCTTTCGCTATTTTTTCTTCCAATTTTTGTGGTGTCAACCTTGTAGGTTGTGGAAGTCTAGTAGTAGCAGCACTTCCATCTATATAGATGTGAGTGGTAGGCTTCCTTGTCGCCATAATTTTAAATTCAATTTTTCCTTCCAACCTGAATGCCTTCTCCAATGAATCAGGTTCCCAAACATGAACTTGATGTTGGATCTAATCCTTTAAAGTCCATATGAAGACATCAATCCTGTGTTCCTCTGGAATATCAGTTACCCTTATATTCAATTTTTGGAAGTCCTGAATGTGCTACCCCACTGAACCCTTTTGGTTGAGATTTATAAATTGGCTAAAGAAGGTGTTTCTCTTTGTATCCTCATAATGTGCTATCATTTCCTCTATAAAAATTGACCAGTGAAAAAAATTTTATGAGAGAAAAATCATCGATACCATACAAATGTATTTTGTTCTAAATGTAAAGTTGCAATGCGTACCTTTTGTGTGTTTTGCACATTATCGAGATCAAAATATTTCTCCACTTGTAGTATCCATGTTACAGGATCCTCGCCATCAAACTTACTCACATCCATATTCTGAATATGGTGGTTCTTCCATCCAACATTATAGTTTATGAAATCATGATTAACAATTATTATTTTCTCATCATGAGTTTCCTCTACTACCTTCTTGTATAAAATTTGTCAAAACTTCCATGTCTTTTTTTAGATCATTCTTCATGTTTTCCATGTTGTCTTTCATTTTTTCTTCCATGTCGTCCATCTTAGCCTCCATGCCAACTTCCATGCCATCCATCTTAGTTTCCACGTCTTTCTTCAAACTAACCATATTATTCCTCAAACCATCCATCTTCACTTCCACACCTTTCTCCAAAACTTCCATTTCTTTTTTTTTTTCTCTTTGCGAGGGAAAAATTTGGTGCACTTTCTCTTGTAATTTTGATATATGATGTTGCAGTTCTTCATATTTATGAGTCATAGTAGAGTACTCTGAGGGCTTAATGGGTGTTGAATTGTTTTTAGGAGGAATTTTATAACCCAATATTGATATCTATGCATAATAGGCCTTTGGAATCACTTAAAACTAATTTTTCAAACAAGACTTATGGAATTTGGAAAAAATAGTACACACCGTTTTCTTGATTTTGAGGAGTTCGATAGTGAAATTGAATTATCTCTGTGATTTCGGATCTTCAATATCTGAATTTTGGCCTTGAAGTAGCCCTTTGAATCTTCTTTTGAATTCCACAGGTCTAACCTTATTTGGATTTTTGAAGACAAAGTTATGCCCAATCTCCTATGATGACCTAATTATGGACTGGTTCAGTAGAGTGAACTTGTAGGACTTGCCACATGTCACTATTTCCTCTTTCGACTGTAATTTGATACCAAAGAAACTATATTTCATGTACTTGCAGTGAATTTTTTCATAATTCCAATCAAATTCTCAGAGAGAGAGTTATGATGATTTTCTCACGGTCACCTCTTTGAGATGAAATTCGAGAGCCTGAAAGATCCCTAACTTCCACAGACCATATCTCCAAGAATGTTGCAAAAAATATCTTAAATGTTTTGCGTGGCATTCCTCAGTATTGCAACTTCACTCTATGAAAATTTCAGCTTCTTAAACCTTGTAGAAAAAACGTTATATCAAATATGCCACGATGACCTATTAAGGTTAAATTCAGGAGCCTGTGAAAATACCTAAATTGCACAAATAATATCTCGTAAAATATTGTGAACCAAGATCTGAAATTTTTCCACGAAATTCCTCAGGATTTTAGCTTCACTCTATAAAACTTTCAGCTTTTGAAACTTCGTAGAAAAAATGTATAGAGAAAATTCCATGAAGACATGTTTAGAGCAGCAAAACCCTAGAATCCAAAGCTCCAATACCAAATGTTATGAAAACATATCCAAAAATAGTAGAGAAGAGAGATAAATGCCTTAGAAATCAACCACTTCGAGTGGGAAACCTCCAATACATTACATAAATGAACAATTCTTAGATGTTTGAAATGACCAAAACCTCCTTTCTATATATAGTAGTCCATGGGGCCACAATGAAATCCTAGCCGACCTAACAATAATAATGTAAGGGCACAATTATAACAATATGGGGGTTACAAGGGTACAACAATAACAATAAAGGGGTTACACTCGCAAAAATAAGGGACTATACTAGTAATATAGGGACCTAACACTTTGCAATTAGATTCAGCTAACAATTTAGGTAAACCTTGTGCTTGTAATAAATTGGTGGTTTTAATGTTGAAGTCAAACACAAGGATTTGAGTAATCCATATTCCTATTCTTCCATCTATGTCTGGTTGTGTAAGAACAATTTTTACAGCATATTTAGGTACATAAGAAATGATGGTAGAATTAAGGACATCTATTATGAAATATTTCTGGGCTTGAACTAAGGCATATTCTTATTTTTCAATGATATCATACATGAGTTCTACATCTCTCATGACCTTGCTAAAAAATTCTATGGGTTGATGATGATAATCTTCATTTTTATGCAAAAGGACATCAGTAAGGGTTGTTTCATAAGTAAAAGAGAATATATTAAAAGGGCCAGAGTAGTTTGGATTTTCTAAGGTGGGAGCTTCATAAATGGCCTTCTTTATTTGATCAAATGCATATCTTGTAGGAATGGTCCATTTGACTTCATTATAATTTTTGAGCATATCTATAATGTCTTTAACTATTTTAGCATAGTTAGGAATGATTCTTCTCAAAAAGTTAATATTTCCTAAAAAGGCTTGTATCTCTTTCTTATTTATAGGTAAGGATAATGATTGAATAGCGAAGACCCTTTTTGGATCTATTACTAATCCATCCTTTGAAATGATATGGCCTAGTAACTCTCCTTCTTTGATGGAAAATAAGGACTTCTGAGGATTGAGATATATTCTGAACTTTCTGCACCTATCAAAAACCTTCATCAAGTGTTTTAAATGTTTCTAATCTGATTCAGAAAAAAATAGTTAAATCATCAAAATAAATAACAAAAAAAATTGTTTACCTTCCCAAAAAATGATATGTCCATAGCTCTTTGAAATGTTGCTCCTACATTTGATAGGCCACTCAGGCATCTTGGCATACATAAATGTGCCCTAGGGTGTATTAAAGGCAATCTTCTCTTTGTCTTCTGAATTCACCAATATCTGATTATAACCAGAGAAAGTATCAAGCATGGAGAGTCTATTAGCACCTGACACTCTTTGGAGTAACTGATTCATCTTTGGAAGTGGATAGTTATCTTTTAGAGATGATCTATCAAGGTTTCTAAAGTCCACATAGATTCTAATTTCACCATTATTTTTTTTGACAAGGACTAAATTGGCTACCCAATTAGAGTATCTTAAAGGTACAATTATCTGGGCATATAAAATATTTTAAAGTTCTTTTTCTATGGTGGGAAGAAGAACTAGATTCATTCTTCTTATTTTTTGTTTATAGGGTTTTTCTTAAGGTTTTAGTGGAATTTTATGCTCTATCGTAGATGTCACATAAGTTTTCAAATCAACATAAGACCAAGAAAAAACATATTGGTAATTCTTAATAAGTTTGATGTATTTAGATTTAATTTCAAAAGCTAAATATGCACAAAGTTTAACATTTTTAATCTCTTCATCAGTGCCAATGTTATTTTCTTCAATATCATCTTCTCAAGAAATAGAGAATGGGTTTCTAGGAACATCATTTTGATCAAATAATTTTTCTGAAGGAACAAGTCATTCGGGGATAAAATTATTTGAAAGTCGTATAATATCATGATTAACTACCTTTGAACTTAGATATGAATTTTCCTTGTATTTAGTAGCTTCAGTTATGTCTGAGTAATCTTCTTCAACTTGTAATACAGAAAATGCATCAATAACATGAAAAAAAGAATTTAGTTGTTCATCATCTTCAAATATTTTCCAATGCTTTAGATTATATTTAATGGATGGCCTATATTTGAATTGAAATTGGTATTTTATATGACATTGATCTAACATCTTAAAATAACTGGCAGAAAAAGATAAGGAATCTGCATGAATGTTTTCAATTCTAGGTATAAAAGTGATATTGAAATCATTAAAGGAGTTTTCAATGTTATCCCAAATTTCATTTCTGTAAGACCTGAGTCTAGGATGCTTTGTTTGTCAAAAATCCATATATTTTCTTAATATAAATTCTAAATCAGTAAAGACACTCAAAATTTCCACCTTTAAACCTTTGGCAAGTTGTAATCGTAGAATAAAAGCTTCATATTCAGCAACATTATTTGTGACCTCAAAATCTAACTTGCATGATTGAGTAATATTTTGTTTATCAGGTGAAATTAAAACAACTCCTACTTCGGCTCCATATTTGGTGAAAGATCCACCAAATAAAAGTTTCCAAATATCAGTTTGAATAGATTTAGGGTTTTCAACTACATCCTCAATCTTGAGTTGAGAATTCTATGAAATATCTGATGATAATTGAAGAAACTAAAATCCTATTCAACTGCATAAATGGGATGGTTTATAGCTTGACCTTCTTTACAGACAATTTTTAAGAATCTCACTTCCCTATATAACCTAAGTATTTCTCAACCATATACAAGAATAGTGGAAAAATACATATCCATTTGGAGACTCCCTCCTAATTTGGCACAACATGATCTCGACAAAAGAATTCCAAATTTAGGGGGAATATCAGTGACAATTATGTCTAATACAACACTTTTGACTAGTATCTAATGTAAGGTAACCAATAGGGAAGTCCTAAACATTGCGCTCTTAGAGTCAAAGGTATATAGGTCATGATAAGTTCGAGTAATATCCAAATTTAGTTGTTCCATAGTGACCTTGGGCATTAAATTGTGTGACGCTACATAATCCAACATACAATTGTATAGAAAAGAGTTGTGCACTTTCAAAGTCACATAAAAATGAGGTATTGATTCATCAATCATATCAGAACTAGGACCAAAAGCTATGGTAAGTCTTTCATTTTCTAGACTAATAATATCCCCTTCAACATCCATACTAGAGTTTTGGATCCATTTTCCAACTTGACTCTTATATCCAGCGTTTTTAGAAAGTTCTGAGAGTGGAGTAGGAATTTTAATTCTTTCTAATTCTTTTTCCACATTAAAATTAGTCAATATAGTTTTATCAATTTGATCAGAATTACTTCACTGATTTAGAGATTGAATAGAAGTAGTTTGAGTTTCAACAGATTTTACTTAAGGCTCAATTATGACAAGGTTTTTAGGAGGTCTACCAGGACCAAATCTAGGTCTTAATTCATACCTTTTATTTAGTTCTATAATCAAAAACTCAGAAAAGCCTTGATATTTAGAAATAGAAGTATATTTGTCTTCTTGAGGGATTTGAGTTTGAGGAACAGGAACAATGGCAATCTAAATATATGTATGATCTATTTTATTAATATCTTCAGTGATATATAAATTATTATCATCAGGTTTTTTATCATCAATGAACAATGGTGTAGGTACTTGTTGATCATTATGTGGTCTCTGAAAAATTTGTAATGGAGGAGACTTTTTGTACTAACCTTGGATCTGTGTTTGAAGTCTAGAAATAGTTTTTGGGAATATTCTAGGTTGAGTTTCAATATTTAAAACCCTATTTGATTGGTTTCTAAGAAGTGATGTGATTTCATCTATTTTTACATCTTCATTTTTAGATTTAGAGGAAGAAGAAGCTTCCTGATTTGATTTTAATCTCTTATGGGATTTTTCAGCTTTAGGTTTTAATTTATCTAATGTAGACCTATTTTCTTCAACTTCTATAGCATTTGTTTTCACATCCTCTAAGTTTTTGGATGTTCTTTCTCTTAACATGACAAAAAATTCATCTTGAAAGGATTTTGAAAATCTAACCTTAGCTACTGCTAGATGAGGTTTACAATCAGGAAGCATCTTGTGATAAATTTCATTAAATATTTTAATGAAATTAGCAACTAGTTGTCCATAATTTCTTTAAAGTTCTTCAAATTTAGTTAAGAAATACACAAGGTCATTTTTCACTCCCCATTGATCTTTAAAGATATTAGTTAATTCCTTCCAGGATCTAATAGAATGAGCTTGTAATTATCTAAACCAGATCCTAACATTTCCTTCTAGGGATAGCACAAACAATCTCATATAAACATTTTCATGTTCTATGTTCATGTTATCAGCAAAATCTATAAATGTTGTCAGATGATATTCAACTGATAAGCATGCTTCTCCATTAAATCTAGGGAGATGATTTAGATATCCATGAAGAAAATCATTAAGAATATTAGGGAGAAATAGGGGAGCATATCTTTCTTGTACAATTGATCTAAAACTAGCCATACTTGAATATGTAGATGTAGAAGAATGAGTATTGGTAGTTGAAGAAGAAGAAGTAGAGTTTGTAGGTGAAGATGGAGAAGAAGGGGGTGAGGAATGGGGTGAAGAATGAGGAGTATAATGAAATGGGATGGAAGACCTTCTCCAGGATCTTAAAGGAGTTTGAATGAACAACTTTTGAACCTCTTATTCTCCTTGATTGTGTTCAAATAAAGGATTAGAATAAAGAGAAAAGAGATCTGTTGGTTGGTATGAAGTAAAAGGTGTTGAATATGCAACAGGGGAAATGAAATCAGTAGGTTTGAATCTAGGTAAGTTTAGATCCAAATCCTTTTCTGATAGAGGAGATTCAGAAGCTTCCTTATGTAATTTATAGGATTCTAAGGAATTAACTAACAAGGATGATTGAAAATCCACTTCTTTGGATACTAACTCATACACTCTAAAAGGTATGTCTTATGATTCTAAAGGAATAGGTCTATATTTTAAAGGATCGTGAATTATATTGATGTCATGTTGAGGGGTTTAAGAAGGGTTTTGATACCTTCTTCTAGAAGAATCTTGTCTTACCAGTCTCTCTAAGTCTGATAAAGGTAAGAGAATTTCAAATTTAGAATGAGACCTGGTATGCTTTGAAGGAGCTAGTTTGGTCACAGTGAAGTCGCCAGGTGAAAAATTTTCACCTAACTAAACCTTTATCACCTTTAAAGGAATAAGGTTTTATCTTTGTCCCAGGGAGAACAAATCAAATTTGTTCCCCGACAATGACACCAAATTGATGTTTTCCTTTGAGATAATTGGGGTCAATAATTATGCCAAAGAATCTATAATGTTTTGTTCGGTTTTTTAAAATTTTGGATGACTAATGTATAAAATAAATTTTGGAAATAGTTATTGTTTAAATATTTCAGATAATATCAAAAAATATGAATAAGGGCTGCCTTTTTATCTGACATAGTGATTACAATTTTGTAAATGGTTAAGTAGAATTATGTAAGAAGATGTGATAGTCAATTTCTTAGATTGAATTCTTTAATTAATAATAAGTTTGAACACTTTTAAATAATGTCTAAAAGTTCAAAAAAATACCTTTAACATTATGAAGACACCTAAAATTTATAAATGAAAGGGACTTACATCAACAAACTGTTTAATAAATCATTCTTTATATTAATAATAATTTCAGGAGGAATTGTAAGATAACTCAAAGATAGTTAATATCACTTAGTTATATTGATAACACTTAATCATAAAGAGACAAAATGTAATGAAAAGAGGAAAAGCTCACAGAAGGAACAAATATTTATGAGACAAATTCAAAATCCTTCTTGTATTATTGATGATCGAAAAACTTGTACAATTCTGCTTACAAAAATTTTCTTATCCAAGGGTACAACCCTAAATAACTCGAAATGAGAGTTATTTCTACTAATTTTTAAAATTCAGAAATATCTTAAACTGATTACAATAATAGAATAGAGAATAATGTAAGAAGGAAATAGATAGATGATGTGTCCTTGTTTTCATGGAAGTTGTTGATGACTTGGCCCTTTTTTATGGACGTTGTTGATGACCAGACCCTTGAAAATATATTGTGTTGGAATGCTATAAATATCATACCTTTAATCGATGGTTTCAAAAAAATTATCTCATTTTTCTTGGCATGGTATTTCTACACTCATCATTTTTCTGAAGATTTCATCTACTTATGTATATCTCTCGAAAGTAGGCTTCTGAATGAAACAAATTTTGAGTTGATGTTGAATGATCAAATCAAACTGCAAAGCTTCTAAAAATTCTTTCCTTGTAATTTATCCTTTAATACATGCAAATTTTGACTTATCCACTCCAATAGTATATAAAATTTTACAGTAATCTTCTAATTTAATCAAATTATCATCTAATCCTACCAATCCAGGCAGTCCTTTATGATTTAAGGCATTAAAATTTGAATGAAACCTTTGAACAACAATATTCAAAGCTTCACATTTTGTGTACAATTGTTGGATTAAATTCCTCTTCTGTAAAAATTTCTTAATCTCTAAAATTGTTGCAGTTCTGTCCAGTATTTTTATTTCTTCCAACTCTTATTTATTCTTTGATTTCAAGACCTTGATCGTGTTAGTGGCTTCACTTGGATTTTTCTTGAGATGTTATTTCTTCTCTTCTATTGTTGCTTTGCACTTGGTGATGAGCTCTTGTTGTTCAAAAATAATCTGTATGGATGGCCATACCTCTGTCATAGACTTGCTGATGTCTTCCCAAATGTTTAGCTTCGCTTCAACCAATATCCCTCCCATTAAATATTCAATTTATAATTCTTTCACCTTAAGTCCGAACTTGTGAGACTTTTTCATTTCCTCCATAATATATAAGGTATCATTTTCTTATCTTCTGTGATTCTATAATCTGAAACCTTTGCCACAACTTCTCATGTTGTTTCTTCTGAATAGCTAAATCTTGTGTCAATTTTTCTATATCACTTGTTGTCAAGGATGTTGAAAGCTTTGTACCTGTAGAAGATGTTTGAACTGTTGTATTTGGATTAGTAGCCACCTATGCTACTGGTTTCTCCTTTAATAATTATTCAATATGTTCTTCCATCTTTCTTATTTGAATGTTTAGCTCAATGATCAATCTGAGAATCTCCTCTTTGTTGTATTTATTTTCTGCATTTTCCTTTGTGTGTGGATCTTTAGTTGAAGGAAATTTGAGATTTTTGCGTAGAGAAGAGATGTCTGCATTATTATTTTTAATAATTTCTTCAACAGGCTTGCAGTATTTTTGATCATATCCAAATTTCACTACAAGATCCTCCAAAGACTTCAATTTGTTGTCTTTGGCCAATGAAGACAACTTTTTAAGCTATGATTAAACATTTGACAATGTAGTTTTCAGTTTAGAGAGTGACATGGCTATTGTTGTCATTGTTGAAAAGAATATCTCCCTAGATTTTATGTGCATTTCCATATGATCTATAGGATGTATATCACTTGCATCAAAATAAAACCTAGTCATTTTATATTCAACAAGAGTCTTTGGAAAATGAATTTTTGCCTGCAAAAAGGATATTTTTATCCTTCCTTTCCCACTGTCAAAGGCAGTCAGAAGCCTCATCTAGGAAGTTGATGTTTGTTTCCAACACTGAGTATATACCTTACATTTTAATGCCTCATTCTTATCCTTAATGTCTAAGAATATAGATAAAATATTCTGTTCTTCAGAAGAACTAGCTTCTAAGTGATTGATAATCTACAGAGGTTTTGTAGCAGGTAATGATGATGGAGGAGTCACAGGAACACTTGTTGATATAGAAACTTCACTGTCTCCCAAATCAATAATCTCTAGTTGTTCTCCCTTTGAAAGTAAAGTTGAACAAAATTTTGGCTTCTTGTGTTGCAAGATGAAATCCTTGATGATTTCTTTGGCAGGTGGAAGCTCTTCTCTAACTCTTTTCTGCTGCTTACTCTCAGGGACTGGGGTCTGAACATTAGAAGTTGAAATAACCTATTCATATACCTCCTGAAGAGTGCCTTCGACCCATGCATATTGATTCATATATTTTTCTATTTCTTCTCTAGAGGTATGAGTATATGAGTTTGTTTTGAGTTCGACTCTCAGAGAAGAAATAATGCCATGGGGGTCATAAGACCAAGTGAAACATGGTTGAAAACCCATTTTATTTAACATTGCATCAGATTGAACATTGACTGATCTAGTATTATAGATGAAGGATCTAATGCTTTCCTTGAGCTTGAACTGAGCATTCCTTTTCCCCGAAACAAAATTGAGGTCATACATATTTATAATTTGTCGAATATAATCTAAGGAAAAGACTCTCATAGTGACATATCTAGGAAGCTTATATGGTGTGATTTCACAGCCATGTCCTCTAATTTCTATGTAGCTTTGGAATAAATACCAATCCCAATTTTTGGCCTTCTCACTCAAGTGTAAGATCCTTCTGATCTCTTCTCTAGTTTTTGGTTATGTCTCTCTAGTAAGAAACTAATTTACTGGGTGTATGAAGGACTTTATGAACTCTGCAAAATTATTTGTTGTTGATGAATCATTGACTAAATCTGTCTAATGAATCAATGATTTATTTACTCCTTGTGAATCATTTTTGTTGAAGTGCATAGGAAAAATCTCTTCCTGTTGAAAAAGAATCATGCGAATAATTATAGAAGTGTAATTAAACACACCCTGAGTTGTGTAATTGATTAATTTCTCATGTATATTTTCAGCAAATATTTTTTTGTAATTATACGTGAACAGTGGTGCTTTATCTTTGCTAAAAATGGATAGGAACCCCATGATGGGTTTATGAAATATTTGGTCATCTCGGTATCCTAGTAGGTATGAAAGGAGTGAAATGAAATGTCTAGAGGTTTCCAGAAAAATCGAGGATGAGTATGGTGGATTTTTCTTTCGAAATCTTACATCCTCGGGTAGGAATATTTCAAATATATGGGCTCTCTATGGGAAGGTTAACTTATGGTATAGGTCCATAAGATAAGTATGTAAAAAATGGGTTAGAGAATCAGACGAAGGAATGATGAGCGTTTGGTTGATGGTCTCTGGAGAGATGGTGATCATAATTTTTCCATTCTTAGCCACCACTAGTCTCTTTATAGGATCATATTGTGTTTGGAACCATGAAATAAGGTCAGGGAAAGAATAGGTATGTGGAAAGGAAAAAAAAGGAAACATTGATTCTGAGAGCCTGATAGGGACCTGATTATCAGTATGCTTCTATCTAAGCCACAGATATATCTCATGAAAATATAATTCATAGTGAGCATCTGAGACGCTAAAGAGGGCGTCTGTGAGGGGTATCAGGTCCATGTTGAGTTGTGGTGTAGGAGTGGGGATTTGTTCTATAATTGGGTTGGTGACCTCCACCTCTTCAATAACCTGTTTCTTTTATTTTCCTTTAAGAGTCACCTTATTTTTGGTCTTCATTTTCAGGGCCATTTTAAACAAGGATACATAATGGGAGAAATAATTTGAATTTTGTGTGGTTGCAGAAAGGGTGATAGTGGTCACAGATATGGTAACAGGGAATAAAATGCATAGAAGGTAAACTGTGACGAATAAACAAGAAGGTAAAAATGACATAGGGCACTCCATAAGACATTTTATAAGTGGAAATCTGAGCTTAACAACCTGGATAGTGATCGTAGCAGCTTAACGGTTCAGGAGCAAGCTTTAATGAGTAATAGTGAGCCAAACGGTTAGGGAACAATCATGTGAATGGAGGAGTAAAAATGGTTAGGGAGTGGGGGCGTAGGAAGATAACAGTTGGATGACATGCTAGGATGTCATTGGTTGTATGAAAAATGGTTATGGTTCGGAGGCAAGGATCCATTGGCTTGAGGCGTGGGAGGAAACAGAAGTTGGAAGGATTTTACCATTGTACTCCTGGTTTATGGTTCTGGGCGGAGTGGGTGTGAAGTTGTATGGTGTTGACACATTACGAAACCTGACAGCCATTAAAACCACTTTTCGGACCCCCACCCTCACATTAACGAGGAATGGTTTGGGGGTCCCAAAGTGATCCTCCGTCGTCGATCTCGAGCGGGTGAGCGATCATTTGTTGAAACTTTCTATATCTTTATTCAGCATGATATGACCTTTTTTTCTCTAGTGTCTTAGGATGAAACTAAAATATGCGCTATATGATTTATTTAATTAACAAAAATGTAAACCGAATTTTAAAAAATCAAATGATGGTTAATTAATATTTAATATTTTTGGTGAATTAACGCATTTAAACAGGCGGCCATCATTAATTTTTTTAAAGACTAAAGCATTCACATTTTTTTATTTTATTTTCTTTCCTTACATTTTTTCTTTTTGGCTTCTTTCTTTAGGGAAACTAAATCTAACATTTTTATTTGACATGGATGCATAAAAACATAATTTTTCCTAACCTTTTTTTATTTTTCTTTTCATCCATATCCTAACTTAGCAATTTTATTTTTATTTTTTACTAACATGCTAACTTAAAACCAAATAATGTTACAACACATGGGAGTGACGCTGAGATACAAAGAGGGAGGGATATAGGAATAGACAGTGAAGAAGAGACAAGGAAAAAAATATGTAAATGGAAATGGGGATATAGACCATGGTAGAAGAGTTTGCGAGAGGGATAGGGATGGTAGGGAGAGAGAAGGAGAGAGACATTTAGGGAGGAGAGAGTGAGGGATGGAGTGTGTGGATAGGGGAGAGAGAGGAATATTGAGAGGGAGGATGGGGAAGAGAGAGATAAAGAGAAGGATTCAAAGATTTAGGATAGATTAAAGGACGAGAGAGAGAAGGAGACAGAGATATGGAAGAAGAGGTAGAGAGGCTGAGATACAGAGTAAGAGAGAAGGAGAGAGGAGATGGAAGAAGGGAGAGATAAATAAAGAGAGGAAAATATATAGTGAGGGACTAAGGAAAATAGATAATGCAGTAGGGATGGATGGATATATAAATAAATATGGAAGAAGAGATATAGAAACATAGGAAAGTATAAAAATAGATATAGAGAGTGGGGAAAAGAAAAAAATCTAGAGGGAAGGAGATGGAGAGATTAGAGAGAGAGAGATAATGGGAGGGATATTGAGAAGGGAGAGTGAGGTAAAGGGAGTGTAAGAAGTGATATAATAGAAAGAAGAGTGAGAGAGAAGGAGATAGGTAGGCATAAAAATAGGGGAGGAGGAAAATATGGGTATATCTATATTCTATATCTATATCTATATGTATGTATGTGTATGTATGTGTATGTGTATATATATATATATCTATATATATATATATATATATATATATATATATATATATATATATATATATATATAAAGAGAGGGATATATAGTAATGAGGGAGAGAGGAAGAGGGATACTAAGGGGGGGCAAGAGATATTTTGGGAGGAAGGAGATAGAGAAAAATATTATGTGGAGATGGAGATGGATGAACAAAGATATAGAGATAAATGGAAAAGTGAAATAAAGGAGATATATCGATGGGGTAGAGATTAATAAGGATAGTGGGGAACTGAATGGGGAGAGGTATAAGGCGAGAGGTAGGCACATAAAGATAGAGATGGGGGGAGGTTAATTTGGGAGAGACAAGGAGAGAGATGGGGGAAGAGATATAAAGAGGGATATATATATATATATATAGATGTGCACACATGTTTTATAACTCATGAATGGTCATCTCATTACTGACATAACAATAGAAGGAAATATAGGAAGGTAGATAAGGACATTAATGAAATGGACGCTAGTCTCATGAATGCATGCACATCTCCAAGAATTCATGATTGTTTGTAAAAATTAATATTTGAATTTTCTACTAGTCATTATCCCATGCATTTTCCACTCATCCAATATCATAACACAAATCCATGGAACAAAACCAAAATATTTGCGACTAACACTTGGTATGAGTTTTTACGTAGATGGAAACACATTTTTTCCATTTGTGTTATTTGAAATGTTGTTTTCTTCTTATTTTGTAACTAGAAGACAATATTTATGTGATTAAAAGGAAATTTTTGTAATTTAAAGAAAATTATTGTCTTATTTAGGGTTCAGAATATTATTTATGTCTCTTATTATAATTGGAAGGAAATTATTTATCTTTTTATGATATTAGAAAACATTTTATATCTTTTTATGTAATACTTCGACAAAATATTTCTTTTCTTGTATAATTGAAAGACAATTTTTGTAATTTGAAAGAAATCTATATGTTTATTTGTGATTGTAAAAAAAACAGTTTCTCCTTCTAATTAAAATCCATTTAAACATAGGGAAGCATCACACTTAGAGAAAAAACTAATCAAGGAAATAAAACCCATAGAAAATGTCATTGAACAAAAGTAAAAAGCTAGGGTCAATATCGAAAAATGTGGACAATTATAAGGGAGAAATGGAATTCTAGCACAATAGATTAACCTCCAATATATATTCCATTACAAAAAAAATTGTAGAAAATCATATGACTATGGATTTTCTTGGAGTTTATTCTAGTATCGATGGAATTAAAGAGGTGTTTGCTACAAAATTTCTTGTTAAAGAAGCTCCTATGGTGCAACCTCTTCTTCAATAATGTGACATTTCATAAGCTATCCCTACCCACATCCAATCACCTTAAACGAATGTAAGTTGACAAAAAATATGTCAATAATTCTAGAATACAGATGCATCACCATTAAATTAGGCACATGAGGGTAATCTACCTAAGCACATTATTTTTAAATCCTATAAATTTATCAAAGAATAATGAGTCAAATTATGATGCAACCAAATGCCAATTAATATTATTATTATTTTAATTATAATTTTGTATATTGTTAAAATAATTATAGGGATTAAAATAGTGAAAAATATAGAAACAAGTAATCATGTCATTATAAATCCTCCCATTGTAAGGTCTAATAATTTTCAAAAAACATGAACATTTTAAGAATCCCATTTTATTCTACTGGGGTTCATTATAAATGAATTCCTTACTACTTTTAGGTATAAGGCAGCATCATTCATCTTTTGTATTAGTGGTATGCAAACACACATGTTTTTAAGATCAACTATAAAGTCAATTCCAAGTTGGATAACTATTTTCCCTGTGTTCAATATTTCTATGTAAGGAGGAACCTATGGCTCGGACCTAGAAAATTTGGTATATTATTCAGGTCTATGTATATTAAACTACTTCTAATTCCTCATTTGAAATTTCCTCATTGAGGCCTTCAATATTCACACGAGGATGTTATTTGGTTAATGTGTTCCCTATTATGAAGTGGATAACATGGAAATCCATAGAAGAGATGGAGTAGTAATTTATGTAAGATGCTTAAAAATCTAGCCAAAAAACTTGGACTGGTTGAGCTACCTTAGCATTATTGGGGACAAGAATGGGATGTGCAAGTAGTTATGGTCAAGGAGGAGTGGATGTAGATGGATTAATTCATTGAGATTAACTAATTTTCATTGTCGGAGGAATTATGACCATTGCTGGTAAATTTGATTTAAGGGTGGATGAGGAATTCATGGTTGAGTAGAAAAGTAGCTTCTTAAAAAATAATCTTCTATATAATTATTACTATAATATGAGATAAAATATTGGGATTTTTCCTTGGAAATACCCTAAGGGTTGAAATGCCAAAGTCCTTTTCAATAATGAAACATAATTTTTGTGGTTCTTCAACTTCCTGAAAAAATTTTCAATCTTGGTATGGATGGAAACATGTCGATAACATGGTATTCACTACATGTCGATAACATGTTTATAACATTGTATGCATTTCCCAATTAGTTCTAATGGACACATTTTCAATATTTTCTTGTGTTGGAATCATGATTGTTGTTACACCAAAACCTGCAGGTGTTATCAAATCAATGCATCACCCGAATTAATGGATCCTAAAAAGGTGGTTAGGTACATTTCGTGAGACACAAGAGGAGAAAATCATTATCAAATTCCCAACAATATCCCCCCAATTGTGAGTAAGGGGTGTTTAAAACTCATGACCTTTCGCTCTAATACCACTTGTTGGAATCACGATTGTCATTACACTAAAATATGCACATGTTATTAAACATACATGTCACTAGAGTTAGTGGATCATCAAGAGGAAATTAAGAACATGTCAAAAAAAACATGGGGACTTCGATATATACTTTGAAAAAAAAAATCCAATGTAACTCTACTTCATTTTTTTTTTTTTTTGAAGTAATGTGATTCGTGTGATTACTTTCATGCCTATCCTATAACTTCATTACTTGGAACCTATGGGTATCTTATCCATCAAATCCACCTAGGGATTGCACCCAACCGGGGCTACACCAACCTTTTGCATGACTGTATTTTTTCCGAAGGGGTTCTAGACTATGTACTCGGCATTTTAGCTTTAAAATATTGTAGCATACTCCCATTTTCAAGCTTTGGTAACCCCATTTCTAGTATTCATTCCAACTCTTGCCAATAAATTTCTATGTCCTCTACAATATTTTGAAGTGTTAATAGAATATATTTGACATAAATCAATGATAAGGTTTTCATATTCATTTTTAATTTTCATGAAATTCTCTCTCCTTTATTTGTGTTTCTAGTAATCATGGTATTTCTTTAAGAATTTATGTTTCATCTGACTCCATTTGTGGATGTTTTCCTTGCCAAGACTCCTTAACCAATGTAGTGCCACATTCTTGATTGTGGTAGGGAAAGTCTTCAACTTCTGAGCATTTGTCGCAACATCCTAGCTCTTGCAAGATATATCAAATTTTGTTGAAGTCCAACAAGAAATTGCAGCACACACACTAGTGTGGGATGAAGAGGTACTAGTGATACATTAGTGTGAAGGCCAATTTAATTAATTCAATTGGTGAAGTGTCAAATTTAATTTTCCCTTAATTGAGTTGGACAATAAATTGTAATATTATCTCAAAATCACTTGTAAAAGTTAATTGAATCTGATTAACTTAGTTAGCTCATGAATTTTGAGTTGAGGGTAGTTGGTGAGGCATGTTGAGTGATTCTATTAGTTATGGAGTTCGAATTGCAGTTGGTGCATTAGCTAATACATGAGAAATCAGTTAAATCAATCTAGGTGAGTTAAAGTCATTTGAGGTAGTTGTAACTAATTGTTGCACCAGTGAGAGATTAATTGAATTAAATAATATTTAATTCACAATCATGCATGTCATGGAGACCCAGTTGAGACAAAGGCTAAAGGGATGTTAACTATCAGTTGTAGCATTATTGGGTTGTAAACATGCAACCAAACACACATTGGATTTCCCATGATGCTTGCGCCATTGTGGAAGGCCAAAATTCCTAAATAATAGCGATTGCATTCATCAAGAGTTGCGCAAGGAAAGCAGGCTAGTTTTAGAGGCTGAGAATTGGCTAGGTATTAGTTTATTTTGTTTGGGACAATGTGAGATAGTTGTGAGAGTGTAGGAGACTCATGTGAGAAGAGTGCATTGCAATTGTTTCATGATTACATGTTGAATATATAATAGAAGATAGTGGGGTTTTGAGCAACAAGCCTTCCTCGGGAAAATTATCTGTGTTGTGGTTTTATTTTATTCTTTCTTTAAGTGTCGTGATTAGCGATTGTGTTTATTTTTTGCAATTCATTTGTAGAAGTATTCAATATCTATATTTAGAAAATTTCTTGATTAGATTGAATATATTGATATATATATGTTTGTATGATTTGTACATGGTATCATAGCACAAGAAATCACTATAGTGGAGGAGAAGTTGAGCTTGTGACTGAATAGAATTTGAATTTTCAAACATATTCTTGGTTCGACAGGTCGATTAGGATTGAAATTTATTTCAATGGATTGAGATTGGAGTATGCACTCGAGGGAAGCTCTAAGTATATCGCATGGAAATATATAATGGAGGCAGTACTAGAGGAAAATGGGTTTAAATAATTCATCAACAATGACATTCCAAAACCTGATGCAGTAGATGCCGCAAATTTTGATGCTTGGAAAAATAAGGTTGCAAAGGCGATCAGGATCTTGCTAGAGGGAGCAGGAGACAATATTTTCTAAAGTCTCCATGGAAAAGCGACACCATATGAAATGTGGAAATATTTGACAGATCTGTTTTAGAGCAGCAGTGATCATAGAAACTTGGCACTGAAGGACAATCTCAGGAAAATCAAAATGGAGAAAGGCGAAACCATTCCGAAATATTTTCAAAAGTATGTCCAAAGTCAAGATGAGCTTGGGAGTGTGAGAATTTACTCTCGCAGATGATGACTTGGTGAGCCTAGTTCTTCTAGGTCTGCCCAAGAGTTGGCACATTTATCAACACTTTGTCAATGACACAGAGAAATTGGGAATGAATTTGGTTGGATTTGGTGCAAGAACAATTCAGGAAAAGTACTTGGGATGTATCTTCATCTATGAATGATTGATGAAGAAGACTATTCTCTGGATACCAAGGTGAATAAGGGGAAAGGAAATAAATTCCATTCCACATATGAGGCCAACAAATATGCCTAGAAGTGCACCATGTTGAGAGTGAGGTGTTTTCACTGTCACGAGCATGGACATTATGCCACTAATTGTCCAAAAAAGATGAAGAACAAGAAGGATTCAAGATCTATAGCTGTTGAGGCTTTGGCCTCACAATTGGAGCTTCACTTTTCGCTCACTGCATGGATGGTGTCAAGTGCAATGGGATCATTTTGGTACCTGGATAGTGGTGCCTCCATTCACATGATGGGAGACAAAGAAATTTTCAGTAGCTTGGATGAGAAGGACCTGTAGATGCATATCAAAATGGGTGATGATGGGCAATACAGTGCTACCGAGATTGGTATAGTTACCTTCTAGAGATGGTCAAGTAAACCCTTTCTATTAAAATATGTAATGCATGTACTAGGCTTGAAGAATAATTTGCTCTCAATTGTAACGTTGGAGGATAGAGGCTATGATGTTGTTTTCATTGAGGGAAAAGATTTCCTTTGACACAAAGAAACATGAAAAGTAAAGAAGATTGGTATTTTTGTGAAGAATCTCTATAAACTTGATGTAGATGGTTGCGTGACATTGATGGGTAATGCAGAAAAATTGGTGAGCCGGGATGAGGGTGAGTTATGGCATAGAACATTGGGCCATCTACACCACGGAGCCTTGAAGGTCATGGAACAGATTTTTGCGGGTCTTCCCAAGGGCACTCTTGCACAGTTAGACACATGCAATAGATCTACTATGGGGAATTATGCAAAGGCCACTTTTCATGAGAAGGAGAATCGAGCTTCAAAAATCCTTAAGAGAGCTAACTCAGATGTGCCTGGACCATTCTCTACTGCTTCGACTATAATGCATAAATAATATGTGATATTTTTTGATGATTTTTCTATAAAGTGTTGGATCTACTTCATGTAGAAGAAATATTAAAAATTCTCAAAATTTATTGAGTTCAAACCATTGGTGGAGAAAGACATGAGGAATCATGTAAAGGCTACTAGGAGTGACAACGGTGGTGAGTACATCTCCAATGAATTCAATAACCTCTGTAGCAAAGAAGAAATTCAAAGAGATTTGATTGAGCCTCATAACCCACAGCAGAATAACGTCATAGAAAGGAAGAATAGAACAATTTTGGGTCCAACATGAGTGATGTTGCATGATTAGAGGCTGTCGTTGCATCTGTGGGCAAAGGCATGAAACCTAGCGATATTTGTGCAAAATCATTGTCCTCATCAAATACTTCACATGAGTACACCATAGAAGGCTTTTATTGGTAAGAAACCTAATGTTTTGCATTTTAATATTTTTGGCTCATATATTTATGTGCATGTGACCAAAGACACCTGGAAGAAGCTCAAACCAATAGTCAATATTGGGATATTTGTGGGGTACACTAATACTCCCTACAAATATTGGGTGTATTTTCTAAATAGCAGGATGACTGTTGTGAGACGAGATATAAAATTTGATGAGGAGAAAGCCATGTGATTGTCCCTTGAGAGGGAGATGGATTTGCATGTAGAGGAGGAACTCTTGGTTCCAAAGGATGAGCCTCAATATGTGGAGCATCTGCATGTGGAGGATCATGGAGTGGCAGAAAAAACTCACGCAGAGCCATCCACCAAAAATGGTATAAGGTGCACCACAGAAGCTGATAGTTTGAGACTTCATGCGACAGAGAATGTAGGAGCACCTATTTCACTGCGCAGACAAAGACAGTTTCTAGACAAGTTTACTAGATACATGGATGTTATAAGCAAGTGTATTGTGACAGAACCATCTTCCTTTGAGGAATCAGTGCATAAACCAATTTGGGTTGACGCTATGGTAGAGGAGTATGACTCCATCGTCAAGAACAGTGCATGGGAATTTGTCCCAAGATCAGTTAGAAAATTAGTGGTTGGATCTATATGGATGTATAAGGTGAAGCAAGTAGAATATGGGAGTGTGGAGAAGTACTAGGACAAATTTGTGGCCTAGGGATTCTCACAAGTTGAGGGGATTGACTATGAAGAGACTTTCGCACCAGTCGCGACGTACTCTTCCATGAAATCTATCCTTTCACTCTCAGCACAAATGGGGTGGCGCATTCATCAGATGGATGTGAAAAATGCATTTCTCAATGGATTTATGGAGGAAGAAGTGTACATATAGCAGCCAGAAGGTTTTGAGATCTTTGACAGTGAGCCGCATGTGTGTCGACTCAAGAGAGCATTGTATGGGTTGAAGCAAGCACCTCATGCTTGGTACAATCAGATTGACAACTATTTCATTGGGTTGGGCTTCACCAAAAGTGAAGCAGATGCAAACCTATACCAGATTCTAGTTGATGGTAAGCTCTTGATTATCATACTTTACGTAGATGATCTAATTTTGACAGGTTATGAGTAGCTGATACTTTATTACAAAGAGGATCTTGTAATAGAGTTCTAAATGAAGGAATTGAGACTCCTTCACTATTTAATTGGTTTGGAAATATGGCAACGGGATGGTGAGCTATTTTTTTCTCAAGGCAAGTATGCCAAATAGATTATGGGTAAGTTTCACATGGAGAGCTGTAAACCCATGGATACTCCTCTTCCAAGAAATTCGAGGAAAGAAGGTGCTACTTTAGGAGAAGTAGTGGACGCTACTGTAAACAGACAACTAGTGGGTTCACTGATGTACTTGGTGAACACTAGACTAGACATTTGCTATGCAGTTAACCAACTAAGTCAAGCTATGGTTAGGCTGAACAAGCTCTTTTGCAAGGCAGAGAATCATGTCTTGAGATATCTCAGGGGCACTACAAAGTATGGATTATGGTAGAGAAAGACAAAGGGATTGAAGCTTCAAGGCTTCATGGATGCAGATTGGACAGAAAGTCCATTAGACATAAAGAACACATCAGGAGGCATATGCATGATATGATTGAAAACAACTTCTTGGTAAAATAGGAAGCAATGATCTGTGGCACTCAGTTTAGCTAAGGCAGAATACATGGCACCAAGTCAAGCTGGATGTAAGGCCATCTGGATGAGTAAGATCCTGTTTGGTTTGTTTGGTTCTCAGATGGATCCGACGGTGATACATTGTGCTAACCAAAGTTGGATTAAACTCTCGGTTAATCTAGCATTCCATGATAGGTCCGAGCATATTGACATCCAATACCACCACCATAGAGACTATTTCCAGAGATGAATTATGTTACTTCAGTACATTTCCATGGAGGATGTGGATGCATATATTCTGACGAAGGCACTCACCAGGAGAAAATTTGAATACCATAGAGGAAGGATCGCAGTGGTAGATAATCCCTTTCTTGTTGAGAGGGAGAGGTGAAGTCCAACAAGAAATTGCAGCACACACAATAGTGTGGGACAAATAGGTCCTAGTGATACATTAGTGTGAAGTCCAATTTAATAAATTAAATTGGTGCATTGTCTAATTTAATTTTACCTTAATTAAGTTGGAAAATAAATTGTAATTGTATCACAAAATCACCTGTAAAAGTTAACTGAGTATGATAAACTCAGTTAGCTCATGAATTTCTAGTTGAGGGTAGTTGGTGATGCATGCATAGTGATTCTATTAGTTATGGAGTTCGAATTTCAGTTGGTGCATTAGTTAATGCATTAGAAATCAGTTAACTCAATCTAGGCGAGTTAAAGTTAGTTGAGCTAGTTGTAACTAATTTTTGCACTAGTGAGAGATCAAGTGAATTAAATATTATTTAATTCACATTCATTGATATAACATGCAAATGAGGTTTTAGTATTAATATTTTCATGCATGTCAGTTCTAGTGGAGGCCTAGTTGAGACAAAGGTTAAAGGGATGTTAACTATCAGTTGTAGCATTATTGGGTTGCACTCATGAAACCAAACACACATTGGATTTCCCATGGTTCTTGTGTCATTTTGGAAGGCCAAAATTCCTAAATAATATGGATTTCATTCATCAGGAATTGAGAAAGAAAGGAAAAATGTTTTTAGAGGCCGAGAATTAGCTAATTGTTGGCCAATTTTGTCCAGGATAGTGTGAGAGAGTTGTGAGAGTGCAGGAGACACTTGTGAGAAGAGTTAATTGTAATTGTTTCATGGTTCCATTCTGAATATACAATAGAATATAGTAGGGTTTTGAGTAGCAAGATTTCCCCAAGAAAATTATCTGTGTTATGGTTTGATTTGATTCTTTCTTTACGTGTAGTGATTGGTGATTCTGTTTATTTTTTGTAATTGATTTGTAGAAGGATTCAATATCTAACTTTATAACATTTCCTAATCATATTGAATCTATTGATATACATATTTTTGTATAATTTCTACAAATTTTATGAGAAATGGCATAGGGGCTTCCTTTTGTAGAACTTGAGAGTTCATCAAATCTAAGTGACGAAGATTTTTCATTTGGGTTTCCTCATTTGATTCTTGAATAGGGAATCCAAATATGGTAGCTTCTTTCTTGACTCCATGGTATATATCCTCTTGATTTATGATTTCTTGTTCAAAAAGTTCTTTAGGAGAGTTGAGAAAAATTATCTCTTGAAAGTATAATTTCACACTTATCATATTTTCAAGAAATAATATCTTCATTGTTGAAGACAAGGAAACTTGTGAAATTTTGGATTTCTACCTAGATATTTCAAGTTTCTTCTTCGTCAGGGAACATTATTTAGGATTCAAGTAATTCAGTCGATTACTTTTTTCTTCCTCTTGATATTGACCTACACTATTAGTTTTATGGGGTTTTTGGTAGAAATAACAAATATACCCTATTGATCTCTAGGTTTGGGCTTGAAAATTTAATAAGTCATTCTATATGAGGTAAGTAGTTGTAAAAAAAGGTTAAATATTGATCACATTGACTCCGATAAAATAAATTTACTTCACTAAACAAAGAAACAATCAAAATAATTAAAATAAATTAAGTAAAGAAAATGTTATTTTACTATTGACAATTTTTGAGCTACAATTCTAAAAATGGTGGGCCTTTCAATTATTTCCTAATTAACTAGAATAAAATTGAATATTTATATGCCTAATCATCAATATAAGGTTTGCATGGAACTTATAAGCTCTATTTCTTTGTATACACTAGTACAATTTGTTATGTATTATTGAACTCATAGTATTCTAAATGAATTTCACAAGGAAAGATATTAAGATAAAATCACAAGTAAAGATGGAAACAATGGAATAATTGCAATCAAAACCACACTTATAGAAAATTAAAGATGATCTTAGTAAGTTGAATAGACTTGCAAGAACATAAACACACTTGTAGGAAAGTATACACACTAGAATTAAAGAGTGAATTCTTAAGGTATTTAGACGATGTTGAATTTATTAACATGAATGCACATGAATTTTAGTGGCTAAAGAATCCTCAAGAAAGCACAAGACATAAGATACTTAAACCGTATTGTTCTACAAACAATTACAACATAGAAATAATTATAATTTCTAGCCTGAGTTTATATAGATTAGAAATAAATTAAAAGATGCAGTATTGTTTAAACTTACTAAACATAGAACTATAATGTTAAATCTAGAGTTAAAATAATGTGACTTGTAGAAATAAATTAAACTATAAGTTATAGCTATTTTCACACACAAATTGTGGTAATAGTCAAGTCACAAGCTATAACGATTTTAATTAATGAGTTGCAACAATGTACATTACTGAGAGTTACATCACTATCTTAATAACAAAATTTCATATGAGAGTTGCAACAAGATAATACACCATGTAATTGTTGTAAATAAGAGACTACAAGTGAAACTACATCTATACTATAAAGTTATCAATAGTACTTGGAGAAGGAGGGTCATACCTCATTTTTTGAGGCACTCATGAAGGAAACAACGAGGCACTAGTCATTGAAAACACCATCAACTTAAACTCAAATAGAACATAACCATATATTGTAGATTCTGAAATTACAATTAGTGTCCCCTAGAATTAGTTTATTCTCTCACATTAAATTCTAGGTATCTCAACTCGAATAGAGATTACAAATTTGTATACATGTATTGAATACCTAAATTAAATCAATGATTATATTCAAAACATGTGAAATCTATCTCTCCCATATAGTTAGAATGATTTGATCAGAAAATATAAAAATCGAATAAGTGTTGAATCATTTGGTTGTGTGACAACTGCCAGTTGGGTTACTATTTCCTCTTTTAGCGACCAATTTCCTTTGCCACCTTCTTTGTTAGGATATTTATTGGTTTATTTATTTGGGAAATATGTTGGTGGCATCTATATAGTTGAGGTGGTGCATTGTACCAACCATCCTATAGTTGCAACACTGTTCCTCAATGGTTAATTTTCTGAGATTGTATTAGTCGTTCTTGAGTGACTTGTAACAATGCTTCTTAAGTGACTTGCAACAATTTTATTGTGTTAATTATAGTAGTGAGAAGTTACAGCATCAGTGCTAGAAATTTTGATTATTATAACTTCATAAATTGCGCCACTCAATATTAAAACATCTAAAATGGAATAGTGAGTTGTATTATCCAACAAGTAGGAGTTACAACACCTATTTTCAAGTAGTGAGTTGCATCAACTATCAATTGTGAGTTAAAACACCTAAATTTTTCTCATGTATAAATTTATCGATGTAGTCGTACCTCCTGAATACCACTAGTTAGCATAAAAAGGTAGTTATCTTCCTAAATGCATAAGAATGAGCATTAAAATGGGATACTAGGAAAATAATTTTACATGGTTAAAAATTTACATTCATGGGAAAAAATGGAATTGAGGTGATATGAAATGGTAAATATATGTGCAAAAAGATATAAGGATGTTGCTAAAAGTATGCCAAATCAGGTGCGCGTGAGGATGCACCATAAATTACATGTAATTAATGTTCTCACATGATATACATAATTGACACACCATAAGAATCACACATGTTATAAATTTACCATTTCACATAGTGACTGTAATATATCCAATAATATATGTAAGATAATGCTTCCTTATATTAAACTTTCCCCACTGTTCATAGAAGGTTAATTCCTCTCTTTCTAAAAGCTATAGTAAACTTGCATAAATATTAGAAGGTGGAGAGAATAGTTGGGTGTGAAATATTCAACATAGAGACTTCAAATTTTAGCACATAATTAGAAAACATAAGAATAAATGCCATATTTATATTCCATCAAAAGTTGAAAATGTTGATCAATGTTTAAAGAAGTGTGATTTGAAAAATCCAAGTTTTGTGGAATTTGAAGACTCGAGCTATTTGGAAATTTTGTCCTAAGAGATTGACATAAGATTTCTCGTGATGCACATTCATTGGGATGTTATATTTGATTATTATATTTATGAATTTTATGACCTAATCACACAATATATGGATGAAATTGTTGTTTATACCACTATACATAACATACCATAAGATAATCTCATAAGTGAGACACTTAATCAACATGCATAAGTGACATAATTAAGTGATTCCCCATAAGAGATGTATAGTAAGTGATACTCTTTAAAGGATGAAACATAGTCAATATTCCATAAGACACCTATAATAAGTTATGTAGGTGAGCATCAATAAATTAAATCAATTCACATAGGAAATGATACACTATATTAGGTGTCACAATTTAGTGATTCACGTTAAATAATAAGACATAAGTGTTGCACATACGAAATGAACCATAACCATAAATACATTTCGATCAATGGGCATTATCAATTCAACATAGCTAACACATAATTAATGTTCTTACATGAGACACGTAATTAACACACCATAATAAATGCACATAGTCAACAGTAACAATTGTACAAATTGGCTACAATATGCTTTTGAATGTATGTAATATTTTGGTTGAAATATCCATGATAGGATATGTTAGGAAACTTACCTTCTATTAACCAACCCCTAGAGTTGCCGAAAGGCCGATGATCCTCTTTCTAAAAAAAATAGTATAAGCATAAATATGGGAGGAAGGGGATAATGTTGAAGAGGAATTTGAAACATATTAGTTTTGTGCAATTCCAAACAGTTATTTATGTGGAATTTGAAAGACATAGTAAGTCATACTTTCAAAAGCATAGTTGGTGGTTAAGTTTTATAACCTTGGTTTGGAGCATCTCTCTTATGCCAACTTTTACTAATTGATGGTGGCTAAGGCCATGTTTCAAAAACATAGTTTATTGCTAAGGTGAAGTGTAGGTAACCTAAGAGAAAAACATATGATTTTCTCTTTATGTACTTTCCTTCGGATGGCATGTTTGTTGATTATATTTATGAATTAAATGATTCACCATAAGCAATGTGATGAAGAAATTCATAGAATGCATGATATGACAATTAGGTGTCACATATAGGTGATGTACCTTAACTAATAGATAAATGATGGACCTCATGTGACACATAATTAATGTGATTACATGAAACACATAATCAACATGACATAAGAAGCAAAAATAATCTAAATTTACGATTCTACACCCTAACTATGACATAGATGAAATATATGTAGAGATTGTCTACAATATACATGAGAGGATATGTAAGGAAATTCTATCTTCTATTAACCAATCCCAAACATGGACAAGAGGTTGATGCTTCTCATTTTAGAACTTTATGCACATTACTCCTTTTCTTTACACAATTTCCTTGGTATTTTATCTATTTTAATTATATTTATGAATTAAGAGATCCCCATAAAAAAAAAAATCCATAATAGATAGTCTTCAAAGAGAGAAACATAGGCAACAAGCCACAAGATACATACCATATGTGAGATAGCTAATGTTACATAATCTTAGGTTTCAAACATAAGTGTTCACAAAATATTTATTCCTCTCTTCTAGAAAATTGGAGTGTACTTCCATAAATATGATAAAGGGGATAGTTGAGATGAAAGCTAAAGTTATGTGTGAAAAACGTTTTCTTGTCTGATGAAGTGTAAAAAATATAAAGTACCATGAGAAATGATGAATAAGTTGGTGAAGAAGGACTACAACATTGAAATAACATATTTCCATGAGTCATTTGGGTGGTTTTAAAAACACTTTTGTCCTTATTGGAAATCCTTGATGTACTTGTGATTCAGTAGTTAATATGAGAACAAAAAAGGAAAAAAAAGTTAGACACATAAATTAATATTAAATAGGATTCATGAGAAAGGTAATTGAAAATAAAAAATACCACATAATAAGTGTAAAATAAAAATTATGTCACATACATGTCTAAAAATCTATGTGCATTCAATTATAACATCAAGATATCTTTTATACTAATGGCCTTAATTTACTTATCATGTTCATGATTAGATACAAAGTATCATACCTCTAATTATTTCTAGGTTGGAATTGTTATGAATTGGATGTTTTCACTAGAAAATATGTTTCTATAGTGGTATACAATATTACCTTGATTATAATACACAAATACAAACCATTTTCTCTTCAATTTTATTTCACTAAATGGTAGATAACCTCCTTTCAGAAGAAACAACCCAATAAAAAAATCAATACATTCAGAAAAATTTAATGAAACATTTGAGGGTTTTATTTTCACCTAAAAAATGTTCCAAGAAATAGTCATTCGAGAATTCATTACCTTTGAGTGAAACGACTGCATGTAT
Source organism: Pinus albicaulis (assembly GCA_034641835.2). Taxonomy (NCBI): domain Eukaryota; kingdom Viridiplantae; phylum Streptophyta; class Pinopsida; order Pinales; family Pinaceae; genus Pinus; species Pinus albicaulis. The sequence continues at coordinate 512,105,769 of CM076574.1, read as the reverse complement.
TTTCCCTACAAAAAATAGAGAGACAACATATTGATCCAACCAAAAGGCCGTTGTTACCCACATACGTGGAATATTTAACAAGTCTGTCTGTTCCCAGGATTAATAATCACAATGGAGTACATATTCTGAATTTGAACTATTCGGATAGGTTCACTTTTCCTAAGAACCTTTCAAAACACAACTTAAACATTAGCAGAACTCAATACATCCCAATGTACACGCAGAAACAAGATTTATCTTTATATCGTGGCCACCTCCTTTTCTTACCCAATACACTACATATGGTATCACAGGACCATATCATATCACCACAATAAACCATATCGCATACACGACATCCCTCTATTCGTATCGATTATCACAACGAATAATTTATCACTTCAGCAATAAACATATATCTCTGTCGATACGAATTCTCACTGAACTGTGATGTAACCTTCACCATTGATCTAAGAAAAATCAAAAAATACTGCTATACCTTATCACATATCAGAGAACTTACCAATTCATGATTCAGAAAACTCAACAATTTGTAAGTTGTAGGGTTAAACCACAGCCATTAACTAATTATGCCATATCGCATGCGATATGCGATATACATGTGGGCCCCGCTAGCACATGCTCCTCTTCACTGCATTGCAAACAAAAAAACTTATCGTGTGATGTTTTAAACTTAAATACTAAAACCGCTGATTGCGATGTACGCTTGGGGGCTCTGCCAAAAATATTTCCACTTCGCAGCATCCCCAATTTATCTTGAGACATAATCTGAGCCGTTCATCTTCAAAATTGATCTTTACGATTTTAATCTTCACTATCCATTCCCTTCCTTTTGAAGGCTTTCAAATACTTTCTTGCCTTATGGTTTTCCTCTGTTTTCAACTTCCGTTGCTCGGCAACTCCATTTAATCCACTCGTTATTCTTCCTGAGCTTGTTCAATATTAAATGGAGCTAATCTCTCATGAGCTTTAACTACTATTTATTCATTCATTCATTCCGACTTGAAATTTCATGCTTGCTGCACACCTTGCACGCTTTCTAAATATTGAATAAAAGATTCATATTTTACTTCTCGTTCTCGGCCTGCACATAAGTTTAATTACCCCATACTGGAATCACACATGATTCTATCCAGTCATTAGGTCTTATATCACATAGTAAGATGTATCCCTTCATTTATAATTTACCAAAATTCATAGAACATTGGTTTATTACACAGAAACCATATTTTCTCGTTACGGATCACTCAGCTCGTAACACAAACACAATTATATCGCATGAATGAAATTTCTCATTAATAAAACAAATGTAACGATACAAGAAACATGTTTACATTCTATATTTTCCTGATGCTCTCTTGCATGGCCTTCTCTTCCTATAGAGCCCTCTCTTTCTCTCGGCTCTCCCTCTCTCTCTTGGCCTAATATTTTTTAATTAATTTGTCTCTTTTCTCTCGGCTCTCACCTCTCTCTCTAGGTCTGATCTTCTTTCTTTAATTTGGCCTCCTCTCTTCGAATCTTAAAATTTAATTTATAACAAATCAGAGCTTATCTAGCCCTCACTCAACTCCTATAAACTTGTAACTGATTTCTATTCTAAGGAAATCCTAATTTATGACTCTCCTATCTTCTTAGCATAAACAAAAAATATTCTCTCTAATATCCCATTTTTAAGGGGATTTTTTACATTGAATCAACACTCATTCACACCTAACAACTAATAATATTCCCTACCAATGCTCACTAAGAAATAAAATAATTTTTACATGAGTTTTAAAATGTCTCTTTACAATAGTGCTTCCTTGGACATATGTCAAGACCCTAAGTTCTGATTTCTACTTTTACTTTTGACTTAGAGAAAATGCTCCTGCATCAGACTTCCCAGGTGAAAATAACCATGATATCTAGATCATTTGTCTTTAATAGTTATCGTCCTGGATCCCAGACTTCATTCTGTAACCTATCTTTGGTTGTCATCGTTGTTGTTTGTTGTTGTTCTCTAGGTCCCTATACTTTATGTTGCATTTCCCCACTGGATATGTTGTCACATTCTTCTCTTGTCTTTTTTTTGTTGCTGCTACTTTTCTTCCTTGTTGTTGTATTCTTATAAGACACCTTCATCATCAACCTTCTTATTTTTTCAATATCCATGTCCATTTTATCTTCTAACTAGTACTCACTCTACCAATTGTCTTCAAATTGTTGCTTGTTATCTTGTCTTTTAATTTGTTGGATTCTTACTACCACCCTTACATCCTTACCCTCTTGTTTCTTCTGAGCTTTCATCTAATTTCCAAACAAACTCTATTCAATATCTTTGATAAAAACATCATACTCATATGCTTCTAGCAAATAGTTCAATAATTTACTTTCTATTTGATTCCTTTCAAAGACCTCATCACTATGTTGTTCATCAATTCCAACATCTCTTTCTTCCTCTTCCTTGACAACCATCTGTGATTGTTCTTCAATTATTTGACTAATATTGTTAGTTAGTTCAACTTTATTCAGTTCTAAGACTGATTCCTCTTTAGCATAAAACATGCCTACCTCACCTTTTTCCAATTTCAATTGTACAATCAAAATATACATTCTCTGACTGGCTAATCTATTCTCCAAAATATTTAACTCATGCCACAAATCTGCCATCTCACTTAGAACTTCTTCCAAAAATTCTATACAATCCTCACTATCTCCTTCTTTGTCACAATTCCAATTTCTTGGTGACACTACTTCTTTATTCTCTATCAGAATAAAATTATGATCCTCTATCTCCGTGACAACTTTAGTTATTTGTACAACAGTCTTCCTATGGCCACTCAAGAAAGCCAGTTTCTCCTTATCCTAAAAAATAATAGGTTCCTTCATATGAGAGATAATTGTCTCATATTCCTTGGAGATACTTTCTTCACTAAGTAATGAATTTATGAACTCCTTCTGCTGCAATAACTCAACTTGATATTCATCTGAAATACAGTCATCATCGCACTTTGCTTAACAATTTTCAACTTCATTCAAGACAATTCCAAGAGATGGATTGTCTTCTTCAACACCTCCAAACACTGTTAAATTATCAATGTCAAAATCACAAGACCTTATGGTCTCATTTGATGATACAGTCACTAAATATTCCTTTTTTTTGTTCTTAGTCCTCTCCATGACTCATAAAATCTTCAATGGTCTTCTTATCATCCTCCTCAATACCTTCACTTGGTTTCTTGATTTCTTTCTCCACTTTTTCTTGCTTTTGGTCATCATCTTGAGCCAAAATTCCTCTGCTTTCAGCCCTTACAGCATGATGAAAAGCAATGCCTCCTCTTAACTGTGTTTGATCTTCCATATGATATATAATTATCTCAAAACTCAAATTTTGCCTTTGTTCTTTGTCTTCTTTGATATCACCTGCAAACATACACAAATTATTAATTTTAAAATCATAAGGCTCAGTTGCCTCAACTAATGTTTCAAAAATCACTGCTCCATCTTCAAGTTCAAAAGAAACTTGTTCATCTCCAGCAAATTTATATTACTGTATCTCAAATCCTTCGAGCTTCTCTGTCTTAAATTCAACATTGATAAACTGCTCAAGATTCCTCATCTCCTATATTAAATACATATTCGCCTGTTGTTCCCTCTTCTCTTGTAGTTTATGCCACTTCATTTTCGTTCTCATTCTGTAACCAAATCTCTGGCCTTGTTTACTCATCTGGAGAAAATTTATCAACAAATTATATTGCATTCTTATCTCAGACTTTTCTCTCTCATATTCTTCATCCATGCCATCTGATTTGACATCTTTCATCACCAATCTTCTATGGTGGTCTCTCTCAAAAATTCTGCTATGAGTATCAGTAGTAATCTTCTCCTACATTTCTATGAGTTTCTCACTCACTATGAGGTGTACTTAAGCCTCTACAATAGCAACTCATCCCTACCTCATCAAGCTTTCCTCTATACTTGGCCACTAGTACCCTCTATGGAACCTTATTTGAGAATTCCTCTACTCCTAGGCTTCAACTCAATTGCAATTTTGAGAAAACAATTGTCCTCTTTTATTTCAATCACAATTGAAATATCAGGTTCTGGCCACACTCTTCTTTCACTTAGAAATTCTTACTAGCTTCCTTCATAACTAATTCTTAAGGCTGTGATCTTATTTTGTTGAGATACTTCATTAGCTACAACTATCAATCTTCAATATTTATTTAACCTACAAAACTCAAATTAGAGTTCAACAAATCAATACCTACATGATTTCACAAGCAGTCTCCATCCACTCTTCACATTCGAGTGAATATCCATTCTCCACAAGAAAAACCATCGACATGCTTTCTTTATCCTTCTCCAATCTCTTCTTAAGAGTATCACTTACTCCCATATTCTGCCATATTTCACCTTTGTATGCTTACTACTCGTTGGATTTAAAATCTGTTCTCCTCTTTCTTCTGCAATCACACTTGCATTCTCCTCCTATTTAATGCTAAATCTTATTTTGTTCTGCTACCAAATGTCTTCTGCATAGTTTAGCTCTGCAATCTTCATTTATAACAAATTTCTTTCATTAACTCTTCTTTGATACCAAATTATTCATCCAAAAGGCCGTTGTTACCCACATACACAGAATATTTAACAAGTCTACGTGTTCCTAGGATTAATTCTCACAATGGAGTACATATTCCAAATTTGAACTATTCAGATAGGTTCACTTTTTCTAAGAACCTTTAAAAATGCAGCTTAAACATTAACATAACTCATTACATCCCAATATACACGCGGAAACAAGATTTACCTTTATATCATGGCTGCCTCCTTTTCTTACCCAATACATTGCATAGAGTATCATAGGACCATGTCGTATCACCACAATAAACCATATCGCATACATGACATCACACTATTCATATCACTGATCACAATGAATAAATTATCACTTTAGCAATAAAAATATATCTCTACCGACGCGAATTCTCAGTGAACTAAGATGTAACCTCCACCATTGATCTAGGCCAGATCCAACAGTCCCGCTATACCTTATCGCATATTGGAGAACTTACCAATTGACGCTTTGAAAAACTTAACACTTGGCAAGTTGAAGGGTTTAACCTCTGCCATTAACTAATTATACCATATCACATGCGATATGCGACATATGTGTGGACCCCACTGACACGTGCTGCTTTTCACCGTATCACAAATCAAAAAACTTACCGAGCGATGTTTTAAACTTAAATACTAAAAATGCTGATTGCAATGTGCTCTTGGCTGCTCCACCCAACACATGTCCACTTCGCAGCTTCCCCAATTTATCTTGCGACATAATCTTAGTCGTTCATCTTCAAAACTGGTCTTCACGATTTTAATCTTTGTCTTCCATTCCCATCCATTGGAAAGCTTTCAAAGACTTTGCTTCCTTAGTCTTTTCCTCAGTTTTTACTGTTGTCACTCTGTAACTCCATTTACTCCACTTGCTATTCTTCTTCAACTTGTTTAGTATTGAATGGCGCTAATCTCTCCTGAGCTTCAAATTCCATTTCTTCATTCATTCTGACTTGGAATTTCACTCTTGTTGCACACCATGCACACTTTCTAAATCTAAAATACAAAATTCATATTTTACTTCTCGTTCTTGGCCTGCACACAAGTTTAATTACCCCGGACTGGAATCACACATGATATACCCAGTCATTAAGTCTTCGACCACACAGTAATAATTCTTCCATCATTTAGAATTTATCAGAATTCATATAATAGTGGTTTATTACACAAAAACCAGACTTTCTCGTTATGGATCACTCGTCTCGTAACAAAAACACAATACAATTGCATGAATGTAATTTCTCATTAATAAAAAAAATGTACAAATGCAAGAAAACCTATTTACATTCTATCTTTGCATAATGCACTCTTGCATGGCCTTCTCTTCCTACAGAGTTGTCTCTGTCTCTTTGCTCTCCCTCTCTCTCTTGGCCTAATATTCTTTAATTAATTTTTCCTCTTTTCGCTCGGCTCTCAGGTCTCTCTCAAGGCCTGATCTTCTTTCTTTAATTTGGTATCCTCTCTTCGAATCTTACAATTTAATTTATAACAACTCAGAGCTTATACAACCCTCACTCAACTCGTATAAAATTGTAACTGATTTCTCTTTTAAGGAAATCCTAATTTATGACTCTCATATCTTCTTAGGATAAACAACAAATATTCTCTCTAATATCCCATTCCTTAAGGAGATTTGTTACAATGACTCAACACTCATTGACACCTAACATCTAAGCATATTCCCTACCAATGCTCACTAAGAAATAAAATACTTTTTACATAAGTTTTACATTGTCTTTTTACAATAGTCCCTCCTTAGACAAATGTCAAGACCCTAACGTATGATTTCTACTCTGACTTTTCACTTACGGTAGATGCTCCTACATCACATATGAGCCCATTAAATAAACAAAGCATAGGATGATCATGCTAGTTGATAAAAAATAATAACGTATTCAAGGAACCTAGCCATACGAGATCTAATTTGTGATTATAATCTATTGAAATACTTGATTGATCATCCAATTATGCATGATCCCATATAGTAACCCAATTTGTCGATTGATTATTGTTGCATTCACTACCAACACATGGTGTGTAGAATCAAGAGAGTATTGTCATCCATAATTCAAGGATACCATTGTTTGATGTTTAGATTAAATTAAATCCATGAGTTCCTTCAATTTTTTTCCATTCATATAAATGTGTTCGATCTACATCAAGCACCGCTCAAAAACATATATGTGGTTTTGATTTCTTTGTTGATTGGTATTGTCAAGTTCGTTCTCCCTCCCCCATAATTGAACAACACCCATAAATTATGGACTTTCATATCAAATGATATAAGTAGTAGTGAAATACATTTCATCCCTACGTAATGAATTTTCAATGATATGATTTTTCCATCGTGGTCCCCTTCTACATGTTCAATCTCAAAGTAGCTCTAGAATTGTGTTACCTTTAATTTCCATGAAGCATGCACGACCATGAAAATACATATGTGCCTTTTAATTTTCTAGCAAAACCATTTGATAAAGTTCAATGTTGATATTTCTATATGTTATTCTCCCTTAAGTAATTTTAAAACATTTGAAATTAATGTTGTACATAATCTAAGTCATGGAACCTTTCATTACTTATGGAAATGTGATGATTCTTCAATATAACCACATTGTCATTGCTACTATCTAGGCCATGAATAAATTTGATATGGATCATTATGCTAAGCATTATTTAAGTGGTTATAATATTGTCTTTGAATGCCATTTTTTGGTTGAAATTATAATTTTTTATAATATACACCACTGATAATATAGTACCAATGGGAGAGTTATCTCTACAAAACTGAAAATTATCATCTTTCCATTGAGCCACTTGGAAATGTTATTCAGATTCCCGGGTCTTTTCATAGAACTTCTTGAGCATGAATCATACTTTTACCTAGGAGAAAAATAATAAATACATACAAATTGTTAAAATTTGCAAATACTATCATCAAACTGCAATTTCAAAGAAAACATATAGTATTTAAGAACTCATCATTAATATAGGAATTGATAAATTGTTTATTTTTTCATTCATTTTCCCACACGGTATTGTATGTGATGTATTTGAATCTTTGAAATTTGATATCCTTACTCACGAATTCATATCCATCAGCCATAGTGATGTACTTTCTCGGTGAAGCTACTCCCCCATAATTGAGTCATGCCCCCTCTAAGAAGTCATTTTAATAAAATGTAACCCCATGAAGGTTTATACATAAGATAGTGTGAATAAAGTAGCTAGGTGATGCTAGATGTAATAAAAATTATAATTTCCATAGAAGGGTGTTATTCACAACATATAAATTATATAGATATGTGTCATAATATGAAGAGTATATAATTTATATCATAAATAACATGTGTTACAAGTTTTTCTTATTATAGCATACCGAGGTTTTCAGTTATAAATTTATTAGTGGAACATGTTAGGTGTAGAATATAAATTACTTAATCTCTTATACAATTATATATATTTCATGTCAAGGAAGTTCTCAATGTAAATTTCATGCTATCGATGAACCCTCCTTAATTTTATTTAATTTTTTTGGTAAGACGAAGGTATATTATTCTCATGGAAGAAATTTCACACCAGTCCCTTACATTTTCAAATTGACATCATATCATAACAAGATACAATAATAATGAAGGCCTAATAATCAATTCATCCAACTATGCTGATGATATCTTGTCTAATATAATACTTTCAAAGGGTTTTGACATTGCATTTATTGAGATGAGGTGTGTGTTTTAGAAAATGATATTTCCTTATGATGTTTTTAGAAATTGATTCTTAGATGACTGTTTTCTTGTTTGGGCTTGACCCAGGTTCAATCTATGTTGCTCACCAACAAAACCCTTGATCACAGACTCTTTCGCAAATGAGCTACAAGCGAATTGCAATCTCACCTGAGGTGTCTAGGGGTTGCTGCAGAACCAAGTTTCTACAGACTTGAGGGACTTTGTGATGTGGTTAATGTATGATGATGTTATTATATTTTAACATACATAAACTGATCATTTTTGATAAAACCATTCACTTAAGTATGAGGGGTTTCCGCAGTGTGTTATATTATATATCACTTTTTGGATTCAACTACATTAAGTAAGTCATTCATCTATGACCATTTCCATGAGAGGTAGTCGTAAATGACTAATTTCTTGTGATTTTTGAATAGCCCACTTAACACTCATTGCATCAGGTGATGCTCACAGGGTGAAGAAGTGGGATTGAAACTAGTGAAATGAATCACACACCTTCAATCATCACTTCCAGATTCAATAGAACACATTATACAACATCATAAACTGCACTTTTATCACACTCAACTGTAAAAACTACTTTGAAATAAGTGACATTAAGAAAAATCCCTCTCCTTTATTATGATGGATCTATTAAGTACAATCATCTCCCTAACCTATGCACATAGCTATAGGTGGTCTACACACTAAGTTGTAGACCCTTCCAAGGTATTTGCGCACTCATATAGAGACCCTTTCCTTCGCTACAAATATAGATACAAAACTAGCCCTTAACCATAGAGCTTACATTCGGTATTATTTTGATCCATATCTAGCATATCATTATATCCCTTTGTATAATATTACATCGACAAAATACCATGGGCTAAGAAAAATACAACCCAAACCCATTACAAAAAGGAGGGGCTTCGTCCCACTGCGAATCCTTTAAGATATGGCATGGTATATCCAACATGCTTTTTTGTGTGGTATACTTCACACTCTGCTCCTCAAAATGTGGAGACTTAACCAAAATCAAGGATAAGCTGGGTTGCGCCCAACATGCCCCCAACGCTCATATGCGAATCATCCCAAGTCACTCAACTGGTTTCCCCCTTGACCTTTTCTGCTATGTTGTTATAGACACTGTTTAATTTAACCAACACCTCTCCAAGTTGCTCCTCCTGACTACAAAATTCCTCCAAAACTGTCTCTGTGACTCGTCCCACAATCTCCTTCAATGCTGCCTCTTCCTATTGTCAAAGCTATTAGAGCTTCCCTTCCATCTACTAAGACAACTAGAGAGCCTCATGCTGCCATGGTTGAGTTATCTCTCTAAAAAATCACTCTTTCCTCCCAAGTTCTTCGATCTACTTCTACAGTGTCTTTCCTTCAATGATGCTTGCAAGCTTATGTGAAATAGGAAATTTCTTTGTTGTTGTCTTCATTTCCTTCAACTGACTCTACTTTTTCTATATATATTCCTCTATCTTGTGTACATTTGGATCTTCTTGCAACGAAGTCCAAATATGAAAGGTCTCTTCCTCTAATACTCCACACTCTGCCGTAGTTCCAGAGATGCTTCCCATTGTAGCCTTCAGGTCAATCCCCCTTTACTCACGTACTTCTTGTGGTATGATTGGTAGCAAATTCATTCATAGCTCATTGATCTTCATTTCATACTCAAACTGTACTTCTACAACCTTCTTCTTAGATTCCTTGACTGCAAGGGTGAGCTTCACAACCTTTTATTCTATTGTTTCCTTCTCATGGACATCTATTGTTTCCTAGCTGAGTTGTTTCTTCATCACAACTCGCTCTTCCTCTACATGAATATTTAATTTCGATGTGCATTGCTCCTCTTCCTTTAGTTCATTTATAATACCTTGATGCAGGTCATGCAATACCAAAATTCGTAGCACTGCAATGCTCATATTGAGCTTGTGCCAATTTTTCGCTTGCTTCTTTGCTTAAGATGTGTCGAACTACGGAGCTCCGATATGTATCTACATCATCCTCATCCAAAATGTTGTTTCTTTCAATCTTTCTGGCTGGAGTTCTTGGATTATCAACACAAGTTGTCTACCTATCTGCACTAGAACCTTTAAATCTACAATTATTTGCCAAAATCCTATGAGGAGTGTGTTGTCGCGATCCTCGATTGTACCCCGTGATTCATCTGCCACTTATTGGAATTTTTCCTTGATTTCATCTATGTACGGATTAGTAGGGACCAATGGCATTACACCCTTAGACTTATCAACCTCCTAATTCTTCTTACTCCTTTGGTAAACTTCATTGTGCATCTTCCTTTTTCCTTTCTCTATAGTTGTCTTCTCCTTGTCTTTTCATCTCCTCCAAGAGGATATGCACCTCCAAGAGGATGGCTAACACCTGTCATGCTCCAGCTCATGATATGTCTCGTGCTATTCGTTGTCCCTATATTTTCCACCCAGGCCTCCATGCTTTGACGTTTCTTCATACGTCCGACTACCCTTTTCCTCCTCCTTTGCTATAATCATCCATTCTATAGGCCACTACTGTATCAATGTAGAAATATCATCTTCAGTGAATATATATGGAAAAGGATTCCATGTATTCATTTTTTACTTCTTGAATTGTACGTATATTCGATGGAAGTCTGACTTGAACTTCACAACTATTTTATATTGCTCATACAGTCTTGGTGACAACTGATAATGTTTTTCATGGTTTTATGTAGATCTGTGTGGTACAATACAAAAAAATCTCGTTTCTCCTATGCTCATGACTTCTCGATAGTATGCCATAGCGAGGCATGCCACGCTGATTTGCATACATCTTCATCTACCATACTAAAATATGATTCCTCCAGTTCTTTCCATGCCATCAGTGTGATGATCAAAATTAGCGATGCGTAGTGAAGGTTGAACCTTTCTACTGGGCTTCGCAACAATCCTCCAGAAACATCCTACATAGATACCCATCCTAGTTGTGCTGGACCCCATTATTGCACTGTGAAACTACTGAAACTACTACTGTAGGGACTTCATTAGCTTGACATTTTTGCATAATATTTCCAACCAAGATATGTGCAGTGAAGAATACTCCTTGGTCCTTGATCAATCTTATGTCGTAGCCTTTATTTCTCTTTACCAATTCGAACTTATCCTTCATGCTCTGTGCTATATCTTTGTCTTGATCCTTTCCCATAAACTCTTCTGTGGGATCCCTTCCTTTATATGTTAATCTATTAATTCTTGATATTACCATGTAATTAATTGGGATTCTCTTCCCCAGCCAGAGGCATTGATCGTGTAGTAGCATAAGAAATTGTCTTACACATGCAATTTTGACAGTACTTATGCCAAAGTGCATCACATGCAACATTTCGAGAAATCCAGACCATTCCAACCATCTCACACACTTAAGTGGCTCCAATTTTTTCACTTCACTCTCTCAATAGTGGATCGGCTTTAGGTATCTACTTGGCAAAAACTCCAGATACTTGGTTTTTTCATTGAAGTTTGATTCTGAAAACTTTAGCTATGGGATTCTTCCTAGTAGATCTCCCTCAATTGGCACGTTCTCTAGTAGAAATGGTGTGAATGTGCCATACTTCATATCTTTGGAGTCCTTCATGTGTTTAACATATAGTTTCCTAGGTGGAAAGTATGGTGGCAGTGGTGATGGAATTGTTTCATCGTCTATCTCCATATGTTGTGGTTGTGTTTCCTCTTTTCTATCTTTGATAAGTTATGGTTGTAGTTGTGGCTTGGCAGGTTTCTTAACATGATTCTTCTTCATTCTTGCTTCCTCATTATGCTTATTTCACGGTGATGTTCGGTGTGGGAGAGGTGATGTTACAGTTGATAGTGATGTTGCAGGTGTAGTATATGGTGTTTTGGCCTACATGACACCTTCTATACCTATATTTTTAAATATGCAGATGACATCTTTGTTGTTCATACATGAGAAAAACTTCTACAGTTTCTCAACACAGGAATTTTTGAGCTCTCAGACAACAAAGTGCTAGAATATTGGTGGGACATATTTTTATAGCACTTCTAATCTTCTAAATCTATAATTATCTCATATCTTATTTAGATATTTTTCATTAAGTGCATATCTCTTCCTATATCCTTCCATCTTGTCTCTATATATTCAACTTTCCACTCCTCCAACGACAAGTTTCCCTTTTAACGACCATATTCTTCTATCGAACTCTGAAATATTTGCATTAAAGTGCACAATATTTCGTACATCCCACCTCCTACAAAATCAGACGTAATCTAGACTATATCTAACTAACTTTCATTATCGAAGCTCTCTTTCTATAAATTAGTTTATATTCTAGTGCCCACTTTCAACTGCAGGTGGTACTAAGACTTTAATTTGTCTACTTCAGTGTGAAGTTGTAGGTGAAGGGTTGTCCCTATATAACTTTATCCTCCTTCCATTTTTCCTTCCCTAAATCAATTCTTCATTAAACTTCCCCAAATGAACTATGCCACCATCGATAATATTCTTTATAATATATGGGCCCAACCAATAAATTTTGAATTTTTCTAGATATTTTAAAAATTTACTGTCATAGAGGACAACAAGGTCTCCTACATTGAGCTTCTTATGTTTCATATGCTTGTCATTCCAAGCCCTCTCTCTTCATTTATTCACCTGCTTATGGAATATTGCTATATATTTGTATTCTTCTATAGCAATGAACTTTGACATTCTTTCTTCCATTGTTTCATGGCTTGCCAAATCTATAAAGGTTGTGATCCTAAATATTGGCACAATACACTCCATGGGAATCACAACTTATTTTCCGTATACCAACTTGAAGGGTGTTTGACCTATCCTCTTCTTACATGTGGTCCTATAAGCCCATAATACAGCTGGAATTATGACGTCCCAGTCATCTCTATGTAAATTGCATACTTTAGTGAGTGCATTCTACAAAAATTTGTTAAATGCTTCCAATGTTCCAATGGCCTCAGGGTGATAAGGAGTACTCTTATGATGATAGACTTCAAAATCCTCAATAAATGCTTCAATAGTATTATTCAAGAAGTGTGAGCCCTTTTCACTCATCAAGATCTTCAGACACCCAAATATCAACAATATGTATTCAAAATAGACTTCACTGCAGTGTCTGCATTGCAGTTTCTTACTCGTTTTACTTCATCCCATCTTTTCAAATAATGAGTCATAGTGATTATGTACCTCACATTAGTATTCTTCCTGAGTGGATTGATAGGTACAAAAAAATCAATAGCCCATTTATGAAAAGCGTGCAATGTCACTTGTGGAACTAATGGCATCTCATCTCTTCTAGAGGGATTCTATATTCTTTGACATACATCACATGTTCTACAATACTCCTTTGCATCCTTATGTAGTGTGGGCCACTACAATCTTGCTCTCAATATTTTATATGCAGTAGCCTTTCTTGCATAATTTCCACTAGCTATGCCTACATGAGCTTAATCTAGAATCATTGATCTTTGATGTTCAGGGACATATCTACGTAGTATCTCATCTGGTCCCATATTTTATAATTTTCTTGCTATCAATGAAAAATCAATTTCCTTTACCACCAAATATTTCTTCTGTTGTGTAGGCTACTCTAAAGAGCCATCCTTGTGGTCAAAAACTAAATAATTCTTGCAAAATGGTCATTCTCTACTTTGATTGAAAATAACTACGCATCAAGCATATTGCCCTCTATGGTGGTTGGTTCTTCTCCTATTTCCATTCTTGACAGATGGTTAGGTCATGCACTCATCCTTCCTGGTTTAACAACAATTTTAAAGTCATACTCCTGAAATAGTAATAAACATATTCATATATTCCCTCCTAGGAGAGGCTTATTAACCAAGTACTTCAGTGAAGAATGATCTGTAAACATCTTAAAGTGTGATCTGAGAAAATAATATTTTCATTCTGCAGAGCATACTCTGTAATTATACCTCCCCTTCCTGTGTTAGTATAGTTCTTCTTAGACATAGACAACTTCCTACTTGCAAAAGCTATAAGATGGTCAGTTTCTCCTTCACCAGTTTGTGCCAATATCACTCCTAAATATATGCAAGAATCATTGACATGGACATGGAATTAATTATTCCATTCAGGAAATACTCGAATAGGCATAGTTACTATCTTCTCTTTTAGTATGTCAAGGACCTTCTCAAATTCCTCATCCCACTGAAATGTCAGATATTTCTTCAGCAATTTATCCATTGGCATAGTGATCTTCCCATACCCCTTAATGAATTTTCTATAGTATCCTGTATTTACAGATGTAGTTCACATATGTCTTACTGTCTTAGGTTGATCCAAGTTTATAATGAAAGCAATATTCACAGGGTCCACCATGAGTCCTTTCTAAAAAACAAAATTCCCCAACAAGGTACCAAATGGTACACAGAATATGCACTTATTCAAATTCAAAGAGATCTAATATTGTTTACAAGTGTCGAGCATAAGAATTAAGCTTCCAAAATGTTTTTTCAATAGTACAGATATTGTTCAGTCATCAAAGTATATCTTCAAAAACTTGTGAATGTACTCCTTAAAATATGTGACCACCACTCTAGAAAATGTAGCAGGGAATTCTTCAATCCAAAAGGCATTATGGTATACTGATATGAGCATCATTCTATAGAAAAGGTGGTCCTCTGTCAATCTTGAAGTGAAATTATAATCTGATGATATCTTGAAAAGCAATATCTATATGTATAGGCTTCCTGACCTCCTACATTATCCAATACTTCATCTATGGAAGGGGTGGGAAACTTATCATGTAAGCATGCATCGTTCAACTTCCTTAGGTAAACACAGATCCTAATCTTTCCTTTTTTATTCTTTTCCTACACCATCATAGCAATTACCCTTTCTGACACTTTGACAGGTTCAATAAGGGTCTGGTATTATCATCTTATCAAGCTCTAACTTCACTTTCTCCTTGTAATTTGGGTTCAACCTATAATGTCCTTGCTTTTGTGGGTTTGAATAATGCTTTAATGTAATATTAATGACTCCCAAATATCCTAATATTCCCTTCATATCCGCAAATTTAGTGAGAAATAGTTCTTGATATTCATGCAATAATTCTATGACTTTTCATATTGTCTCCTCGTCGTAGTAATCTCATACTGTTGAAAAGATTGGGCTCTTCTTCTTATCCAATGATCACCTTTTTGGTCTTCAATGGTTGTGTAATATCTGGCATCTTTATCGTTGGTCCATGAACTTTACGGTTCCCTTGTGATTCTACTATGTTGATCTTTCAGGGGTCTTTTTCTTCTTCTGCAGTAATCTTATAGCATTCTACTGCATACTCTATATGCACAACCCAATTAGGTTTCTTGCATGTAAATGTGTTTACTCCCTCAAAAATTTCTCCATTACTACCTAAAGGGTTGAATCTATGCATCGACATTCATCCTCAAGGCTGACTGTTAAAATAAAACCATCAACTAAGTATGCTAAATTCATAGTACCATGTCGTAGTTCTGTTTCTAGGTACCAATTCTTAGGAATTTTCTCCAGTGTGTGAATAAATCTATGTACCCATTATTGTTGTGGAATCTCCTTCTATGATGTAACTCATAGCTGGATATGCTATATTGGGTCAGTTTCAACGTCATATTTCTTCTGCATTTTTATTTCCACTTTCCCAAACTTTATCCACATTAACCTTCGACATACCTTCCAATCTCCTATATTGTTCTTGTGTGTGTCGTGCCATCTAGCAGGGGCAGATCTTAGGGTTGTATCCAAAGATAACAATGTTTTATCTTTTGGTACACACTCTTCATAATCATTAAGAAAACTTTCCACATTACCCAAACGACCATAAGAAGTAAGGTTACTTACCTCTGATGTGATCCAACCAAATTCTTTCGTTATTCATGGACATGGCTTTGTGAATATTTCATGCACTTTGTTCTACCAATTCTATAGTTCTTCTTTTGAATCATATATGTAGGTACTATCATGATCCCAACTCAGTCTTCCATCTGCATTTGTGTTAATATAATATTCTTCCTTATCCATCAATTGATAGATGTTATCAATGTCTCCAGTATTGTATTCTTCTCTAATTGGTTTTGTATATCTTACTCCTTCGGATGGATATAAAGGAAAAATCACACATATTGTTTCATTCAAATATCATTTTCCTCTTTTTCATATTGATTATGGCCATATTTCCCATTTCCCAATCAATTGCAGGAAAGGTGAGATAATTAATGCTATCATCAACAATTTCTATTACTTCAAAATCAACAATAGTGCAAGCTCCATAAATATCTACTTTGACACCTAATAGTCTTCCCATATGAAATATATTTAATGATTTTACAATCTTAACTAAATATTTGACCATTGTATCTTCTACTTACCAATTATTTTGCATGTTTGTTTTGTCAATACATTAGCATTAGAGCCCAAATCTAGAATAACCTGATCCATTTCATACCTTCCTATTTGCAGACTTGTCTCATTTATTTTCTATTTCTCTTCTATGGATGTACACTATTAACTATTCACATCTCACATCGTGGTGTTTCTTTTGATGCAAATGAATATATCAATTCCTAAAGTCCT
Organism: Pinus albicaulis; assembly: GCA_034641835.2. Taxonomy (NCBI): domain Eukaryota; kingdom Viridiplantae; phylum Streptophyta; class Pinopsida; order Pinales; family Pinaceae; genus Pinus; species Pinus albicaulis. The sequence continues at coordinate 512,088,856 of CM076574.1, read as the reverse complement.
TCTACAAACTTTTTATCTCTTAAAAACTTCATACAAGTCTACAGAAAATATCTCAACATACTTTCTTGATCTGTTGAACTCTGTGTCAGAGCTCGATCCTGTGTTGCAACTTCATTTTTTGTTGGAATTATTGTCATGTCATGGTTACTATGCCCTGGCTATGCAATAGAAGTAGAAGCTCCTGCATCCATAGAATTTTTCTTCACTTCCGTAAATACTTTATTTTCTCTTTGAACACAAAAAACAAGAACTTTCTCCGGATTCTTTGTAACCCACGCACCTACATTTTCAAATTTCTTCTTCCCATCCTCTTTATAAGTTTCAGTCATGGCTCCACTTCTAGTGACGATATTAACAGACGATTAATGATTTATCTTTCCATCCTTCATTATTTGGATGTTCTCTATGGGTTGTTGGTTTCCTTTCTCTTGCATTGTTTTCCATAAATAGAAAACAATATTCAATTACATGGTCAAAATATTTGCATTACTTACATGTCCTAGTAGTATTCTGGAAATATTTTGCAAATTGACCTGCCTAGCCGCAGTTATAGAAAATTATCTGTCCTCTTCCTTGACCAGCTCAACCTCCTTGACCTCTACCTTGATAACCTCCTTGACCATTGTGTTGTCCATTGGCCTCATGTGTGGGCTCTCCGATCACATTCTGTAAGCATCAATGTTGTGCTCCATCATTACATCATTACTTCGACAATTATTTTCATCACTTCCTACTGACTTACAAAATTTGCAAAACAAGTTCCTTGCAGTATGCACATATTTAAAAAATAATATTTTTCAAAGTGATGTTGGAATTTCATCCTACATATATCACATGATAGGCTCGATCCTGCATTCAAGGTATTATGTGCTCCACTAGCCGTGTAATCTCTGAACAGGGCATTTTTCGTTAGATTGACCCTCTAATTTTCATTTTGTACACCACACTTCTTCTCTAACTTATTTCCCCTTCTTGATGTCCTACAATTGCAAGGTCAGTTTTTGCAGCTGACTATGAATATGTTGCATACTTGCATTAGTGTCCCCTATAGGCAAAGCATCCAACTTCATCGCAATTTCTAGAGCTTCGACTTGAGTTGCTATCTTTTGTTGTGTTAATGGAAACCTTAAATATGGAAATAGTGAAGCTATAAACCTTTCCTTATTCTTCTCTAGGGGTATGTTGAACCTCACCTAATCCAATAACATCTTAAACCTTTGATCAAGCTCCCAAAAAGACTCACTGACTTTTTGTTTGATCATCTTTAACTCATTAATGCACTGTTATTGATACTTCGACTTCTTGAACTCATGTATTAAGGCTTGCTTAATATCTGCAAATGTACCATTGTGATTTTTCGATTACTTAATATGCCATGTCATAGATCTATCTCATAGCTTCGTAATGATTCATGCCTTCTTTATATCTTCACCATTGATATACTTTGTTGTCCATACAAATTCGGCTAGGAACCAAAATTGCTCTGCCTATTTTGAACTAGTTCCTCTAAAAATAGGTAGCTTAATTTCATCATCCATACCTCTTCTTGGGGTGTAATTTGGAGGGGTAGGGGGATCGGGGGTACGATGGGTAGGGGGAGCGGGGAGACCACTAGCACCGTGACAACTACTCAATTCTAGCTTTGACGAATTCTCATGCTAGTAAGGGGTATATTGCAAAGTTTCCTGGGAGTTCTTTGGGTATTTTTATCCTTTTTCACCTTCATGTTCACTGAGTAAATGACTATAATCAGCCTATATGAAGGTCTTTGGCTCTGCTTCATGATATCTCTTTCTAGTATCTACTATGTACCATTTTCCAATTTGCATTGTACCAACTTCTTTCTGATATTTACATCGTCCTCCAAACATAAGTCAACTAGAAATCTCATTTCATTCGTAAAACTCCCTTTTCGCACAAAATAATCTTAATTCAGAGTTTCAAATAATTAATATGCTTACCTAACAATCCTTTGAAGAATCTTATCTTTGCTTCATTGTAGGACACAATCGAGTTTATAGCGAACTCAGTAGTGAATCCTTCGATGATGCTGTCAATCCAGAAATCAATAAACCTTGAAATCTTATAGTTGGTGCTCTTGAGTCATTGTATCAGCTCAATAGTACACGTTGTAGATTCATTGCTCTTAAAGAAATCCTTCTTTTCAGTCAAGATTGAAACCAACACATATAATTCATGAGGGAATGATCCAAAGAGCATTTTGTACTACATTGTGAAAAGATACATTTCAAACTAAGCTTCATATGTTAAGCCTGGATTTTTTTTCTCTTGATCAAAAAATTCTCGCTCCTTTTGTACTATCCAATCTTGAATTTCCTTCTTCGACGAGTGCCACATACACATATCGCTTAAACATATCCCTATCCCGGAAATGGAACCATTTTTTGTCTTGTTTGTGCTTGACCCAAGTTTGATCTATGTTGCAGACCAACAAAACCCTTGATCACTGACCCTTTTGGCAATGACCTTCAATCAAAGTGTAGTATCACCCGAGGTGAATATAAGTGGTTGCAGAAGTAGGTTTCTCCAACCTTGAGGGAATCTATGATATGATTAATCTATTGTGTTGCTATTATATTTTAACATAATAAAATTAATACGTTGTATAAAACTATTCGCTTAATTTGTCACATTCAATAAAAATCATTATACAACATCATAAATTGAATTTTCATAACACTCAACTCTGACAACTACTTCGCAACAAATGATATTAAGAAAATAGTTAAGAACATATAAGAACATAGAATATCTTCACAAAAATCCCTCATTTTTACTATGGTGGATATTTTAGGTACAATAAACTATATGAGTTATGCACATAGCTGTAGGTGGCATGCACATTAAGCTGCAGACTCTTCCAAGGTCTTTCCGCACTTAGTTGCGGAGCCTTTCCTCCAATACAAGGAGAGATACAAAACTAGCCCTTAATCATAAAATTTACATTCGATATTCTTCTGATTCATCTCTAACATATCATTACATCCCTTTATATAATATTAGATCAAAATAATGCCATGGTTCAAATACCATGGGCTAAGGAAAATACAACCCAAACCCATTACAAAAAGGACGAGCTTCCACCCACCCAAAACACTTAAGATACTATGCTCTATATCCAACATGCTTTGTGGCATGGTATACTTCGCACTCTGCTACTCAAAATGTGGAGACTTAGCCAAAATTGAGGCCAAGTTGGGATGTGCCCAACAATGACACAATGGGATGCATCATGTTCTTGGGATTGAGTTTCCTTACCAGTTTTATTAAAAGTGTCCCTAAGTTAGGCCTTCACTAGTATAGTCCCTTTTTATAATATGAATTTAATTCAGTCATTCAAGAGATTTTTGTAAAATTTATGCCATGGGAACATTATACCTTCTTCTAACCAAAAATATGTAATAAAATTAAGAGGTGTTTCTAGGGACCATGAACCCCATAGTAAGCACTTCCTTGACATGAATCTAGAAACAATTGTATGAGATATTTGTGAATGAAAATTATACACATTACATGGTCTAATGGTTCCTTGAGAAATGAAAACATTGGTATATTAGAATGAAAAAAACTTGTCACACATGTGGTTTCCAATACCACATTAAATATTGTTATTAATAAGACAGATATAATATATATTTTTTTATGTATTGAATAAAACCCTTTTCCAGAAATACACAACCATATTTCTTCTGACATCACCTAGTTAATTTATTCACATTGTTCTATGTACAAGGCTCAATTGGAGCACATTTTCTTAGAAGGCTTACTTAGAGGTAACATGAATTATTTATTTCGGAATTACATTACCAGTAAATTACATCAACATAAGTGATGAGTATGAATTGGAGATGAAGGAGGCTAACTTTCAAACCTTTAAATGCATCACATACAATGATGTGGGAGGAAACAAATAAAGAAATATACAACTCATCACTTCCAAAGTTAGTGGCGAGTTCATAAATAATATTTATTTTCAGTCAAATTGTATTTTTATGATAGGATGTACACATTGTCCAATTATGTGTGTGTGTGTGTGTGTGTGTGTGTTTATTATTGTTTTACCATATAAAATTATGAGAATTCATAGTGAATTTCTATGAAAATACCCAACATTATGAGTATCATGTTCATGTAGGCTCAATAGCCACACAACAATTTTTAATTATATGGAGACCAATTTCCCTTTCGTAATATATTATCAAGGGTGGATTTTGTAGAGAAGTACATTGTGTTTCCATAATATGACATTCAAATCTAATATTACCATTTAAAGTAGGCTTAACATAATGGTCCATATAAAATTTAGGAATGGACAAGATAATAGTGAAGAAAACATGATTATTTTGAATGAGAATCACTTCTACATTAGTAATGATATATTCCATGACTTAGCTTCTGTAGAACATAATTTCAATTCTTCTACAATTACTCAAAGGAGAAGAACATATAAATGCATCAACATTGAATTTGATCATATGATTGTCCTAGCCAACTGAAATGCACACAGGTACTTCACTTGCTGTGTATGTTTCACAAAAAATAGAAGGTGCCACATATTTGGAACTACTTTAATATTGGACACAAAAAAAATGAAAATGATGGAGTAAGAACATGTATTAAAACTACATCATAGAGGGAAGAAACTAATTTCACCACTACTTATGTCATTTGATATGAAAAATCCATTATTGATTGGCACTGTTTAATTGTGGATAGGACGAAATAACTAAAAAATAAAAATCAACCAAAATATCACAACTAAATATTTTTTTTTGACACGTGGTCAATGTAGGTTATATATATTTATATGAATTCAATACAGTTGAGGGAACTCATGAATTTCATTTAATTTAAAAATCAAACAATGTTATGCTTGAATTTTAAGCGTAAATATTTTCTTTTTGATTTGCACCATGTAGTAGTAGTGAATGGAATAATTCTTAATCCATACAATGAGTTCATAGCTAGGATTGTGTATCACTCTACATTGGTAAACATATAACTATATAATTGTCATAGCTAGAGGACCAATCGGGTTTTTTAGTAGATTATAATCCATCTTAGATATCATATAGCTAGGTTGGATGAATAGTTTACTAAATTGTATTAAATAACATCACCATAGTATTATTTTATTACTTATTGACTGATACGTTCGATCTCTTTTCTTTGTATGGAATATACATGTAGTGGTTTCCCTAAAAGGTATTGAATTGGTTAATCACTAATGCATGGCACATTTGTTAAGTAGAAATAAAACCATCAATTTTACATTACATTAGAGAAATTTTAATGTCTAAAATGGGCCTCCTAAGCAATATTATAAAATAATAGTGGAAATAATAATATAATATTATATTACACCATCAAATTTTAGAGGGAAAAAAAAGTAAAAACTACTTTTTCAACTTGTACTTTCAAAATATCTCCCTGTGGTTTTACTCAAACTTTTAATGAGAGCAATCGTTGGATGTAGAATTTGATTCCTCATCTAAGGATTAAGCATGTTGCAAACTTTCGATGGACCCTGCTATACAAAAAATGAGAAATACATGTAAAATATGATTGCAATCACTTTTTTCATGTATTTTCATGGCAAGGAAAAGACCTTCTAGTGAAGCTCATAACCCAAGAATTTAATCTTATAAAATTGGGAAAAATTATCAAAAAAACACCCTCTAAAACACTCGCTTGTGGGAATGAATGTTTTAGCAGACATTATAGCCAAAATTCATCACAACTGAAAAAATATGGACGTATGAAGGTTTTAGCGGATGTTTTTTTTTTCGGTTCACTTTATGGAAAAAACATCCCCGATGTGCTAATTATAGAAACACATGAAGCTTCATACATAATTGAAAGCACCGAGACATTTAATTCAAAGAGAATCAACACTTGAAATGTATACCACCCCAGTGGTTACAATAAGAAAATCCCAATGTGCTCAATTGAAAGAGAATCAGAGCTTCAAATGTATAACGTGTTTATTCTAATATAAAAAATCCCCAATCAATATTTGATGAAGGAATGACACTAGGGCATGAAAGAATAATTACAGTATCCACTACAAGGAAAAGACCCTCTAGCGGAGCTTATAACAGAAGTTTTTATTGCTATGAAATTGGCCAAAATTGTCAAAAAAACATTTTCTACAACATTCGTTTTCTGTCATGGAGGTTTTGGTGGAGCTTCTAATGGAATTTCAACACAAACAAAAAAAACTGGGTGGTCAGAGGTTATTAGGGATGTTTTCTCATCGGTGCACTACTCAGGGGTCAACTCACCAGTGTGTTTTAGAGTGAACACACTGTTACTGCAAACCTACCAAGCACCAAGATGGAAAACAAATATAGGATGCCCCAAGGCATTTAGAACCATCCTGGTGCAGGTCATCCAGATAGTTGCCCCGGGGAAATCAATGGTGCATGCACTTGGCCGTTAAGGTCTAACACTGCACCTGGCACACTCTAGCTGATACAATGCACCAGTCTATTCTAATTGGTATTAGGATTTGTGTAGTGTGTATAGGTCGAATCAACGCACCGGTGCAGATTATTATAAAAATGCGCTGGCATGCACTATCACACAAATGCACTGATCGTTCTAATTGGTATTGGTATTTGTGAGCTGCCCATAGGTCGTAGAAACACACTGGTGTGCAGTATCTCAAAAACACACCAAGATTTATAATTCGTATTGTTATTGGTATTTTTGCGGTACCCATAGGTGGTAAAAACACACTGGTGCACAGTACCTCACAAACGCACACAGATTTATAATTGGTATTGGTATTGGTATTTGTGTGGCACCCATAGATCATAGAAACGTCGACCTATGACAGTGCAATTACTGTGATTTTTTAAAATTTATTATTCATCGAAAGTTGACAGATTTCTTATAACAATATTGATATCAATTATTTTTTTATTAGTGCATTTGAATGTGATGTTTTGATTAATTTGTTATATCATATCATCAATTTTCACATCTCTTCATTATAATATGTAATCATCCATATATTTAATCAGTGGTGTTACATTTCGCAGTGACAATGGAGAAAATAATACAATAAAATATAACATATTTTATTATATATATATGAATAAGACACTCTTTTCCATACAAAATGGGAAAATTATTGGTATCCCTTTGTCTTTCAATTGGGACACTATGTCCACTACATTAAACAAAATGTGTTATTTCAAGGAAAAATATTTCAAAAAGAAACAACGCCTTCATTTGATATCCAAAACATAATGATCATCATTCTTTGCTTGAACTGTTGTCATTGCTCAAGCTACTTCCATGACATGGGTTATTTTGACGAATGTTTTTTTCACGGTGTTCATTGTTTTCTTCTTCTTCACCTTCCATCTACAAACCTAAAAATAAATTTTAATGAGTGTATATGCATTGGTGAGAATAATGAAAATTTCAATATTAAATAATATACATCAATGTTAATTGAAAATAAATGGCGTACCATAGAAACAATTAAGTCATGAACTATACACATTCTTTCAAAACCAAATCTCATGCCATCTTTCAACATTTCATTTGTTGATGAAATTCCATACTTTGTTTCATGCAAGTTTTATACCCCATAACAAATCATATATTTAATATAAAAGATTTTTTTGTTCTATTAATTATAGAAAGAGCTAAGTAAAACACCATTGATAGATGCTTACAAATTCCACAATCAATTTTTGATATGCCAACGTATACTCACAACCCATATTTAACCCAATGTCAATCAATTCGTCTGATGGTTCTTCTTTATATGTTAGCACCTGTTTGAAGACATTCAATGATGAATGTTGTAAAACAACTTAAAATCTAGCTAAGTTTTTATAAGGAAGTAATAATTACTCACAAACTTAGATATCAACCCTCTTATTCTTTGTCGTCCTATTTTATGTGCTGAATGGGTTCCATTTTATTTTCTTTTCTGCAAGAAAATACTTGAAAATTAATATTTAATTCTAAATCATTTATTTATTGTTCCTAATCATAGAATTCAATGATTACATATTACATTTGAAGCACGTTGTTGTTGAGATGGCTCCTCATGCCATGCAATTATGTCCATTTCTTTTCCTACCTCCTTGTACACCTTTTAAGACATTCCTACTAGCATATTTCTGATATCATCTCTTTCATCCTTTAAGATTTTCATAATCTTCCTGAAAATGTAACATGACAATAAACTATTTAATTTTTATATTGATATATGAAAGGTAAATATAACAAAAGTGATATTTATAAATGATTGCTTTCTATAATATATATATATATATATATATATATATATATATATATATATATATATATATATATATATATATATATAATTCTAGAAAAAAATTTAAAGGAGTATTTCTTTTTCATTCCTTATTTTTTGTTGTTGTACGTTATTGCTATTAAAAGTATGACATGTCTCATTGACCAATTCTATGGAAACCCATCTCGTAGTTTAGATAAAATTTGGTTCTTGGAATCAGGGGATTGATTTTTATATTGTAAGTGGAGATAACGTCTATACATTCCTTCCACTAGATCCCTCAAAGTTTTGTAAAAAAAAATTCCCCTTTCGTTAACCTTGAGCACCACCCCACATGGGCTAAGGAGCAATTCATTTTCATTTACATGTTCTATTCTTTTTATTTTCTTAGAACAACATTCCTTTTCTGAGTTGTTGGTCCCTATAGAACATTAAACATATGTGAATTAATAGATTGTTTGAAACTTGTTATCTAATAATTTTAAGTATATTATTAATGAAAATTAAAAAAAGAAACTCATATTGGATCGATAGTATTTTTTTCATTCACCTGATTCATCTTTTTGCAATTTTTCCATCAACATTTTATGCTCTTTTGGTCCTATATCATAAATAATATTATTGAGCTTCGTCATTTTGTGGCTCTACATGATACACAATAAACAATACATATTAGTTAAAATTACATATAGTTCAAAAATAATATTTTTTGTAAAGAATTACAAAGAACTTGCCTTTTTTTATTTTCTTGTTGTGTTATCAATGTTTTCGTTACTTGATCTCTTGTCAGTCATTTATTTATCAATACGAAACCTATACCATACCATTCATTAATATATTTTATAGATATATCATAAAAATTTTAGGTAAAAAAATAAATATCAAGAAACTGGTGTGCCTTTAATTAGGTAGGCATCGACGTCGGTGCGGACTATTATTATAAATGCACCGCCAAAACAATAGAAACACATTTTTTTCATCTATATCAAAAAGGAGCATTGGTGCATTATATTTTAACTAACACACCAACTAAAACATACAAATTAATAAAAATCCTCCAGTGTTATTTTTTGTAGCATATGATTTCGTGGAGGAGGCAGTGCAACATATTATTATAAACACACCGCGCAAAAAGGGGACCACCGTATGATCTGAAAGCGGATAGCCAAGATCTTTCTAACTCTTGAAAAAAATGAGAATGGCAAGAAGAATAACTGAAATATTTACCGGTATGTTAACCAACTGCTTAACGCATAGTGTTTTAGATATAAGCTATTAATTTTAATGTTAAAATTAAAGCATAATGCATAATGTCAACATAGAATGACAGAAAGGATTAATGACGAATTTTGCCCTTCCTGGACTACATCTCTAGGCCCTCTTTACAAATGTGTGACCATTGTATTAATAAAGCCGAGAGAAAAGGAATTGTATTGATTTATCAACTGACAAGTGCCAAACAGCACCACTGATAATGTAGAAGGAAATTGTCCTTAATAGACTTTTCAAATAATGTCTCTTTAATTGAATAGGACTTCAGTTGGCCAAGAATGTCTTGTGATGATCAGCACACTCTGACTGGTGAATTGAAGCATATGGACCTCTACACAAAAGTAGATGGACTAATTTTTGATGTTTGAAGTGGAACAGGATGCACTGCAATGAACTTCAAATCCGAACGTAAGAAAGAATTAGAGCTCTCCTTCTCCACAATTTTCCTGCAAAAAAAAAACTCTCAAAAATTTAATATAATGCTTCCTCAAAAGAACTTATCTTTGAATCTCCTCAAGAACTACTCTCTCTATCCCTTTCAAAACATCTTGGTATTCTTAAATAGGATGAGGGAAACAAAAAATGGCATTAAACCAATCCGTTCTCCATTTTTATCTTCATACGTCAAAGATTATGGTTCATTGGTTTAATGTGAATTTAACTTCTAGATAATTATTTAATGATTCAAATTATTTCAAAATCTATTCCAGATTGAGCTCACATCATGCTAGTTCTCTCGACATCATCAAGGCTTAAAAGCTGATTTCAGTTGAGCTCTTGAAGTTTTTGATCTTGAGCTAATTGACACCTAAGGTATGGGATAAGGTGTTTTAATTATCATCGTCATTCATTATACCAAAAAACCTAGAAATAAACTTTAGGTTACACAAATATACTAACGGTTTGGTAAGTGGCGTGGAGGTGACAGTCTGCCAGCATGTGATCATGCGTAGGTGAACATCGAGGTGGATAAGAACTAACAGTTTCACTGACTGTTGTTATCTACGCTCATGTGATAGCTTCCCTCGACGATAAATGATTCGGTTTGGACTGTAACGGAGGCTTATCCAAACTATGCATCATTTGCAGTGTCCACATGTTGTTCTCCGATGTGGTCTTCCAAACACTGTGTTCATGCGTTCACATATTATTCCCCAATGTGGTCAACTTTCTGTGATGTGAGCTGGTAGCATCCAACCTGCGAGGTAACATTTCCTTTGTGTACATGTCAAACATCTCCAACACAACGGTTACACTACAGTTAATACTATGCAATTAACTAGTTTAAACATTACATTTGATTTGTAATGTTTTATTACATGGCCGAAAGATTTATTACATATGTTTTGGTATGGCTTAAAGTCCTAAAAGTGGGTTATGTCCTAGGTTTTAACATACCGATTTGCGCTAGGTCCATCAACTAGACACCTTCGTATTAGGACTTAGGGTTGGGTAGTTTAGGTTTCTAAACTTAGGTTTTTAGACCTTAGCTTAGGATTGAAACCTTTTTACATCACCATGAATAGGTTTTAGGACTTTAGCACTAGGTCTTAAGTTTTAGGATTGGCCCTTTTACATCAGTTCACCTTAGGATTTAACCTTAGGTTTAGAATGAGGACTTAGACCTAGGCATAACCTTATTCTGCTAAGATTTATGAATTTTAGGATTTAGTCTTTAACAAATGTTTGTAACACTAATCACTAACATTTTTTTCCTAACACCAACACTTAACATTTGATGACTTAGACTTATAGCGCTAACACTTAGACTTAGGATTATTTTACCTTAGGTATTTACATGGATTTAGCACTTTACAATTCTCATTATGACTAATTCTCTTTAATGTTTCATTGTCACAGGTCGACACAACTCATTATGACGACTTTTTTACATAACGAAATTTTGACTTCAATTCATGAAGAGAAAAAATTTGGTGAATTTTGTCAAAGTCATTGATGCTGAGGTCGAAGTTGAGGATGAAAATGTTGAACTTGAATTCCCGCACATAGAAAGAATGTTGCATGTGACCATATTGGCCGCTTACCAATTTTGACAAGGTCCTGTTGATGACTTGAGTCGATGAACCATTTCTCATAAGACCATCTTGTTCGATGCAATTTCGACACAACCTATTTATTACAAGAATCGATGACTAATTACTTGTGAATTACCATCTTGGTAATTTTGTAATTTATATAAAAAACTTTAGGATCCAAATTCAATCACACCTTCCCACAAAAATAACTTTTGGTTCTCCAAAATTTTTTATTACAATGCATTGAATAAAAATAACTCTAGATCCTAGATACAGACTCATCTAGATCTAGAAAATCTTTACAGACTCATTTTAGACATATGGCATATAGTCTGCCAAGTTCCATTTGGCAGTCGAATTCTCCCCAAATGATGAAATGGATGACTCATGTTATGTTGATGTCAATGCTGCTTCTTGTGGTAGGATTGGACAGTTTCTCTTAGCATGCCCCGAAAATTTGCAATGGTCACAAATTCTCTCTTTAGAATTTGTACTTGTTACATTTTAATTTCCTAAATGTTGTTCCTCTTCATCAGATTCATTGATAGATTGAAGTAAGGTCTTACCTAAACGCTTCTTCACTTGAAGTGTTTCATCAAATTCTTGTGGTTATATTTTGGTAGCTCCAACTTTCTTGCTGTAGGCTCTATGATTCCAGCAATGTTCTACAAAATGCCATGAAATTCTACAAAATGTAAATGGATATATTCTTTTAACAATTTCCACAACCCAATTTTGGTAAAAGAAATCACTTCCAAAATCACTACTAGAGGATTGTTTTGTTTACCTTTATTGTCCTCTAGCTTCTTTGGCATAAGATCAGGATGTAGAGACCAACATTGACTCGAAATGTGGCCCATATTTTCATAATAGTTGCGCTTCATTAAACCATAACCTAGGCCTTTCTTGTACAATTATTGGTAGAAGTCTTCCTTTACCATTCTTTCCAAGGTCTTCTCCTTCCTGATATCCCATAGCCTTCATCATGGAAAAACCTTTTCTTTCAGAAGCTGTACATGGCTTCTGGCTAGAAACTTCCTCCAGGTTTGAATCACTTTTTGGTGATTCGAATATGTTGGGAGTTTCCTCAAGAGGTGAGGAAAAGGTTCTGATGGCCTCTCCTTTTGATTCCAGAGATGATGAAAGAGAAGAAATATCTTCAGCCTTCTGATGAAGAGATAGTGTTGTATTCTTTCTGTTAGAAGTTGCACATTCTATTAGAGGATTGTTTCCTTTTTTTTTCTTTCTCAAGGCTTCAATTTCAGACTGCAGTATCTGCTTGTCACTTTCTAGTGCTTGCACCATCCTTCGTAGCGCAATATTTTCGTGCTGAAATTGTTGATTGAAATCCTTGAGTTATTTCAACCGAAGCTATTGTCTTGAGTTCTTGCCCATTTTTGCACCTGAAAAAGAGCTAGTATGCTCTGATACCAAAATATGTTCTGAAAGCGGATAGCCAAGATCTTTCTAACTCTTAAAAAAAATGAGAATGGAAAGAATAATAACTGAAATGGTTGTTGGTATGTTAACCAAATTCTTAACACAGAGTGTTTTAGATATAAGTTGTTAATTTTAATGTTAAAATTAAAGCATCATGCATAATATCAACATAGAATGACAACAAGGATTAATTACACAGTTCATCCCTCCTGGACTACGTCTCTGGGTCCTCTTCAGAAGTGTGCAACCATTGTATTAAGAAAGCCGAGAGAAAAGGAATTAAATTTATTTATCATTTTAAAAGTGCCAAACAACACCACTAATAATGTGGAATGCAATTCTCTTGAATAGGATTTTCAGATATTATCTCTTTACTTGAATAGGCCATTAGTTGGCCAAGAAAGTATTGTGATGATCAACACACTTTGACTGGTGAATTGAAGTCTATTTACCTATGCACAAAAGTAGATGGACTGAGTTTTGATGTTTGAAATGGAACTGGATGCACTGCAGTGAAATTCAAATGTGAATGCAAGCAAGAATTAGAGCTCTCGTTCTCCACAATTTTCCTGCAAAAACAAAACTCTCTACAATGTATTATAATGCTTCCTCAAAAGAATTTCTCTTTGAATCTTCTCGAAAACTCCTCTCTCTATCCCTTTCAAAACATCTTTGTCTTCTTAAATAGGAAAAGGGAAACAAAAATCACATTAAACCAATCCATTCTCCATTTTTATCTTCATAAATCAAAGATTATGGTTCATTGGTTTAATGAATTCCACTTTTATATAATTATTTAATGTTTCAAATTATTTCAAAATATATTGTAGATTAATCTCGCATCATGTTGGTTCTCTCGACATCATCGAGGCTTAAAAGCAGATTTCATTTGAGCTCTTGAAGTTTTTGATCTCGGGCTACTTGAAACCTAAGATATAGGATAAGGTGTTTTAATTATCAGTGCCATTTCTTATGCAAAAAAACCCAAAAATAAACTTTAGGTTATACAAATCTGCTAATAGCCTAGCAAGCAGTGCATAGCTGACAGTCTTCCAGCATGTGATCAGGTGTAGGCAGACATCCAGGTGGATAAGAACCGACGGTTCCACTGACCTTTGTTACCTATGCTCGTGTGACATATTCCCCTGACGATAATTGTTGTGGTTTGGACTCTAATGACGAATTATCCAAAATCCACAACATTTGCAGTGTTCACATGCTATTCTTCGATGCGGTCTTTCAAACAATGTGTTCATGTGTTCACATGTTGTTCCCCAATGCCGTCAACTTTCCGTGGTGTGAGCTGGTAGCATCCAACCTGTGGGGTAAAATTTCCTTTTTGCATAGGTGAAGCATCTCTGGCACAATGGTTCTGCTATGGTTAAGACTACACGATTAACTATTTTAAAAATTACATTTGATTTGTAATGTTTTATTACATGGCCGAAATATTTATTACATATTTTTTGGTATGGCTCAAAGTCTGAAAAGTCAATTATGTCCTAGGTTTTAACATACCCATTTGTGTTAGGTCCATCAATTAGACACTTTCACATTACGACTTAGGGTTGTGTAGTTTGGGTTTCTAAACTTAGGTTTTTAGAGCTTAGCTTAGGATTGAAACCTTTTTACATCACCATGAATAAGTTTTAGGACTTTAGCACTAGGTCTTAGGTTTTAGGATTAGCCCTTTTACATCATTTCACCTTAGGTTTAGAATTAACACTTAGACATAGGCATAACCTTATCCTGCTAATATTTATGAATTTTAGGATTTAGTCTTTAACAAATGTTTTTAAGACTAATAACTAACATTTTTTCCTAACACTAACACTTAACATTTGCTGACTTGGACTTATAGTGATAACACTTAGACTTGGGATTTTTTTTCCTTAGGTATTTACATGGATTTAGCACTTTACAATTCTCATTATGACTAATTCTGTTTAATGTTTCATTGTCACAGGTCGACACAAATCACTATGATGATTGTTTTTACATGACAACATTTTGGCTTCAATTCATTAAGAGAAAAACATTTGGTGAATGTCGTTGAAGTCATTGATGTTGATGTCGAAGTTGACGACGAACATGTCGAACTTGAATTGCTACACATAGCAAGAATGTTGCATGTGACCATCTTGGTCGCTTACCAATTTTGACAAGATCCTGCTGATGACTTGAGTCGATGAACCATTGCTCATAAGACCATCTTGGTCGAGGAAAATTCGATACGACATGTTTATTACAAAAATCGATGACTAATTACTTGTGAATGACCATCTTAGTCATTTTGTAATTTCGATAGAAAACTTCAGGATCCAAATTGGATCATCGTACAACACTCTCTGTTAACAAGGAGATGCAATGCGTTATATTTTAAACGGTGCCTCAATTAACACCGATATATAAAAAAAAATTAAAAAAATTAAAAATTAAAAAATAAAATAAATAAATGTCAAAAATTAGGTGCGTGCTATGCTATAATGGAATAGCGCACCGGTGCCCTATTTTTCATATGGTGCACAGATTAAAAAAAATGTGCTTTTATTTTTTATATGAAGTAGTACAGGCGCAGTTCCCTACAATAAAACAACACACCAGGGCGCTCATTTACACAGGGCACACTAATTTAAAAAAAAATCTATTTTTTGTTTAATTATGCAAGGACTAACATGGATTGGGATCTGACTATGCAGCTCATCCCATGGGTTAGATGTCATAGGCCTATATATATAGCAATGAAAACCATATAAATCTAAAATGAAAAGCCCTAATTCTGAAATCACTCAAATAGAAGGAAGCAATGGCAGAAACAAAAAGAATCAAGGGTTTAGGGTAAAATGGATTTTTTATTTGTTATTTGATTTTTTTCTTAAAATGAACAGTAAATTTAAATTTTTTACTTACTACCTAAAAAATACTGTAGAAAATGTAGAAAAAACAATAAAATTTAATCACGAGATCGTTTTAAATTCTATGCTACAGGGTTTGAAACACCGCAGGTTTGGAATTCTAATTGTTTGAATAGTTCTGTTCAAAAGTGTTTCACTACTCCACAGTTCTCTCATGCTCTCTTGCTCCAGGTATGTCTCGTGAAAATATCTGGTTGCAATGTTTTTCAAAAATAGTGAAATAATGAAATGTGTTTACGATTTAAAGAATTTTTTTATGAAATTAGATTTTCAAAAATATTTTTTTTCCCATTTTTAAATTTAGCGTTTTTTTTTTCACTTTAAAAAATTAAGGTTGCATTTTTTTTTAATTTGCGGCTATTCGGCACTGGTGCGTCAATTAATAACATCGCATCAGTGTGTTTGTTAATAATACGGCACCGGTGCAAAATAAATAAAACTCACCGGTAAAGTTATCTGTACATTAGCACCAATAATAATAAGTCCATTTTTAAGGCACCAAAATTTATTTTAGATGTGTACACAAAAAATTATTGTTCATTTTTCTCAAATGTAGGGACAAAATATCATAATTATATCGAATGGAAAATTCTTCAAAATCCAGCTCGTTCCATAATATTTCTCAAAGTCCATTGTATAGTTCTCCCTATCCATCTCGAGACATGATATTTACTTCAGACATTTATATTTTCATTATCTAATTGAATTTATGTTTTTTATCCATGTAAATCAGCTTAGTAAATTTGTAGGTTCATGTAGATTCAGAATAGAGTTCATATGCACAAAATATTTAAACAGCTCCAAAACATTGAAAGCTCTTACTAGGAGCAGCATACCGCAAGACGGATTTGGTAGATGAAAATGGGTAGCCGCTTGACGCTGCCAATTGTAACAATATCACATCTTCTACCAACAATCCTGGGACAATGATCATAATCATAATTATTTGGTATACTAATTAATGTAATGATTTCAATGTAAAAGAAATTAGTCATGCAATATTGTCAATGTGCTTACTAATTGATATAATATATTTTGTATTAATCATGTTAAAATATCTTTTTTGAAATTATTAGGATTCTGTTGATGATGAGCGACCTACGTACCATCTTCTATTGCACCCCACGACAATTTCAAATTGAGAGAAGACTGAATTAAGACAAAAAAATGGAGAGGAATGATACCAAGAATGGTTGAATCAACCACCTATTCAATTCCCACTACGTCTGGATTCACCAATTAAGAATGAATACAGCAATAGCAGTTCTTCACAGGCTAGCAATGGAGGAAATCAAATAGAGGCTGGTAAGGATGATTACTTAAGGGATACGACTGCCATGGATACAGTGTTGTTAGATGCATTCCAAAACGATGATTAGCTAGGGGATGATGCTCATATCACTGACACCTTTTTTGAAAGCCTTAAATTTTCTTCCACCACCCCTGTATTTGGACTTGGGGGTCAGTCAAAGTCAACCTAGCTGAGGACAACGATGTTACTGTACAACTTGAAAGAAAATTTTGGCTTGTCGAATGCATGTTTCCCAGCAATTTTGAGGTAAGTTACCATAAAGTACTCCCTTATATAATTTTGGGAAATATAATCACACAATGAACATTACAAATGGTCAATTTTATTCATGTTAAAAATTGTATCGGCATTAATGTACATTTAACATTGTCCATGATCACCAACTATAGGTTATTTAAAGATAATGTTCTTCCGAGTGATAATGTCTTGCCCGGTAGCTACGAAGACGCAAAGAAATTGTTGAAAATGTTGGGTGTTTAGTACATATCATATCATGCATGTCCAAATTATTGTATTATATATAGAGGATAATATGCAAATAAACAGATATTATGTACAAATTGTGGGCATGACAGGTATGATAAATCAAAAGAGAAGTGTAAATGACATTGTCCTCCTTTTAAGATATTGAGGCACATGCCTATAATCCCAAGGATTCAAAGGATCTTTCATCGCAAAAAATTAGCTATGTTGCAGGGATGACATGTTGCACATAGAATTGAGTTGGGAGTTATACGAATCTGATGCAGGAGTATTGGACCACCCTTAATCATAAGTGAAATTCAACCTTGCAAAAGGTGAAACGTGGAAAACCATTTGTAAAAGGGGAAAATTTCCGTGAAACAGAGCTAAAATGATGGAAGCAAAAAGTCTCTAGAAGATTTGGTTTATTACAATTATCTACCATGTAATCAAACAAAGAGAATTTAGGAGTTAGTTGAGTGATTTGTGCGAGAAAACTTGTGGATATTAGATGATCCAATCTTGTTTAATTTATCTATAATGTGAGTCTGTATTAAGTGATGAAAGGTGGAGAATGCAATGTAGCCTGAGGGAGAATGTGTGATAAAGGCTGTAGTGGCCTTAACTTGTGTTCATGCTTGGAAAATAATGTAAGTTGTATGTTTTTAAGTATCTAGGAATAATCTAGATCTTTCAGTACCTATGTGTTATTTTATTTCTATTTCTCAATATATATGCACGTTCTTTCTGTTATTTGATACGATCTATGAGTATGAGTGGTGAGTGATGTTCCTATGAACTTCGCGTAGACAAAGTATGGTAGAATGAGAGTATTGAGACTCGATTCTATTGATAAGTAACAAGCTGTGTGCGGGTGGATGACGAGGATTAAGCTACAGAAGTGACAGCGAGAAATGGACGGACCAGATCTCATCGCAAGGTAAAATATCTAAGTTGCGATGAAACACATGTTGGGTAGAGAAACCATGCGCATATCACACATTCACGGGGTTTTATGTTTATGATTAAGCCATCACGAGTTATTTGTTATATTTTTCGATATGATGAAGGGTGGTCACGTGTCGGCACAACGCTCTAGCGCATATCGCACTTAGTAGGAGAAACTTAGAATGTGAATATGGTTTGGGTTTCAAAGATGCGATGCGATATTGTCGTCACATTTGCATCATCATTCTTATTGTTTAATGTTAGGGTCGATTGTTATAATCCGCGACATGCAACATTGTAAAATGTATGATCTGTGATGTAGCTTATATTGCGATTGTTGATTTGTTTGAAGATGTGAAGTCTATTAAATGGATCTGATGTTGCGTGCTTATGATTATTATGTGGGCCATAACCCAGAAGTCCATGGTATTATGTTAAAATGCAGTTTTGTGTTGCATCAAGTGGTATTAGAGGAGGGAAAAAATTCAGCGAGAAGATTCTGTGTGTAAAGGAAGGAAGTACAAATTTTTTGAAGACTGGTAAAAGTGTGGTCTTTATATTTTGTGCAGGTAGTAGCTGAAGAAGGTAAGAATATTTCAGCAGCATAGAAAAGGAGTGCTCAAATGCTTCTAGAGGAGAGAACCAGAGAGATGTCAAAAGACTAAGCTCAAAGGAGAGACTATTGGTGAGGTATCATGTAGCAGGAAGGACTTGCTACTGCAGAGGTTTTATTGTAGCTCACAATGCTATTATGAAAGGATCACAAAGACAATTCCATAGATAATGTGGGTAAAATTGCTGAAGAAGAGGATTTGGTACTGATAGCAAGCAGCATATTTGCTACAGAGATGAAGAAGGCCTATGACCAGGAGGTCATAATTTTTTTTTACCTTTGGAATCTGATGCAGGAGCATCAAACCACCCTTAATTATAATTGAAATTCAACTCTGCGGAAGGTGAAACATGGACAACCATTTGTAAAAGTGGAAAATTTCCATGAAACAGAGCAAAAATGATGGAAGAGATAAGTCACTAAAATATTTGATTTATTATAATTATCTTCCATGTAATCAAATAGAGAGAGTTAGGGAGTTAGTTGAGAGATTCATGGGAGAAAACTTGTGGACCTTAGATGATCCACTCCTTTGTAATCTCTTTATAATGTGCTTCGATATTGTGTGATGAAAGGTGGAGAATGAAATGTAGCCTAAGGGCTAAAGTGTGATTCAGGCCATAGTGGCCTGAGCCTGTATTCGGTCTTAGAAAATAATGTAAATTATGTGTTTTTAAGTATCCAGGAATAATCTGGACCCTGGAGTACCTGTGTGTTATTTTATTTTTATTTCTCAATATATATGTGCGTTCTTTCTGTTAGTTGATATGTTGTGTGAGAATGAGTGGTGAAAAAATCTCCTATGAACTTCACATAGACAAAGTATGGCAAAGATGGAGTATTGAGATCCGATCCTATTGAGAAGTAACAAGCCTTGTGTCGGTGGACGGTGAGGATCAAGCTAAAAAAGTGATAGCGAGAAATAGATGGACCCGATCACATCACAAGGTAAAATATTTAAGCTGGGATGAAACACATGTCGGGTGGAGCAACAATGCGTGTATCGCACATCGGTGGGGTTTTATGTTTACAGTTAAGCAATCACAAGTTATTTGTTATATGTTGCGATGCAATGAAGAGTTGCCACATGTCGGCACAATGCTCTAGCGGATATCGCACTCGGTAGCATAAACTTAGAATGGAAATATGATTTATGTTGTGAAGATGCGATATGATATTGCCATCGAATTTCGCATCAACATTCCTATTGTTTAACGTTAAGGTCATTTGTTATAATCCACGACATTCAATATTGTAAAAGGTTTGATCTTTGATGTACCTTATATTGCGATTGTTAATTTGTTTGAAGCTTTAAAGTTTGTTAAAGGGATTCGATGTTATGTGCTTGCAATTATTATGTGGGCCATATCCCATAGTTCCATGGTATTATGTTAAAATGTAGTTTCTTGCTGCATCAGAATCCCAATAGATTCAATAACCTTGAAGCATATAGAGGATACATGGCCCGAAAAATTCAAGGATGAAGTACGAAGTCTATGACTTAGCATAGCCATGGATGGCGTCAACCTATATTCCCTCCAAAACATAAACTATTATGTTTTGCCTATAGTGGTGATCAATAACAATATACCCCCATGGTTGTTCGCGAATAGTGAACATCTTATGTCGGCTCTCATAGTCCCTACTAGAAGACAAGTGAAGAATATGGATGTCTACTTACAACCACTGGTAGATGAATTGAAGGAATTATGGGATGGGATAAATGTATATGATGTATTAAGACCCATCGTAGTAGAGATGACTTTTACGCTCCATGACACATGTGCTTACATGACACATGATTATCCAGGCTTAGGAGTTTTCTCTGGTAAATTACATGTTTATTGATTTGTTTATATACATAAAAATATTCTTTCGCATATTAGTTATTTAATTTGTTGTAATTGTTTTGATATTCATGATATTCTTTAATGTGAAATGCATATAAATTGTATACAATAATCTCGCTGGTCATGTAACAAAAGGGTATTTGGGATGTAAATGTTGTGGACCTTCTCTGAAAGCTAGATTTTCCAACGACCTATGAAAGCTAGTGTATGATTACTACATGGTATTCCTCTCAGATGAACACCCTTATAGAGGAGCATCATCTAATTTCAATGGTAAATGAGAGAGAACCCAAAGGCCTCCAATAACGACACCATCTGAATGGTTGAGAGCATATGAGAGAGATAAGGAGAAGGAGTTTATAGAAATGTTTGATTCAAATGGGGAGCCTATGTTCGATGATCCATAATTCTTCGACACCTATGTTGAGAAATTTCCCATTAGAATGAAAAAGAAATATATCTTTTATAACCTCCCATATTGGAAGCATCTTAAGATTACCCACTTATTGGATCCCGTGCATATATTTGAAAATTGTTTGCAGTCTTTATCAAGGCACATATCACCAAAACAAAGTGACACAGTGGTTGTTAGGAAAGATCTTATTACTTCAAAAACTAAAAAGAATCAATGGCCAAGATGATTAGAAGGTAAAGGATCAGAGGCAGGCATTGGTCCCTCTAATTCATGGTATTTCAAAGAAGGTGATGTCCCATGAATTTTTAAAAAATAATATCTTTCTTTGGCAAAGAAAGTTATAATTGGTGTGAGGGTACCATCTTCATACGGGTCTTTACTACGATACTGCCTCATTGTGGACAACCATTTGTCGAGGTTGAAATCACATGACCATTTAAACCTTATAAGAGTATGTATAATGTTAAAAGCATCATTTTATTATTTTTTATATTAATATATTTTATCCCATGTAGGGATCATAAAAAATAAATAATTTTGTATATTATTGCACGTTTTTATAACTTTGCAGTGTCATTATCCTTTGTTCATGTGTGGGTGTGCGAAACATGAATTCTGCCAAGTCCTAGAACATGCCATATCTAAATTATCTACATTTTTACAGTGGATCACATCAAAGGAGATTCATGTGGCTAACATTCCACGGTGGCGTCAAGAGATAGTTGAGGATTTTTATATGTTTGAGAAGGAACTGTCAACGAGTTTCATGGATTTGTAGGTTCATCTTCTAATTCACCTAGTTGATGAGGTTGAATTAGTTGGGGTGGTTTCTTGTCGTTGGATGTTCTTCTTAGAGAGGTACGTGAAGAAATTGAAAGTTTTTGTTCGACAAAGGGAAAAATGCCAGGGGTCTATGGCAGAGGGGTACATATCATATGAGTCTTTCTATTATTCCATTGAGTACATCAAGCAGGTCTACAATAGACTAGGTGTGGTGATCTGGGATGATGAAAGGGATGAAGACAAAAGAGAAGGGGAGATGCTCCAAACGAATGGAAAAACGCTCTTGATAAAGAGTAAGCGACTTATAATTTTTCAAATTTACACAATGTAAATATTGATGTCAAAATTCAATATAATGTATATTTTGATCTCATATGTACTATATTTCGGTTTGATTTCATCAGCGAATGCAAAAATTGAAGCAATCAATAAATTCATTCTTTACAATTTTGAAGCGACACAACCATGCACATTGTACAAACAAAAGGAGATGAAATGGGATAGTAATAGGAAAGAATTCAGATGGTTGAATGGTATAATTGTGCCTTATCCTGATCATTTAAAATAAAATATGCCAAAATTATGCCCCAACATTTGGGTTCCTGACCAAGTTAGAGAGAAATATGGTGCAAACAATGACCGGTTGTTACCTACGTGCTAAAGAGGATGCGCTAAAAGTAGCGATTGGGTGCACCAACTCGGTAATAATCCATTTAATTTATATGTACATTTGAAACTTAATAATGGACCTTTCAAATGTAATTGCATCTATATTTCATATTTTAACTGTTGGGTTATTATAAGACACATGACAATGATTTTTTTAACTTTTTCATAGGTGCATTTATTCCCATCTATGTGGGAATATGGACACCATTTTTGCATAGAAAATGGCGTTGATGGAAACATGACACAAGGCTATGGAGTGGAATTCAAGTTCGATCAATCTAGTCGATCTAGCCACCGCGATAAAAAACTAGTACGAGGGACGTTAGGTTATGTCAAAAAGATACAAGCGATCATTGAAGTGGATTTCTCTTCTTTCCAAAGTATTATTTTTATGTTCAAGTGGTGGGATACCTTTTATTGGAATAATGTAAAGGAAGATCATGATGGTAGGTTGATATGTATCAACTCTAGAAAGATGTGGGATGAAGCTAAGGGACCCTATGTTTTCCCCAAACACTTCAACCTGGTGTTTTTTTAACCAAATGTATTGGATAGGGATCATTGGTTCATATTAAGACATGGCTCTAGATCAAAATATATTTTTGAAAACAATAGTGTTATCATGACAAGCGAGCTGGAAGATAATGAGGGTGATCATGAGAACCGAGAGTGATATGGTACATGTGTTATTTCATCATTTATACTTTTTAATATGGGTTTTTATAAAGAAGAGGACTTAATTACCTTCTAAATAAGACTCTTTTTTTCGAAACATTATAATATGTATTTTGAACTAATTATTAATTTGCATTGTGTTAATGTTAAAATCATTTCACTTGATAATTTTCAATTATTTTAGTAGAAATTCTTTCGGTAATAATCACATGCAAAAGAACGAGGTCGACGCGTTTCGAACCAACCAGTGTGGTTCATCATCAGGACTGGTTGGTTCGAAACGCGTCGACCTCGTTCTTTTGCATGTGATTATTACCGAAAGAATTTCTACTAATTTATATGGATCACAGAAGCTTAGATTCCAAAAATTTTCAATTATGTTGATCTCGAAAACAATATAAAGTTTCTTTTTTTTGGTATGTAAGATCATAATAAAATAATGATAATTCTAAAGTACATGAATTTATTCGCATTATTTTCTAAACTTTATTATGTTACAAAAATTCATATTATTCTAGATTTATTATTTTACAATTATTTACAAATTTACAAATTTAAAAATTTTAATAAAATCATTTCACATTAATACAATTAGAATTTGCACATTAATAAAATTAAAATTTTACAAATATTTTGCATACAATTACAATTACAATTACAATTTTACATTTTTACATATACACAATTACGATTACAATAATTTTGTATTAATACAATTAAAATTACAATTACAATATTTACAATTATAATTTTAGAATTTTACATACAATTACAATTACAATTACAATTTCACAATTACAATCATTTCACATTAATACAATTAAAATTTAACAAATATGTTACATACAATTAGAATTAGAATTAGAATTAAAATTAGAATTAGAATTTTAGAATTTCACATACAGTTACAATTAAAATTACAATTACAATTTTAGAATTTTACATATATACAATTACAATTAAAATTTTACAAATATTGTACATACAATCACAATTAAAATTAGAATTATAAATACAATTACAATTATGCATTTTACATACAATTAAAATTAAAATTTCAATTCCAAACACGACATAATATTTAATAATTATCATGATTTAATACTAAAAATAAATATCACGATTATGATAACCATCGTACAAACATCATATTCGACTAAAAAACACATTCAAATTCACTAACATCATCTAATCATCATGATCATGATCATCTAACAAAACACAAGCATTGTATAACATATTCACAACACAAACATCAATTATACATCTTATGTCAAATAGCTATTATCACATACACATCTATGTCAAAAATGCACATTAAATGAACATATCTAACATGACATAATACTATGCACATCATGAGGATCATAAAATACATGGACTATATATATATAACTGTAAAATGTCAAAAATATACAAGTGTAATGTAAATGTCAAATATCAACTAGTGGTACATCATCAATAGTAGTACTAGTCAAGGCCTACAGAGTCAATGGTGCGGCCTCGACAAGCTCATATAGATGTCGATAATGATGTGCTTATTGATCTGGTGGTGCCTCATGCTGATCAAGATCAACTGCCTTCTCATGATGAGTCAATATGGATGGTCCAGCTTACTCATGATCTGTTAGAAAATTATATATTACAGAGCAATGAAACACATAAAATATGCAGAAAACAAAAGCACACAAAAAACATAAAACCAGAGAGACACAGATATACCTAGTTCAGCCATTTTGGGCTATGTCCACCCCGAACAGCCAGTTCTTCTTTTTATTATCCAGTAAAATTAAGAGACACAACCTACAACAGATCCACTGTAATATCCTCTGTTCTCTCTCATAGTCTCCCTATCTGTTTCTCTCTACGAGAATACACACACCATACACAGCCGCAATATAATACCCTCATAAAAGCTAGGGGTTGCCTTGTAGGGAAAAGAACCTTAAACTAAACATAACTTCTACCATCAGATCATCCACCTAATGAACGGCCCAGATTGACTAGAAATTACTATACTTTTACAAGGAAATTTTACATATGTTTTTAGCTTCGGGGGTGCTGCCCCCGAAACCCCTTGCTAGTGGGGGGTTCCATAAAGTCTCAACCCCCCCTTGGACCCCCCAGAAATCGTTTAATTACGAGCGGTGTTTTCGCCCCATTAAGGTACAGGGGTGCAACGCTGTGATAAAAAATAAACAAGATAATCAGGCTCAACACCCAACATGATCATGAGTACTATTGGATGTTGTAGGCTAATAATCATGATGAATCGACGTGGATAGTCCAACATGCACATGATCATGACTACTGGATGTTGTAGGCTAAGAAGGTTGACTCAACTTGGATGGTCCAGCATGCTCATGATCATGACTCCTGGTCAATGCTGCAAGCTTCTCATCTCCGGCGCGAGGTGAACAATGATCACTCCCTTGATCATGATCATTAGATAATGCATCATTTTTCAACTGTCAATATACAACATCTCGACCACGCCTATGTTGAAGGGCCCTAATCATCCACGCCACTAAGTTGATAGTTCCTACAACATGCCATATCAGGGTTAACATATCACATGGCATGCCTGTCCAGATCGTTATCTACCTATCATCAACTTGTATCTCTCTGATAGTGGCTGTCCTAACTCCCTCCTCCACAAGTAATCGGCATATTTGGTCACCCAACTCCATCCTAAATCTAGTTTCAAGCCTACGCCCCACACCAGCAGGTACCTACGCAGCATGAGGTTCGCTTCTGTTTGCACCGTCTTGATCCTTAACAAATTCCATCTCCTGATCATCATTAGGATCTACTCCTGGATCATTTGGTGGTGGTGGCATCTCATTGCAATCAAATGATCCAATTTCTACAAAATATATATAAGGACACAAACATAATTAAACAAATTCATTAAAAAATTTAAGAAAAACAAGCTAAAGAACATGTTAGAATAAATTTAAAAAAAAACACTAATATTACCTCTAGCATTCAACAGCTCATCATTGGTGAAGAGGATGTTGGCACACCCTTGCCAATCCAAAATAGCATACAGATAGGGGACTATAATGAAGGTGTGCTCATCAAAACTTGCTAGCAACTCTAGTGCATCTTGCGATATCCTCACGGAAAACTCTAACTCTCCCCTCTTGGGTAACATATGTCCCCACATCTGCATCCGTGCATGCAGCATTGACCTACGAGGCTGCCGAAAAAAAGTAGGCCTCTTCTACAGAAACCTCCCAAAAAATAAACAAAATAGCTCTGAAGAAAAAGGAAAGTTCAACCTCCCTTGTGCCTGAGCATGACATCTATCTAAAGCTATACAGAACTGCCACAAAAAAATCACAGACAACCTCACAAGTCGTGGTGCCTGTAATAAAGAATCAACATAAAATAGAAGCTGGAAAATAATGCACTGCCCATCACTGGTATGGTGTGTAATGGTCAAAATCAGTAGTGAGAGGCACTTCACCTCCTCTCCACCAAATGAAGAAATATGTAACTAACCACGAGATACGTAAAAATTTATAGGAGACAGTATATCGGCCATAATGTATATTTCAGAGTACACCAACTGAATCCATGTTGCATAGCTAATGGGGACCTCTGGGAATGATGGAAAATCCTGGCCTCTCCTTGATATGCCAATACTGAAATAGATGTCCTCCTCAGTGGGCATTTACCATTGGTTAGGACCAACCTGGAAAGCCTATCAATGGGCATTCCACCTGAAGATAAGTTATCGCAATAGCCCACAATGGTCCTTCAGTGATGTAGCCTCCTCATAAACTTGAGGAGGCCCATCTCCCTTAAGAGTGCCTGGGTGGTTGTTTTAATAGGGAAAGGGTACATATATCTCTCCCACTCTCATGCTTCCCATAGGTGGACCATGTTATACTGGTCTGCCTGTTGTTGTTGTTGCTCCCAGTCTTCTCTCCTTTGACGTCGCTAAATGATTCACATATTAAATACAATTTTTTTATTAAATGAGACATGTTTTTAGGAATATATATGTGTGTGTATTTTTATTTTTATCTTTTTGAAAAAAAAAAGCAATCAGTGCGCCACCAAAAACAGGCATGCACCGGTTACGGTGCCTCTGTTTTTATCACGCACCATCCGCAGTATGCCCCAAAATTTTTAGCGCACCACAAATCATGACCTGTACTATCCAAAATAGTGTGTTGACTAAATGCACCACCAAAAATCATCTAGTGGTCAACGATGCGGTCGTTTAACCAATCGCACCGTTGACTATGAACAAATTTGGGAGGGTGGTGCACTAACGAACCTACTCGCCCCGAGGTGGATAGTTTCATCATCATACCGCCCTAGTGGAATTTTTACATGGTCAATGATGCAGTGGTATAAATGACCTCACTGTTGACTATGTACCACTATCAGAAAGGTGGTGCTCTGACTAAACTATACGCCCCGGGGCGTATAGTTTAGGCAGCGCACCACCATCAATACATAGTCAATGGTGCAGTCGTTTACATCATCGCACCTTTCTCTATGTCCAAGTTCAGGAGGTTGGTACGCTGACTAGAATATCCAACCTGGGGCACATATTTCCATCAAGGCACCGCATTCCCGCACTTCGACATGGTCAACGGTGCGGCCAGGAAACCAACCACACCGCAATTTTTGTAACATTAAGAAAGCACGATGCATTGTTTCAATACTGCCCTGGAATTGGTGTGGATACTATTGGTGCTGATCATGGTGAGGCCTCTAAATTTACAGGCAGTACTGCAAACCGGTGCGAGTGGTGCAGCTTGAGCACACCGCACAAGATTTTTTTTTTCCTCAAAGAAGGTGAATTTTAAGCCATTTTAGAAAACCAATCCACTAAAAGGTTTAATTATGGAAAAACAAGTAAAATATTTGTACGTTTGGGAATAAAGGAGGTATATTTGTTGTATAATTTGCAAAAGTAATTTTTCCCACCATTTTGCGAAATTCAAAATGGAGATGGTGGGCAATGGACAATAGCAGTGTGTGCAATGGGAGCACCGATGGCAGGGAATTTCACACAAGGAAAATTTGCATCAGTCCTTGAGATCTCTAGATCATAGAAAAGTGAAAAATGTCAATTTTTGGCCGTAATTTTCTTTTACTTAACCTTGTTCTGGTGCACAGGTTTTTGAGGCACACCAAGAGGTTTATTACAACGGTCAAGCTATTTCAATTTTGGCGTCAGTTTTTAGGGCACACTAGGGTTGAATCTATTTAGAGGACTAGTGTGCTAGAGTAATTAGACATACCGGGCAGGTTTTTACCGAACACAAAGTGTCCCGGTGTGCCAATTTGTAGTACGCATTGGTGCTTTCTCTAGTGGATGCACCGGTGCTTTCTCTAGTGGAACACATCAGTCTAGTTTAGGATGAGAAACACTCCAAACAACAATCTCCACCCACCAACCTCCTCTAGTAACCTCTGCTACAAATGGATGTCTAGGCTATGTTTATAAGGGGATCCTCAAAAACAACCACTATAGAGTCTTTTCCTTGTAGAGACCAATGATTTCTCTTAAACGAGCAACACTGATACATCTTGTGTATATAAACACATCGATGCATTTATTATATAGAGGTGCTAGTGTTGTTAATTTTAATAGTGCATTGGGAATGGAAATAATATTTTGTAGAAGAAGGGGAGTGTTAGTTCAATGAAAGCACTAGTGGGTTAAGAGTTACAATGCACCGGGACATTAATTAAAAATAATATTGATGCTTGAAGACCTAAAAGCTCCGGTGCTATCACTTTCGGAAAAGGCATCGGTTATGCTAAAAGATGACATCACGTTGATCTCATTTAAAGTAAAGCACCAATGAATTTTTATGTTATGGATGCACTATTTTTTATATATGATATATTCTCTTTTTGGAGACATCAACCTATGATAGTGCAATTATTGTAATTTTTTAGATTCATTATTCATCGAAAAATCGACATCTATCTTATAATAGTATTCATATAAATTAATATTTGATTAGTCCATTTTTATATGATGTTTTGAATCTACATTAATTTTTTGTATTATCATATTTCACATCTCTTCATTATAATATTTAATCATCCATATATTTAATGAGTGGTGTAACATTTCACAGTATCATTCGATAACACAATAGAATAAACAAAAATGCATTTTATTATATATCAATAAGAGGCTCTTTGTCATACAAAATGGGACTGTTATTGGTAACCCCTTGTCTTTCAATTGATACAATATCTCCATTATTACATTAAACAAAGTGTTTGATTTTCATATACAATTATTTCAAAAAGTACAATAGGTTGTGTGGTAGTGTTTTTGTAGCAACGGTGTACCAAAAGGCACCTCCTTTGTAGTTGGTTGTTCTATGCAAAGGAACATAAATAGAGTTGTTTTTGTTATTGGAGAGACATAGATAAACAAATCATTTCAAATGGTGAAAACAGTGCGTCTACAAAAATAAAATAAATAAAGATATAAATACAGAAATAATGCTTAATGAAGCAAAAAATTCAACAAAATAATGGGAAAAATATCGCCTTATGGACTTCTAGTAGTAGAAGATGAATACAATGGATGAATACTAAACACTTGAAGAGAATTATTTTAGGTATGGTGCTAAAACATCCTTAGCAAGGATGTTCATTTTCCCACTCTCTTTGTTAGCTTCTCGTCTCTCTCAAAATAAGTATGAAGAATCTCTCAATGATGGACTCTTCTTCTCTCAATAGAATGATGGATTTCTTAGAAGAAATATGTCCAAAATGATAATTTTGTTACTTCTTCTTCTTCAACAATGCAAAATGGTGTTTCTATGATAGAAATTTGGATAGCATAACATTTTGTCCTTTTTTGGTTCTCCCATGGCTTGTTCATATAGATTTTCCTTTGAATCCATATTCCTTCTCTTGGTTCATGAATGATAATGTCTTAAGAGTAGGAAAATATGATTAAATCAGGGGCTTCCTATATTCAAGGAGCTCTAATTCAATTTTCCTTGACTGGAACATGTCAGAGAATCACCTTCCAAATCTGGAAAGTGGTCCCAAAATTTCCGAGCCACACTTTTGTTTGATTGCGTGACTTTTGAAGGAAATACCACGTGTCACCTAGATATCAAAGGAAAAACTGTGTAGTCATCAATTCTTTAATTCCATATACGTTGGACCTTAGGAAAAATTAATTTTTTGAACTTTCATAATGTCTTTAGGTAGAAATGTTTCACCTATAATCTATGTTGGACGACTTTGGGCATATTTTAGAGTGTATTATTTTATGGTGTTAACGATGTCCCCTTGATGTATGAGGTTAGGAGCAAACATATAGCCAATACACATTAAGTTTTTTTCTTATGAGTGAGAGTTTGATTAACTGATTTTATAGAGAGAATAAACTATTTCAGAGATGAATAGGGAAACCCTTCACCAAGGATAAAGGATAACCATGCCATGAATAAAACCTGAGTGATAATAAAAAGTGTTTATACGATTCAGAAATGTTCCATGCTCATTATGGTGACTAGTGATGAATTATTACAATCCGAAAGTAAATGGTTTTTTCTAGTCAATACATTAGTTTACATGCTCATGGATTGTGATGATAATTAATAATGCCCTCAAGTGTGTTCCTTGAAAAATAGATTGAATTTGGTGGCCCCATGCATAATAAATATGAAGCACTACTTGAGTAAGGTTCATATGTATCCATGTGTCTTCAACTTTGGGCACCTCCCCAGTACCATGACGTAAGCACTACTGAATTAGGTGCTTAGTGATATGTGGGTCTTTGAATAAATGAAAGAAATACAATGGTCATTAGGTATGATACCTCCTTGATATGAAACTTGTGTTGGTGTCAAATGTTAGGGGGATCAATGACATCAATTGGAAATATATTCCCATTGTACCACCCGAGGATGTCCCGTAAAGGGGGAGGTATACAAGGTACTTCCTCGATCATGCAATATGGTTATTGAAGTCGATAGGAAAAAATTGTCAACTGCCCGAAAATTATTATTCCAGGAATCACAATAGAAAATGAAAGAAAACTACAATAAGGTGGGTCAGTGAAGCATTATAACAAAATATAAAAATATTAATGGGTATGGACAACTTGCTTGAGGTCAGAGTTGTAATGCAAGTGGCGACAGTCAAAACAAATTTTCTAATGGGGAGGTCCCTGGGGTCAGTAGGACTTCCAGTGTAGGTGTACGTATGTTCTAACTTGTGTGAAGGGGGGTAAATGAATGTGGAGGATGTGTGAGATTTGATCAATGGCAACTACAAACTTTCACTAGGTATAAGCCATGAAAATTTGGGTGGGAACCTTTTTCCCTAAAAATTATTTGCATAGTTTCCAAAATAATGTAAAGGTGGTTCGTATGTAAAAAAAAAGATATGGATGCGCCATAAATAAAATGACCTTCATAATGATATAGGTATGGTATTATGTTCTCAGGGTTGTTGGGAAAAATACTCAGAAGGGGGGGGGGAGGGAGGGGGAGGGGGGAGTGAATCAATATTTAGAGCTTACTGATAACTTTTTCTTTTTCTTTACTAAATTCCATACACGAATTTAATGAACCAAACTCACATATACACGGGAATATACCAACATAAACTTGGGCATACTAATATAGCTTTATTGTTAGATAAACTTTCAAAAACAATATTTAACTCAGCTTATTAGTTATGTATTTGTTAGTTAAGCTTTAAATATGTGCAGTAACATTAGAATAAATGATCACACAAGAGCATCACACATGAACACCAAGGTTTAAGGTGGAAACCCAATTCGGGAGAAAAACACCGCTACTGTCATCTTTGTCTTGAATATTTATTATATGGAAAACTTCTTACAATATTGTACTGATGAAGACTCATATCAGTATGTAGGTATCTACCTGCAGAACGCTGCAACCTTCTCTCATTCTCCAGCTACTACTGGAAGGGAGCTACAACCCCCTAATCATGTTTACCAACCACTATTAGAAGGGAGCTTCAACCCCCTAATTGGAACACCAGCTTCTACTGGTAGGAATATTTTACTTCCATACTGAAGGCTTCAACATTCAGAACCACTGTAGACCACTTTTCATCAATTTTCATACTGGATCACATAGCTTCAATACATCTCTTCATAAATAACAAAAATAATAACCTTCACTCAATACTTCAATCAGAACAGTGAGATAACTGTAACCAAAACACAGTAATAACCCAGATTTCATAATCAGTATGCAGAATACAACTCAACCCTGAAAATTCATTATCTTAAAATTCATACACTACTTTGCTTTACTGAACCCGCGTGTATATGCACTTTCCCTCAAACCAACCTGCGTATAGATCTACGAATACTAATATTCTAGAATATGGCCAATCTCAGATCCAGATCTAAGCTTTCAGTTAGATATATTTTCAGTATTGTAGAACCCTTTATCAATTAGACATCATAAAACATATTTACTCACTCATTGATAATATTTGTACATAATCAACTTAGCAGCATATACATCATTCAAGAAACCTATATCTACATGAATAATTCATTGACATACAGTAGAAATATAGCAACAATCAACATAAAACCTCTGCAATAAGCTTCAGAAAACCTTCACTTCCATACGTGCCTTTTATGAGACAAAGCCACGTATATACGCACTTTTACCAAGATGAATTAGCATATAGATATGTAAATATTAACTTTGCAGAATGTGTCAGATCTATCAAACTTACCTAGATTTATTCACTTCACTTCAGCAAACATGCGCCAGATCATAGATCTAATCATGTCTTCAATAGGCTATGCAAGAACATAGTCATTTCAGCTCTAGAGATCCTGATCCATCATTGTATCGAAGGGTGCATCATAGATTCAGATCTACCAATAAAATAGAGTTCATCCCATGTAGGTATACTTCAAAGATAAGTATTTAGTGACAACCCTTACACATGCACACCTTTGCACTATGATTTTCTTCTCCTTATATAGATTTATCCTTTACCAATACCATGATTCAAAACCACACAACTATCGATGGTATTCTTGGACGAAAACAAATAGACGACACAACACTCAATACTGTGGGCTAATACCATGCAAAAGGCATACACAACTTGGATCATTCTTATCTGCGTGTATACGCGACTTGGCCTGTACAAACCCACGTATGGAACCTGCAATATGAATAATAACTAAGCTTCTGTTGGACATTACATATTTATTCTGATAGGCTATTGAGCTTCTCTAGAAGACATATACTCCATCTTTTACTAGAGATTTTCCATCAAGGACAACATATTAGGACATAAGAATCATATTTCCAAAAATCTCCCCCTTTTGACCTTATGGCAACGATGATGGTGTTTTATTACCACAACAGATAGATACATTAAACATAACCATTATTCAAACACCCAAAATAATATTCCCTTTTTACATCAAGGGCAAAGGGCACTATTGTGATGATGCTCCCCCCAAGGTCATGTTGAACCTCTAGATAGATTTTTCAAACTATATAACTCAACCGAGTATGACCTTTCCTATCACCAAGGACTCATACTTACATCAATGATCCAACCAATTGGAATTACATAATTTACTCAACCACCCAACCAAGTGGGTTTACAAATTTGAACAATTCCTTACATGACTAAATATAACAATTTACATCAAGAGTATCAACATTCCCTTTTCATCAAATTACATAAATGACTTTTCATAAACATGACCAAAAAATATCAAGAGAGAGATCATATATCATTAACCAATCAGAATGCCAACAATTCATCCTTTTCAACAAGGCAGGTGCTCCTCCTGAGCTTGTGCATCTTGATCTCCTTCAACAACCAATTCATCAAAGCATATTCATCAAGGAGATAAATATCAAAGAATGATATAGAAATATGAATACCGGAACAACAATAGATGTTACCCAACAACGCCATAGTTGTTCTAAATGCTGACCCAGAGAATTTCTGTCAGCAAAACCCATATGCTTTTTTATGCATAGAAACTTGCTTATATATGCTATTAGCCTTTATGAAACAATCGTATCTTATTTGGACTTATGAAATTAAGTATATTTGATCAGGGAGGCAGAGACAACTCCCATATTCTATTTGAGATATTCGAATGCTTCCCTAGGAAGAGGTTTAGTAAATATATCAACAACTTGTTCTTTGTAGGAAACATAATCCAATTTAACCTTTTCTTCAAGAACTTGTTCATGTAGGAAGTGATACTTGATAGGAATGTGTTTGGTATTTGAATGCATAACAATATTCTTTAAGATACTAATGACACTTGTATTATTACATAAAATGGAGATGGGAGGTGAAAATTTGATTTGAATGTCTTGTAGAGTCTGCATCATCCAAAGGAGTTGTGTGCAACATGATGCAGAAGCCACATATTGTGCTTTTGTGTTAGTTAAGGAAATAGAACTTTGTTTCTTGTTGAACCAAGATACTAATCAGGGCCGCATATAAAATGCACCACCACTAGTGCTTTTTTGATCATCAACATTTCTAGCCCAATCTGCATCTGTGTAAGCATGAAGAGTGAGATCAAAATTATTTGGATACCATAGACAAAAGTCTTGAGTCGCTTGTAGATATTTGAATATTCCTTTTACAGCCTGAAGTTGAGACTCTTTCGGATTATCTTAGAATTGTCCAATAATCCCAACTGCATGCATAATGTCTGGTCTTGTCCCAGTTAGATAAAGCAGACTTCCAATCACGGATCTATATTCTGGTTGATTCATAATGGGAGAATCATCATGAGAAATGAGGTTACATCCAGTTACCATTGGTGTACTCACATGTTTGCAGTCTTTCATCCCATACTTCTTTAGAATTTTCTTAAGATATTTTTCTTGTGATAAAAATATGCCATCTGTTGCTTGTTGCACTTGTAAGCTAAGAAAAAAATTTAGTTCCCCAAGTAAATACATTTCAAATTCTTGTTGCATGACAGAAGCAAATTTCTGACTCATGGACTCATCATTACTTCCAAAAATGATGTCATCAACATATACAACTACAATCAATAGTTTATCATTCTCATTTTTTGTGTATAAGTTATAGTCACTAGATCCCTTTGAAAAACCTTTTTGATGAAGATATTTATCAAGACGATAGTACCATGCCCTAGGATCTTTTTTGAGAGCACATAAAGCCTTTTTAAGTTTGCAAACAAGTTTTTCATCATTTCCCAAAATGAATCCTTCTGGTTGTTCTATATAAAATTCTTCTTCTAGATCATCATTGAGGAAAACAGATTTAACATCCATTTGATAAACTTTGAATTTTTGAAAGCTTGAAAAAGAAAGAAACATTCTTATGGCTTCAAGTCTAGCTATAGGAGTGAATGTTTCTTCAAATTATATATGTTCTTGTTGATCATATCCTTTACAAACACGTCTAGCTTTGTTTCTTATAACATATCCATTTTAATTTAACTTGTTTTTGATAATCCATTTTGTTCCAATAACATTTTTATTATGAGGTCTTGGAACCAATTCCCAAGTATGATTCTTTTCAATTTGATCAAGTTCTTCATTCATGGCTTGAATCCAAAATTCATCTTTACTAGCTTGATTTACATTATGTGGTACAATAGTGGATAGGAATGCCAAATAGCTAGGGGATCCTACGAGAATTATTCTTGTTTGGACATCTGATCCCTTTTCTCCCAAAATTTGAGATTCTTGATGATTCTTTCGAACATACCTGGATGAAGCATTTTCAGATAGATCGTCTTCTAGTGCTTCAATGGGTCAACCTTCTATATTGTTGCTATTTGATGAAAGAAAATATACATCATCTTCATTTTTTGTTGTTATTTCCCTTTTAGGAGCTGAGAGAGACTCATCAATTACAACATCAATACATTCAAGAATCTTCCAAATTATTTTATTGTAACACTTATATGCTTTACTTCTTGAAGAGTAACCAAGAAGTATTCCTTCATCTACTCTAGGTTCAAAATTACCAGGTTTTTCATCATTTTTCTTGATTAAACATTTGCTTCCAAAAACTCTAAAATGCTTTACAGTGAGAATATTTCCATACAAGAGTTCATAAGTAGTTTTATTAATGTTTACTCGAACATGAGACTTGTTAAGAATATTTACTGTAGTATGTGTTGCTTCTCCCCAAAACATATCGAGAGTTCAAGATTCATTAAACATGGCCCAATCCATTTGTTGAATTTTTCTATTCATCCTTTCTACCACGCCATTTTATTGTGGGGTTCCAGCTACAAAAAATTGTCTTTTTATGCCATGATGTTCACAGAAATCAAAGAATTCATCTGATATATATTCTCCTCAGTCAAATCTAAGACATTTTATTTTTAGATCTAATTCATTTCCAACCAAAGCTTTGAAGATCTTAAATTTTTCAAATGCTTCATCTTTATGTTTTAGTAACCCAATCCAACACATTCTAGAGAAGTCATCAATAAATAAAATATAGTGTTCTTCTCCATGAGGTGACGTTTTCGTTACAGGGACACATAGATCAGTATGTATAAGGTCAAGAGGATTACTTGATGGTCCTTCTTTAGCATTGAGTTGCACCTTGGTTTGCATACCAAATTGGCATAATTTTCATATGGTACTTTCAGGTAGAATGATGCTGGGAAGATCACGAACAACTTTGAGTCTATTGTATTTGCTTATTTGAAAGAAGCTCAAATGTCCCAACCTTCTGTGTCATAACCAATTTTCTAAATATTTACCCAGGTAGCATTGTTCTTGGCCACTTTTCAATACATACAGATTTCTTGGTGTTCTAGTACCTTTTATTACTATTTTTCCTGTGTCAATTTCACGTACTACACATTATTTTGACCTAAAGAAAACTTCATTTCCTTGAGCACACATTTGACTCACACTCAATAGGTTATGCTTTAATCCATCCACATACATAACATTGTTAGCTTTCACCTTTTCTTTAAGAAAAACATAACCTTTTCCTTTAATGACAGCAGGAGAGTCATTTGCAAAGGTAACATTCTTTTCATTCTATAGAGCATTGTATGATAGGAGTTTATTTATATCACCTATCATGTGTTTTGGCCATCCGCTATCAATATACCATTGATTTTCTTCCCCTTCTACAAATAAAGCTATGCGACAACTTTCAACCTGTAAGTCCTTCTTTCTCCAGACCTTGGAATTTGAGGGTATATGCTCTTTTGGCTAAAATTTACTATTGCATTCAGATTCTCCATGAACAAAGTTATTGCAATAAGAACATTCAATTTCATTTTGAAGAGGAGAAAATTTGTTATAAGTATTCTTATTTATTACAGTCTCATTTCTTTGCTTTCTTGCTTCTCTTGTTATGATGGTTTTTTATACAACACATTGAGCAGCTTTATGACCAAAATTATGACATGAGAAACATTGTCCATTAAAAAATAAATTTCTACGATCATGAAGCCTTCTATTTATTTTTACCTGCTGATTGATATTTATGTTATTGTTCTTTCTTGTATTGAAGTGTTCATGCTTTACCTGTGTAATCTCTTTGTTCTTTTACTAAGTGGAAAAATGTTGTTGGATGGCCTTAGCTACATTTAGATAGCTTGGTGCTAAAGAATGAGATGATTCTCCAATATATCCAAGACCTGTTCTTATAAGAGGAGAGTGTTTTACCTTGATAACTTCATCTAAGGTTTCAGATCCTTTAGAAAATCTAATATTGAAAGTTTTCTCTTTCTCAATTTCCTTTCTTAGACTTACTATTTCACATTCTAATTTATCATTGTGCTTCTCCTTTTATATAAACTGATTCTTTAGATTATCTATGGAAATTTTGTTTTCTTCCAAAAATATTTTGAGATGATTTATTTCTTCAAGAAAATCATTTTATTCTAATGCATCCATAAAAGTATCTTTAGAATTAATAGAGTATTTTTCAAAAGACATGAGTAGTCTAATATCTTGATCAGATTCTCCTTCTTCACTATTTGATAGGCCATCACTATATTCATGAGTATAATAGCTTTTTCTATTGATAAATAGTTTCTTATTTCCTTTAGACACTTCCTTTCCCTTTCATGACTATCTTTATGGGGACATTTAGCAACATAAATACCAAATCTTCCACAAGAAAAAAAATTAAAAGGAAGATTACCTCTGAACCTTGCAGTGCCAAGTTGTAACTTATTTACAAAATTTATCTCATATTCTTTTGAAACATACCCTAATCCCTCTTATTCTTCTACCTTCTTTCCTTTTGCAGCATCTCTGAAGACAACTTCTTTGACTTCAGAAGGACCTCCTTTTCTCATTTCAAAAGAAGTCAAAATCCCATGAAGTTGAACAATAGTAAGAGTTTTTAGATCATGCTTCTCTTCAATAGCAGACACTTTTGACTTGAATTTTGGAGTTAGAGATCTTAAAACCTTTTCTACTAGAGTAGTGTCAGTTATGGTTTCACCCGGATTTCTCATAAGATTTACAATATCATGTAGATGTAAAAATATACTGGCAATGCTTTCCTCATAATGCATTCTGAGTTTTTTATATTGAATTCTGAGAGTTTGAAGTTTGGCACTTTTTACCTTGGCATCACCTTCATAGCTTAGAATGATTTTGTCCCATATCTCTCTTTTTGTATTCAACTACATGACTTTGAAAAATTTTTATTCAGTCAAACTTCCCAATAATGCATTGACCTCATTTTTATTAGTTTCATAGTTCATTCTTTCTGCTACATCTATTGGAACTGAAGCTAGATATTGATAACCTCCTTCAAATATATCCCATACATATCCTCCAAGAGACTAAAGATAATATCTTTTCCTTGTCTTCCAAAAGATTAAATTTTTTCGGTTGAATAGAGGAGGCCTAATAGATGTTGTCCCATATTGATTTCTCATCTTAGTTGATATTCCTTCTAGAAATTAAGCTTCTTCAAAAGGACCTGATCTGCTACCAATTGTTGGGAAAAATACTAAGAGAGGGGGGGGGGCTAATCAGTATTTAGAGCTTACTGATAACTTTTAATTTCTCTTTACTGAATTCCATAGGTGTCTTTAATGAACCCAACTTGTGTATACACGCGAATATATCAACAGAAACTTGCATATACTGGTATAATTTTATTATTAGATAAAATTTCAGAAACAGTCTTTACCTCATCTTATCAGTTATGCATCTGTTAGTTAAGTAGTAAATATGTGCAGTAACAACAAAATAAATCATCACAAAAGAGATTCACACATGAACACTAAGATTTAAGGTGGAAACCCCATTCGGGAGAAAACCACCATTGTTGTCGTCTTTGTCTTCGATATTTATTATATGGAAAGCTTCTTACAATATTGCACTGATGCAGACTTATATCAGTATGTGGGCATCTACCTGCAGAAGGATGTAACCTTCTCTCATTCTCCAGCTGCTACTGGAAGGGAGATACAACCCCCTAATCTCATTTACAAGCCACCATTGGAAGTGAGATTCAACCCCCTAATCATAACACCAGCTTCTACTGGCATGAATATTATACTTCCTTACCGAAGGCTTCAACCTTCAAAACTAATACAGACCACGTTTCATCAATTTTCATTCTGGATCACATAGCTTCAACACAAGTCTTCATAAATAATAACAATAATAACCTTCACCCAATACTTCAATCAGAAGAGTGAGATCACTATAAACAAAACACAATAATAACCCATATTTCAGAATCAGTATGTAGAATCAAACTCAACCATGAAAATTCTTTATCTTAAAATGCATATGCTACTTTGATTTACTAGACCCGCACGTATACGCACTTTCCCTCACACCAACTTGCATATAGATATGTGAATACTGATCTTCCAAAATATGGTCAGCCTCAAATCTATATCTGAGGCTTTCAATCATATATCTTTTAAATATTGCAGAACCCTTGATCAGTCAGACATCATAAAACATATTCACTCACTCATTTATCATATTTTTACATAATCAACTTAGCAGCATATACAGAATTCAAGAAACCCAGATCTACATGAAGATTTCATTGATAGACAACAAAAATAAAATAACAATGAAAAAAAAACTTTTGTAATAAGCTTCAAAAAACCTTGAATTCCATACACACCTTTTATAAGACAAAGCCATGTATATACATTCTTTTACGAAGATGAACTAGTGTATACATCTGTAAATATTAAATTGCAGAATGTGTCATATCTATCGAACCTACCCAGATTTCTTCACTTCACTTCAGCAAATATGCACAAGATCACAGATATAATTATCTCTTAAATAGATCATGTAGGAACATAGTCATTTTAGATCTAGAGATCCTGATCCATCATTGTATCGAAGGGTGCATCATAGATTCAGATCTACCAATAGAACAAAGTTTGTTGTGAAAATAGCTCCAAAAATAGAAGAAAAGATATATCAATGCCTTATAAATAAGCCACTTTGAGGGGGAAACCTCCAATACATTACATGAATGAACAATTCTTGGATGATACAATTGAAAAAACCTCCTTTCTATATATAAGAGTCCATGGGGCCACAATGTAATCCTAGCCGACCTAACAATAATAATGTAAGGGAACAATAATAACAATATGGGGGCTACAGGGGTACAACAATAACAATAAGGGGGTTGCACTAAAAACAATAAGGGACTATACTAGTAATATAGGGACCTAACATGCTCCTATCCTTCAAAACATTATTGTCCTCAATGCTTGAGTAGCTCTAAGTGATTTCGTATAAAATTCTCATCCTTCCATGTAGAATATTCACTAGGTAAGTTCTTCCATTTGATGAGATACTCTGAAATTGATCGATTTCGTAGCCATAGAGTTCTTGTTTCCGTGACTGCTACAGGTTCCAATATGGTTTTTCCTTCCTCATCAAGTTCTGGCAATATTTTTTGAACTGGAATTTTGTCCCCTATAACCTTTTTTAAGCATGAAACATGGAAAACTGGATGCACTGATGAAGAAGCAGGAAGCTCCAATTGGTATGCCATAGTACAAATCTTTTTCAACACCTTCTAAGGACCATAATACTTTGGCGATAATTTTTTATCCTTCTTAGCTTGCTTGAGGGACATTTTTTTGTATGGTTGTAGCCATAAAAATACATAGCCTCCCACATCAAACTTCTCTCACTAGGATGTTGATCTGCCTGTTGTTTCATTCGATTTTGTGCCAAATTTAGGTTATCCTTTAAGAATTGGAGAACTTCTTCTTGATGCTCGATGTGATCCTCCACTACTTGAACCCTATAATTTTCCCTTAAAGAAGATGTGATGGATGGTGGAAGATATCCATAAAGTGCCATAAATGGGGTCATTTTTCCTACAGTATGGAAGGAAGTGTTATACCACCATTCAGCGAGAGGTATCCAATTGACCCATTGTGCTTCCTTATCAGATACAAAACAACGAAGATATCCTTCCAAAAATTTATTCACTATCTCTATTTCAGCATTGGATTGAGGATGATAAGATGAGCTATGAGCTAGTTGAGTACCCAAACAAGAAAATAATTCCGTCCAAAAATTTCCTGTAAAAATGGGATCTCTATCACTTACAATAATCTTCGGGTTTCCATGTACCTTTTGAATTTCTTTCAAAAATGCCATAGCAACTATACTTGCTTTAAATGGATGAGATAATGCAAAAAATTATGCATAATTGGTAAGTTTATCAACTACCAACATGATGAAACTTCTTCCTTCGGAGTTAGGTAAACCTTTGATAAAATCCATTGAAATATCACCCCAATGTTGTCTTGGAATGGATAAAGGTTGTAGAAGATCCAGGGTCTTAATTTTCTGAATTTTATTTTGTTTGTAAACCAAAAATTCCACCATAAACTTTTGAATATCATATTTAAGGCCATCCCAAACAAATTCTTTCTTCACCCTAGGGTAATTTTTTAAAAATCTTGAGTGTCCTCCTAAAGGAGAAGTGTGAAATTCCAAAAGAATCTTTTGTTTTAGTTGGGAATTCTTGCAAATATATAAGCGATCTTTGTACCATAAGGAATCATTTTTCCAAATAAATGTATCAGATGTACTAGGATCTTGCTGCAACTTTTGAATGAGTGTCCCCACTTCTTCTTCCTTCTTCCATTCATCCCTTCCTTTGGTTATCCAATCTGGTTGGATAATAGAAATGGCACAAAGCAATGCTTCCACCTCTTCATCCTTTCTTGAGAGTGCATCTTCAAAAAAACTT
Source organism: Pinus albicaulis (assembly GCA_034641835.2). Lineage (NCBI taxonomy): Eukaryota > Viridiplantae > Streptophyta > Pinopsida > Pinales > Pinaceae > Pinus > Pinus albicaulis. Next base: position 512,045,937 of record CM076574.1, on the reverse strand, counting down.
AGCTTCCCTTTTTTGTATATGATTTCAAATTCATAACCCAACGTCTTTGTGACCCATTTTTGTTTCTCTTCTGAAGATAGTCTTTGTTCCAAAAAATGTTTAAGGCTATCATGATCATTTTTTACCTTTAAGTGTCTTTCAATTAGGTAAGATCTCCATTTCTTTAGTGCGTGTAGTATTCCCAACATTTCCTTCTCATAAATAGCCTTTTGTAAATAATTTCCTTTGATTGAACAACTTTTAAAAATCAATGGGTCTTCCTTCTTGAATTAAAATAACCCCAATTCCGTTTCATGAGGCATCACATTCCACAATAAAGGTTTTTGTGAAGTCTGGCATAGCTAAGACTGGTGCTAGGCACATTTCCTCTTTAATATGTTCAAAGGCCTTAGTTTCTTCAAGAGTCCATGAAAATCAATCTTTCTTCAATAATGTTGTTATAGGTGCTGCTATTCTCCAATAATTCTTAGAAAACTTGTGATAATACCCTGTTAACCCCAGAAATCTACGCAACTGCTTTATGGTTGTGGGGACTTTCCATTCCTTAATGGATTTAATTTTGTTAGGGTCTACCTTATGACCCAGATCTTCCACCTTTTGTACTCCAAAGAAACATTTGGAAGTTTTCTCATATAATTTTTTCTCCTCCAATAGTTTGAGCACCCTATAAAAATGTTGTACATGATCCTTCCAAGACTTGTTGTAGATTAGTATATCATCAAAACATACTAGCACAAATTTTCTAAGGGAGGGTTTGAAAATGGAATTCATCAACCCTTGAAATGTAGAAGGTGCATTGGTAAGGCCAAAAGACATGAAAAAAAAATCATAATGACCCTTATGAGTTGGAAATGCTATTTTCAAAATATCTTCAGTCTTCATTCTAATTTGATGATATCTTGAACGAAGATCCAATGTGATAAAATAAATTTCTCCATGTAATTCATCTAATAATTCACTAATCACAGGAATGGGAAATTTATCTTTAATAGTTAGCTTATTGAGCTCGCTATAATCTAGACACATGCGCCATGATCCATATTTATTGTGTACCAATAATACTAGGGTAGAGAAAGAACTTTGACTAGGTTGAATTATTTTGGTTTTTAAGTTCTTGTGGTTATCATATTTTGAAGACCTTCCCATATTATCCATAGTATCAAGAAACACTTGTCAACATTTTGAATCCCAATGGGGATCCATGTTCACGACAATTGAATGAAGAATTTGAAGAAGTGTTTTTAGGTCATTTAATAGTGAAGAGGGATAAGATAGGAGCCGACCAGAGTTATTAATTATAATTATAATTTTTAAATATAAATTTTATTTTTATTATGTAAAAAATAATAAAAAAACCAACCTCTAACATTTGTGCAATCATATGTTCAATTTCTCTCTTTTGGACATAAGGATATCTGTAAGGCCTGATGTTCGGAGGAACAATTCCTGCAATCAAATGAATAGCATGATCATGATAAAAAATAGGTGGGAGTCCTTTGGGAGTATCAAACATCTTGGAATGATTGTCCAAGACTTTTTTGAGATCTAGAGAAATAGATGATTTTGGGGTTGGAACTTCTAGTGAGAATAATTGTGAAATTACGTCTCGTTGTTCTTTCTTCAAAAGATTTGTCATGAAATTAGAGCTTATTATCTTTCTTGGCTTCCCTGTGATACCCTGTAATTCAATTTCCTTTCCTTTCAAAAAAATTTTCAAGAAAAGTTCTTGAAAATTAAAAGTTACCGTCCCCAAAGATTATAACCATTGTACTCCTAATACAACATCATCACCTCCCATTGGGATGGAAACATTGGAATATTCAATACATATTCCCCCATGGCTAGCTTGATATTATGGAATTTTCCTGAGTAATTTATAGTTCCTCCATTTGCAACCATCACTTGACATTTTGGTGTTGGGTATAGGAAAAAATTCAATTCCTTGGCTACCTTACAATGAGTAAAATTATGGGTACTACTTGAATCAGTCAACATTATTACCTTTTTCTTCTTGATATGTCCTTCTATCTTGAGAGTTTGAGGAGTGGTAATTCCTTCCAATGCATTACATGATATGGAGAGACTAATTTCTTCTTCTTATAGGGTTGCTTCTTGGTGTATATCCTCTTATATTTAAGTTTCTTGTTCATTTTCTTCCTCCTCTTCACAATCTATGTAAAATAATTTCTTGTCAGCACACTTATGACCTTTAGTTTATTTTCTATCAGAACTGTAGAAAATCCCTTTTGCTCTTTTTTCTTCCAATTATTGTGGTTTCAATCCTGTAGGTTATGGAAGTCTAGGAGTAGCAACACTTCCATGTTTATAGATGTGAGTGGCAGGCTTCCTTGTCGCCATAATTTTACATTAAATTTTTCTTGCCAACCTGAATGCCTTCTCCAATGAATCAGGTACCCAAACACGAACTTCATGTTGGATGTTTCCCTTTAAAGTCCCTATGAAGACATCAATTCTTTGTTCCTCTTGAATATCACTTACCCTTATATTCAATTTCTAGAAGTCCTCAATGTGCTCCACTACTAAACCCTTTTGTTTGAGATTTATCACTTTGCTAAAGAAGGTGTTTCTCTTTGTATCTTCATAATGTGCTATCATTTCCTCCATAAAATTTGACCAAGTGACAATTTTTTTACGGGAGAAAAGCCATCGATACCATACAAATCTATTTTTTTCTAAATGTAAAGTTGCAATGTGTACCTATTTCATGTTTTGCACATTATTGAGATCAAAATATTGCTCCATCTGTAGTATCCATGTTACGGGATCCTTGCCATCAAATTTATTCATATCCATCTTTGGAGTACGGTGGTTCTTCAATCCAACATTAAATTTTATGAAATCATGATTAAAAATTGTTTTTTCCTCATCATAAGTTTCTTCGACTATCTTTTCGCCATTAGGAATCATTTCTTGTATCAACTTTGACAAACCTTCCTTCAAACCTTCCATGTCTTCCTTCAAACCTTTCATTTTTTCTTCCATACCATCTTTCAAACCTTACATCCTAGCTTCCATACCTTTCTTCAAACCATCCATCTTAGCTTCCATGCTTTTCTTCAAAACATCCATTTCATTTTTTGTTGCTCTTTCCGAGAGCGAAATTTGAAGCATTTTCTCTTGTAATTTTGTTATGTCATGTTGCATTTCTTCATCTTCATGAGCCATAGTAGAGCCTTCTGAAGGCTTAATGGGTTTTGAATTCTTTTTAGGGGTAATTTTATAACCCAATATTGATATCTATTCTACAATATGCCATTGGAATCAATTCAAATTGATTGTTCAAACGAGACTTATGTAATTTGGAAAAGAATACACACATTTTTCTTGCTTTTGAGGAGCTTGATATTGAAATTTAATTATCTTTGTCATTGAAGATCTTCAATATATGAAATTTGGCCCTAATATATCCCTCTAAATCCTCTTTCATATGCCATAGGTCTGACCTGATTTCGATTCTTCGAGACAAAGTTATGTCCTATTTCCCACAATGACCTAATTATAGATTAGTTCAATAGAGAGAACTTGTACAGCTTTCCATTTTTCACTGTTTGCTCCTTCGGCTATGAAATTGATAGATGGAAAACTATAGTCCATTTACTTCCATCCACCTTTTACAGAATTTCAATCTGATGCTCAGAGAAAGAGTTATGAATATTTTCCCACGATCACCTCTTTGAGATGAAATTTGGGAGCCAGAAAAATACCTAACTTTCAAAGATCATATCTCCATAAATATTTCAAACCAAGATCTGAAATTGTGCGATGATGTTCCTGAGGGTTTCGGCTTCACACTCTAAAAATTTAAGCTTCTGAGCCTTCGTATAAAAAACGTTATAGATAAAATGCCACGATGACATGTTTGGTGCAGCAAAACCATAGAATCCAAAGCTCTGAAACAAAATGTTGTGAAACCAGCTCCAAAAATAGAAGAAAGGAGATATAAACGCCTTATAAATAAGCCACTTCTAGGGGGAAACCTCCAATACATTACATGAATGAACAATTATTGGATGATACAAATGAAAAAACCTCCTTTCTATATATAGGAGTCCATGAGGCCACAATGTAATCCTAGATGACCTAACAATAATAATGTAAGGGTACAATAATAACAATATGGGGGTTACAGGGTACACCAATAACAATAAGGAGGTTACACTAACAACAATAAGGGACTATAATAGTAATATAGGGATGTAACAGAGTTCATCCCATGCAGGTATACTTCATAGAGAAGTATTCAATGACATCCCTTACACATGCACACATTTGCACTATGATCTTCCTCTCCTTATATAGATTTAGACTTTACCAATAACATGAGTCAAAACCACACAACTACCAATGGTATTCTTGGACGAAATCAAATAGACGACACAACGCTCAATACTGTGGGCTAATACCATGGTTAAGCCTCCTGGTATCATATTTTTAGAGCACAAAAGGCATACACGACTTGGATCATTCTTATCTACATGTATACATGACTTGGCCTATACAAACCCACGTATGGAACCTCAAATATGAATATTAACAAATCTTCTGCTACAAATTACATATTTTTTCTCATAGACTATTGATCTTCTCCGGAAGACCTATACTCCATCATTTACTAGAGAGTTTCCATCAAGGACAACATATTAGGACATAAGAATCATCTTGTCAACAAGGGTGGGGGCCCCATTTTTTTTCCTCCTATGCAGGGTTTATGAGGAATATGAATTGGCATAAATGAGCTCGTGTTGTGTGGGGGAATGATATACCCAATGTAGAACATGAAGGTGAATTTGTCTTGATTCATCGTAACTGAATGAGGTGGCCCAGGTGGGTGATATTGTGAGTTGTAAGTGAAAAAGATAAAATTGAGGTTATTCTTCATGGTATGCAAGTGAAATGGCTCTCAGTCTAGAGTAAATGTTCATTGATCCCAATAGTATGTGGGGGTCTATAGCATGTGGTGATCCATGAATAGGGAGGTTCTATCAACTGGCATGGATGCATACCACGTGCAAGGAGATGTGGTGGTAAGCATGGTTGAGGTGATGGAACATATGGTGCATTTTGCAGAAATGATGTCAGGATATGCAAAGCTTTTGTAAGAAGCATATCATGCTGAGCGGTGAATGATACCTTCTCTGGCCACCGAGGTGCTGATATTGGTAGGGATTTTGTGGTGTACCTATAATTTCAATGACCATTACCCCAAGTGAAAACATCTCCTTGAGTTTATGAATAATTTTTAATAATATCAATAATATGAATTGAAAAACCAAGAGAAGGCTCTATTAAAGTGGTAATTTGAGTGTGCAACGGGCCTAGAAATGTGTTTGGGGAAAATATGGAATGAAGGGTACCATGATGAAGATGATGTGGTCCTAATCCTTATTTCTCTAGAAATTTTTAAAATAGATGTCCTTAGCTCCTATGTTGCATTGTACAAGATGTCAAAATGGATGATATAAAGGGAAAAGTGGGCCCTATTCCACCTAATTTTCACTTAGTATTTTTAGAAACCTGAGCTGTTCTGGGAGTTGTTTCTTGTTGTTGCATTCATCCTGTGCAGTTGGGAAGCACACAGGGAGAAAAAAGTTAGAGCACATAACCTAATCTTTGTCCATTTGGTAGACTAGGATACGTAGGTCATACAATGATGCCATGTATGACCTTTTCTAGGGTGAAAATATTCGACCACACGGATGACTGATGCTCAACCATGTGGTCACCATGTGTATTCCATGGATACATGTGGATAACCTATGGGTAATGATCCAACAACCATATTGATCATGTGGCTTAGGGTCTTAAAGTTGCGGTGTCGTTGTTTTAGCAATGTCGTGGCTCCACCTCCCAATTTTTCATATTGTGTGTGCCATTACCAAGAACATGTGTGGGCATAATGTGTTCATAGAGCCAACCTCATAGTGATATTCTGCCTATAAAACGCATGCACCGTGTATCTGTTCAAGAAACAAATGCACGTATCACACACATTTTATGGGAAGAAATATGTAGTTGATGAATAAAATGAGTTTTGTAACTGACAAGGATGATTTTTTACATCCTTGATGTTAGAAAGGTCATGTTGTGGTGAGAGTGTGACAAGGTTCCCCTACGTACATCGATGGGAGGGGATGTTATGGCTAGCAGGACACTAGCCGGTTGGGGGTTATTGAAGTTTCTTCACAACTCGATTTCGAGTTCTTATGATGTATTCCTGCATTTTTTTGTTTGATGTTACGATGTGTATTGAAATATCTTCATCATTTGACAAACTGATCTACCAATTATTGCAGCAGTAGACATATATTTGGTGACTGGGCTAGTGCGTCGTTTGGAGGTCTTTCGGTAGCACCTACCAGCTGGGCATGTAGATATCTGTAGATGGGCAGAGGAAGAGGGCCAATGGGGGCCTAGCCTTTATTATGAGGGTTGCATTCATCTTCCCATGATTGGAGATCACGACAAGCGAGAAACACTGATGATGATTGTGTGTCTAGCAGGGTGAGCATCCCCTCATCGGGTGTCAAGGCCACATATTGCAGTTTTGGAGAGACTTCAGGTTGGACACTTTATTTATCAGGGTATGGTAACCCAACTAATAAAGGTACAATAGGGTGGGGCGCAAAGATTTTTCTATGCCAATATTTTATGTAGAATTATGTATGAGAGGGTCATGATGCTCAAGCATTTTTATGGTAGTGCCACCAGGTCCTGCAAGAGACACATGGATGAGAGTGGGTGCCAGTGATTCCACAGGATGGTGGCAGTGCTAGAGGGCATTACCAGAACTCCTAGGTGAAGGGTTGGCTCAGGTGAAACCCTTAGATGATTCTCAAGTACCTCTATCATGGTGTGCAATTTACGGGTGATCGAGATATGGGGCTTCCTCATGATGATGCTTCGGGGCCAAGAGGTATATGGGTTGTGATTTCTTCATTTTTGTGCTTTTTTACATGGATATTTATGATGCATATTTTGTATTATTTTAATAACATGTATATTTTCTTTCATATGTGGGGCCCCTTGGATGACCATTGACCTACCTAGTAGGTGATGATCAGAGAGGGATGGGTGTGGTTGGTGTGCCTTTTGTGATTCTGGACACCACATATCTCCACAATGGTATGATATTGTCCACTTTGGGCCTAAGCCCTCATGGCTTTGCTTATGGGCTTTACCCCAAAAGGCCTCATACCAATGGAGATATTTGTCCATCCTTATATACCCATGATCCTCCCCACTTCTAATCAATGTGGGACTTTGGTCGTATACCCAACAATCCTCCCCTCGAACAAAGGACCATCGAGCCTCCCCTCAAACGATTATCCATCCATCCACTCTCTACCAACCAGGATTCTCCGCTCCAATGCGTTGGAAGCACACGCCTTACATGGAGCACCACCTGCCTCGAGAGCTTGCTCTATCCCAGGTCAACTCCTCTTCACCGTGTTGGGACCAGGACATGTCCATGAAGAATCCGGAGCATACCGCCTGTCTAACTGAGATCATCCATGGATCCCATCGTGATATTACCGGGGCCCACCACCTTCGTTCTGCATTCGAGGATTCATCCACTTCGCTAACTTCGGGGCATGGCTCTGATACCACTTGTTGTGATTCTGGACACCGCATATCTCCACAATGGTATGATATTGTCCACTTTGGGCCTAAGCCCTCATGGCTTTGCTTATGAGCTTTACCCCAAAAGGCCTCATACCAATGGAGATATTTGTCCATCCTTATATACCCATGATCCTCCCCACTTCTAGTCAATGTGGGACTTTGGTCATATACCCAACAGTGCCTACAGTACCATAGTGACAGAGGGACACTAAGGAGTAGGAGGTCCCTTGTTGGGCACTAATATGACTCCTAAATATAAACTTAATCCTACCTTCATTAATATTACCAACCTGGGATTCATGTTTTGTTTCAAGGCTATCCACACAATCTATTCAAGAATAGAGTCTTTAGATTATGAGAGAGTGGAAAGTAACTACTACATAAAAGTTACATAAATCATCATCCTAATTAAATAATTGCAGAGACAAATAATAACATCAAATAATTACTCTTACAATTATAGTTCTGTGGAAAAATACTATTCTAATTCACAAACAATTTCATCTATCTTTCAAGAGATCCTACACATAAATAAGACTACTAAATCATATGAATGCTATAAAGTCTTACTTTTCAAAGATAACTTATGGAATCAACACATTCACACCTTATAGTTATGTAACACAATCTAATGAGTGATTTCAGGAGATGCATAACAGAATTACAAGATAAAAAATTCAATTGATTATCTACCACAAAATAAGGCAAGTAAATAGTAACACAATTAATACGAATGTAGAAAAGTAACCAACTAATAATGATACATAATGGAAAGCAGAAGCTCTAGTTAGTTGGCACAAGGTCTCCATAAGTACTACCTTAGACAAACTCAATATGAAGGGATTCAAGTAAGATATTGGCGAATTCATTAACTTCAAAGTGTTTTGCAAAATAACCTCAAGAAGGCTCAAACTCAAATTGTTGTATGAAATATACAGTGAAAGTGTAATAATGAAAAAGAACAACGTTTGTATTTTTACTTATTGTGTTATATATTACACTTAAAAACTGAATATGGAGTTATCCTGAGAATCTAAAGATTCTCACGATTTCTCTTTTATCCATAAGTCCCTCGAATAGTAATGATCAGTTCTATTTGACTTCACTCTTTAACCATGCTCAGCCGTTGAGCTATAATCTACCACAAATACAACATCGAATGAACCAATATATTACTCCATTATCTCTAGGGGACAACATTCATTCAGTTGGAACGATATGCATAACAATTTCCTAAAATTATAAAATTTTTGACATCTAAAAATCTCAAATTAACTAAGCTATCTTTGGCTTGCTTTCGTTATCCTGTTTATATTAAATCATTGCAAATAAAGGGTAAAATTCTTAAAAACATAAAAATTATTAAATAAATTAGGAGATCTATACCATTTCCATGGCCCAACATTACTCGAAAACTTACCTTATTGCATGTCCTCGTGCAAAAATATGATTAACATGTAGCAAAGTTAAAGAATAACATGGGTAAGAATGTTCACCATACTGTCGAAATCCATTCTTGTTCCAAAGAACCTTGAAAGCCTCACTTTATTTTCCTTGAGGAAGGCCATATTCAATATTCTAACCCTTTGTAGGATACCAGATAATAGGGTGTTTGTACTGGCACCCAATCTAAGTGGCGCCTTCAGACAGAACCATACGATTATAAAATTGCATTCGATTACCTGCTGCCTGAAAATTTATGTAAGTAAAAGGCGCTCTATTTTTTACCTTATTAGGAGATGATTTCCATCAATTTTTTGTTGCCTGAAGGGCCTCTTATTGAATATATTAAAAATTTTCAAGACCTCCTATAATAACATATTTATGCATGGGATCCAAAGCAAAAGAAACACTAGGTTATTGGATGAACGTTTTATGCTTTACAAAATTCAGAGTGGACTGTTAGGTTCTCCTCTAACCCAAAGGTCTAAACCATTATCCTATCTTTCTAATATGTTATATGGCTTATACCATTAGATTAGATTCCTAGCAAAGGATATAAAATCTTGGAATTTCACAGCCCTAATGAAAGGACTATGGTTCTCATCACTTTGTTATTCTAGAAAGAAGTTATGCATGTAAATTTAACATAATAAATACCTAACATTATCCTCCTTCTCTCAAAACTTAATAAAATCAGAAACAATAATGAACTCAAAGGGTTGGCTCGACCATATGGATTTTAATTTCAATAATAAATATCATTCAAGTAGAATCAGGGCATAGTTTTTATCTAGAGATCTACAAGACAATGCATCAAAGTACACAGAGCACATTTTCTTGGGTTTCTCGAGACATTTTTGGAGTTGTCCTCATAATTTATCTATTTCCTTTTTCTCCATTTTGAGTTTGGCATAAGCCCTATCTTCAATCAAAACTAGTGCTTTGTAATTTTCTAGAAACTCTTGGTGTTCTTCTCGAGGTATCACTTCCCCTCAGTATTGTTTCAAAAAAATTTTATGCCTATCCAATTCCCTGTTTAGTACTTGGATAGTGGTGTTGTTAAGTGAGAATAAGGAATCACCACTTTAGTTTCTGTGACTCGTTTAGTAGTCAACAATAGGTCTGTCTAGCAAGTTGCCTCAAATATAACCATAGAAGGGTTAATGTCTCTTAGAATTTCTTTGTGATTGATAGAAATTCCTTTAGTCTAAGTCCCTACATGATTGATAGGAATCCCCTCACTTTGGACTCCAAATCTCACAATTTTTATTTTCTTTATGTAATGTCCTCTAGATTTTCTAAGCCATTTTCTGAGTTGTTATATCATTTTTCATAGTTTCTTATTTTCTTGCTTCAATAGCTTGATTCTCTACCTATTTTTTTGTTTCAACCTTTTAGTAGGTTCTAAAATTCGAACTGTAGATAAATATGGAACAATAGTGACAATTTCATTAACAGGAGGGGCTTCAAATTCTTCAAAATTTTCATCAATCAAAATTGTAGCAGTTGAGTTATCTTCATATCTTTTATTATCAGGGACCAATGGAATGGTCCCTTCTCTAGAAGAGTTTGGTTCTTTCATAGTTTCCATAGATTCTGTTGAATTCTCTTGGCTATGCATGCTTAATGAAGATGAAAATATTTTAGTATTATTATAATTAGGGGTAGAGGCTGAAAAATTAGTAGTTGGTTCAGATAGATTCTCAAAACAGTATTCATTCCCATCAAAGGAAAAGATGGTTCCCATATTTTCCAAGGCCTAGACTATTTCCTCTTCATAAATTCAAGGTGAGTTAAGCTACTCTTCCGTGGAGAGTTTTTGATATCACTTATTTTGTGACACATGCTCAATAGACCTTATAAGTTTCTTTTCCATGGCTAATATTTCATACCTTCTATGCATAGTTGGAAAATAAAATAGGACATAGGCTAACCTATTCTCATCTCTAGTCAATTTTTGCAAAACTGAGGTTTGACTATCACTTTCCTCTCATGGCTGACCGGTTACTATTTGAAGGGGATAATTTTGCATGTCTAGCTGAATTTTTTCTTCCTCACTCTTTTCTTCCATATATGGAAGGTCATTAAGTCCCAAGAAATTGTCCCAACTTAATTGTGACAATGCCAATTTCCTAAAAAATATCAATTTAATTAAACAGTGGTGATTGAATATAGAACTTGGGTCCTTAGCTCTACTCAAACTATCATCAACTTCATGTAAAAGTAAATTTAAAAATAAAGGCATGTTTAAGACTATCTTATGTTTCAAAGTGGCCAATAGTTTGAGATGGAGCGGTATTACCACATCATGGTGACCGTCAGATGTAATGTACCTCTATATTATGTCTGAAATCTCCTTCCATGGTTATTCAAATGACGCAGGGTGGAATCATTTTCCTTTGCGGACCAATTCCTCACCAAGGTCTGTAAAAAATTTAGTCGCACTTTGGAGTCTATTGTGCATGTATATCCACTTCTCTCCTTCCGTTGAGAGACTTGTAGCTTCCACTGGGATCATTTCATTGACTTGCATCTACTTACCTTTAACCACTGACTTTATCAATCAAATTTTTTAAAAGGTCTAAGGCCACAACATTATCAGATCCATGCAATCGGGTGAAGTATTCAATCCAACCCACCCTTTCTAATATTCTTCGAGCTTGCTCAGTCACCCGTAGTGTAATAGAATAACTTCAGATGGATTTACCCCCCATTGTTGCTGGTTTGGAAGATATTGCTACAAAAAATTGTGTACAGAGTTGTTTCAATCCAAAAATCTTCTAATAGAAAGAGAAAAATGACAGAGTAAGACCATCCAATGTGCTTTTGTCTAATGAAAATTTCCATTTTTGTTACCCATGCTTAGTCATGTCAGGCACATGCTATGCCTTGCCTCTCCCCAATAGGAAAGGTCGAACATGACCGGTAGAGTTATGGAAATTAAATTTTCACACGAAAGAAGTCATTACCAGGAAGGGGAATGGTCAAATCAGGCACAACCAGATGGAAGAAACAATTAATTGTCATATATGCATGAATTGCTGACATAGAGTAATCATTAGGAAAAAAAAGCATAATGATAATGATACATCATCTGTAAAAATGTTTCCTTTTTATTGAAAATAATAACCTTTGAAGAACATAAAAACATATATCTGGTGACATTCCTTTATAGGTAAAATTCATATTACATAGGCTTGAAATTTTAAAACTTGTTCATGTAATAATTGATATACCACTTCTAATTGTTTTTACAAGGATAACTGTAGATATTGATGATGGTGATATACTTATTAAGAGAAAGTAGTTCTAACAACATATTCAAGATAAGGCAATTCAAGATATATTCCAATACCACACGCAGAGCCACTGTTGCGAGCATGCATTCATAGCCTCGATAGGGTTTTCTTTTTAACATGTAGATAAGCAAGTGTCCTATGAATAATATATCATATTAGTATTTTATTTTATTTTTTCTGAAAAAAAAAGGTCATTCTTCTTGCGTGGTGACCAAATAATAACAATGCCACTAACTATATCATAATAAAGTGAACAAGCTCGCTCTTGATGGGACCTCTGGTCCTTTTGATGCTAATATCAAAGGATATCACCCTAATTTGGTAGGCATAATGGGAGTTTCACTTATGTTATTGTCCTATGATTGTGGTAGGTTGGCTCATGATGAGACCCCCTATGATTATGAGAAAATCTAATTTTAAGTTTCATTTTTTTTAGAACTGATCTTTTCATCATAAAGGGTGGCTCATCAACTCCTTATGAGTTTAAGGATGGTGTAAGGAAGAAATAGGATGACAAATAAAGTATTTTTCAGTCATTTTCTATGTTGAAAGGAAATCATTATTTAAAGATGTACACAAAATATAAAACTACTATGGTGGTGTTAGATCATGAACAATTTATAATTCTTCCCAAAAAATCCAAATATAAGGAAAATATTTAAATTGATAGGATGTGCCAAAGGAAAAGAAACATTCTTCATAGGATTATAGATAATATGTCATTATTGAAACTATGATAGAGTAAATACCATTGCTTTTTAGGTTCACTTTTTTAAATATTGTAGTCAGTTTTATGAAAATAGAGACAACTTGGTGCAAAGGGGACAATTGTTCCAAAGGGAACAACAACTGTAATAAAATGGGACAACAATTGTACTGAAAGGAACAACAATTGTGTCAGAAGGAACAACAGTTGTACCAAAAGGAATAACAATTGTGCCAAAGGGGACAACAACTGCATTGAAAGAAACAATAATTGTGCCAAAGAGAACAATGATTGTCATAAAGAGAACACCAAATGTGGTGAAAGAAACTACATTTTCCTTAAGGTCTTTTATCCCCTTTTTCTTATGAATAAAATGAAGAGGAAATAAAAACGAGAAAGAAAAGGAAGAAAAAGAACTTAATCACTCTACGAAAAGTATATACATTATATACAAAATGATAAACAAAATCATATTTTATGAAGATGGAGTTGTTGGGTTGCTACCCCAGTCAGCTATAATCTAGAGAGTAGGATCATTACTTATCTCATGCTAGAAATACTCATTCGTTTGCAGTTTGTGGTAGAGGTGTAATCTATGGTTGTTTTCTAGAAAAAAGGTTCCAGATCCATCAATAGTGATTAGAGTTATCAGACCATTATTGTGGACTTATTTGATTTCATATGGCTCGAGCCATCTTATCTGTAATTTCCCTGAAAAATCATGGAACCTGGAATCATATAGAAATGCCTAGTCGTGTTTTTGGAATGATTTCTTTTTAATTGGCCGATCATAACATTTAGATTTTTGTTGCTATATAATAGTAGTGTGTTTGACAACAAATATGTGCGCTTCATATAACTCATTAAGCTGTTGTAGGCATTGGGTTTGTGCCTCTGTAAAATCAAATCCAATCTCCCTTACAGTCTTGAGAGTTTTTATTTCAAATTTTATTGGAAAAATTGGTTCTTTTTCGAATACAAGGTGATATGGAGAGTGACGAATAGTGTTTTTCCATGTTTTCTAATAATACCATAGGGCTTCTGGGAGCTTCGCTACCCAATATTGATGATTTTGGGATATAGTTTTGGTTAAAATTTCCTCCAGGACCTTGTTAGTACTTTCAAATTGTTTTTTTTCCTGTAGGTGATATGGAGAATTAACTCTATGATTAATATGATAGTTCTGAAGAGTGGCTGAAATTTTATGACATGTAAATTGTGGCCCTCGATCTGTTATTACTTCTCTTGGTAATCCATATTGCACAAATAATTCGAACAGTAAATTAATCACATCCTCCTCCATGGCTCTTAGTAAAGCTACTGCTTTGACCCATTTAGCTACATAATATGTGCAAACCAATATGTACACTTTCTAATTTGATGATAGATTGAAGGGGCTGAAAAAATTCAACACCCATATTTCAAATGGTTCCACCACCACTTGTGCTTGTAAGGGAATCTCATCATGTTTTCTAGGATTACCCATCTGTTGACCACTATCACATGCTTGAACATACCATTTTGGATCTTTAAATATTTTGGCCTAACAATAGCCCATATGAAAATTTTATGTCTAGTTCGGCAGTCTGCAAAGTGTCCTCCGCGGGATTCATCATGGCAGGCCCTTATAATGTCATCAACCTCATCCTCTCTAATGCACATTAAGATTTCAAAATCAGAACCCGTGTGGAAAAGATATCCACCGATCCAATAAAAATGTGCACTGCAATTGATGATCAATTTCCCTTGTCGTGGTGACGGGTGTGTTTCCAATTTCCCTATCAGCAAGTAATTTTACACATAAGCGTACCACAGTATTTTTATTATCATATCGAATATATGCTTGTCCATAAATTGGTCATTCAGTAGCTGATGGTCATCTACTTTAGGTACTCGAGACAGGAAACCTACCACAAAGTTTTTTTTTTCCAAGTCGATCCTTAATGGTGATATCGAATTCCGGCAACACCAATAACAATCGGGTCACCTGGATATTAGTAATGGGTTTATTAGCTTGATATATAATAGCAGAGTAAGTGATATACAAAAAAAATGGCTATCCTATTATATAATGTCGGATTGTATTGATAGCATGTATAATAGGTTAAAAAAAAATCTATTGTTATATAGTTTAACACAACAGGAGTGAGGTTTTTTCTAATATAGTAGGTAGCATAAGGTTTCATGTCTTCTTCTTGTCCAAGAACAATGCATATGGCTATGTTTGATGCATCCGAGGAGATCTGAGAAGACAATTCCCAATTTGGTCCTCTTAATACTTGTGTTGTCGAAATGAGTTACTTGAGATATGCAAACGAAACATCACAATTTTTAGACCATTCAAATTCGACATTGCCTATTAAATTATATAAAGGTACAGCTATATTTGAAAAGTGTTATATAAATTTTTGATAGTACCCTACATAATTGAGAAAAATATGTACTAAGTTTGTGCGCGAGGTATAGTTAGCTTAAGGATTACATCAATTTTGGCTGGATTCACTTGAATCCCTACAGCAGAAATATAGTGCCCTAAACCTACACCTTCAGTCATCATCATATGGCACTTTCATTGCTTAAACAAAATTTGGTAGCAATGGATCTTTCAAGGACTTTTTCTAAATTTTTTAGAGCTTGATCAAAGTTGTCCCCAAATGGGGTGAAATCATCCATATACAACTCAAGTCCCTCATTGATTATGTTAGAAAAAATACTCAAGATTTCTCTTTGGAAATTTGTTGGAGCATTGCATAGTCTAAAGGGTAAAACTTTGTATGTGAATGTACCCCATGGGTAGATAAACGTGGTTTTATCTTGATCTTCTGGAGCATTTTCAATTTGATTATAACCGTTGAAACCATCTAGAAAAAGAAAATAATTTCTTCCTAGCTAAAGTATAAAGGACTTGTTCTATGAAAGGATGGGGAAAATGTTATTTATGGGTAGCTTTATTGAGTTCTCTATAATCTACACAAGTTCTCCATTTCCCGTTTTTCTTCAAGACGACTAATAACAGGGAAACCCACTGGCTATCTGAAATTGGGTATAAGAAGTTTACATCCAATAATTTCTGAAATTCTTGTTTCACAATATCCCTCAGGTGTACATTCAACCTCCTTTGGGGGTTTCAGATAGGATGTGTCTTTTTTGATATAAATGTGATGGGTGCACAACTACAGGTTAATACCTTTCATGTCTGAATATTCACAGGAAAAATCTTTCTTGTATTTATGAAAAATTTGAATTAAATTCTACTGCTAGTTATTTTCCAGACCAAAATTAATATTAAGGGTTTTAACTTGTTCTATTTCAGTTGGAATGTTTTTATAGACAGTAGTTGTTGAAATACGATTTTCATTTAAATTTTCTAAGGGGTCTCCTTGTGCATCATTATCAAGCAAATATTTTATCATTTGGCATGTTGGGTATATGATAATAGTTGTATTATTGATGAATTTGTTGATTACATCATATTCTAATTGAATTTGAAGTCCCAGAGCTTCATCTAAGGAAAGGGGAGAACACAAATTTTATTCTTTATATCTAGATGGGCACTGAAAATTTATAGCATGTGGACTAGTTTTAGTAGGTGGACTAAGTTTAGGAGGATGATCCAAAATAATAATTTTGACAATTTTTCCTTTCATGATCTTCATGTTGCGAGTTCAACATCTTGTATATGCATCTCCCATTTCTAAAAATTGTCTTACTAGTAATAATGTATGTCAATCTGGTCTACTTCTCAAGTTGATGACCAGGAAGTCTACAGGATATTCCTAGAAGCCTACAGAGATATTAATGTCTTCTAAAGTTCCTTCAGGCTTGACCATTGACCTATCAGCTAATTCTAGTAGGTTCGAGATTGGTTTCAAAGTTGTAATCCCCAATACATTATAGGGTTCATAGCTCAGAAGGTTAATAGCTACTCCCAGATTTACCAATGTGTTTGGAAAATTAAAACCTTGTATTTGTACAGTCATGATCGGAATTCCTGGATATTCATATTTAACAGGCACTTGTTTTCCTAAAATAAGGTGAGATAATGTTCTACAACATGAACTGTGGTTGGATCTTTTAGTTTTCTCCCAGGATTTTTCCCACATAGTTCCTTGATTATTTTGGCATAAATTGGGATATCTCATATAGCCTACACGAGTGGAATTTTGTACATAGATTTTTCAATTCACCTACGATATCAAACTCGTCGTAGATTGATGGTTTAGTTAACGAGAGACTCTCAGGGAATGGAGTGGAAGTAGTTGTGAATTTCTCATAGTTTTTTTTGGTCGACTTTGTTTTATGTTCGTTTTGTTTATGAGATAACCACAGTCAAACGATTTATCATAGTTTTCTCTTCTTTATTATTTTCTTGTTCTCGATCATTATGATCTTCTTGAGGAGAAATAATATGTCCAAATATTAGCAGTAGCTCATTGCATCCTAAGGTGTTTATTTTACATATTGTATTTTCAACGATTTTCACGTACTGGATAGGTCTATTGCCAGGTTTAGGATTTGGCTGAGCTGACAATTGAGGATGCATCGAAGGTTACAGATGAGGAAACTAAAATGGAACTTTCAGTGTAGTTTTATATTTAGGGATCATCTCTAGGGGTGGATTTACCAATCTCACAGGGCACTACCCAGTTTGAGGCCACATTGAAATCTGCGAAGGTACATTTGACCATTGTGAGGGATAGGAATTAGTAACTGGATTTTTCCATAATGGGGTAGGATATTGTGAATTTTTCCATCTTGATCTAGCAAATGATTTATTCAGAAATGGTGATGGAGGATATGATTGGCATTTCCAAGTGGAACTGAAGGATGATTTTACCTGCCACGCATTTCCAGGATTTTGTTGTAGAACATACTATCCAGAATAAATAAGGAGGGGTATTGCATCATACCTAAAGGGCATGGTTTCCATTTTCGACATTTAGCCATTAGGTATGCAGGTTTTGTTTCCTCCTCAACTTATTTAAGTGCAAATTTTAATCCTCGGATTGAAGGAAACTGCTCTATCAAATTTTCTTTAGTTAAAATAGTACAGGTTCAAACCATGTTGAGTGGGAATTCCCTTTCAATGTGTTTATTTCAACAACATGGAAAAAATACGGTTAATGCTTGATATTCTTGTCTTAATTCTGTTTATCTTGAAAAATGTCTAACTGCGTAGTCAATGTTCCCAGTCTTTCATTTTTAAAGTCTTCTAAAAGCTTACCAATTTTTATTCACGTTACACCACCACCCATGGTCTTGCTAATTCGAGTGAGAGGATCTTGTATTCTAGATCTGGCTTGTGTGTTTCCATGTGAACACCTAATACACATATTAACAAATATTACCATACTGTTGTTGACATATATCACCTTGTCCCATTAGATTCAATGTTTCCACCCACTTATCTTTTAAGACTTTTATCAAAGAAAATTTCAATACTTCTTTTGGTAAGGTAGTATAAGGCAATATTTGCAAGTTGTACTGAAATATCTCAATATATTATTCTAAAGCTTCACTGTCTTTTGCGATCATTTTAAAATTTTATTATTTACTTCCCTAGATCAATAGTAATCCTGATATTTAGTAAGAAATAACTTTTCATTACATCCCAAGAGTCTATAGTGCCTCCCCCTAACTCCATGAATCATCATAATGCCACCCCCTACAAAGTCGAAGGGAATAGTTTTAATTTTTGTGGATCGGTGGGATAAAGCGATAACCTTCATTGGGGCATTAACAATTGGATTGACGATAGGATATTCCAATGTCAAGGCTTGGTTTTGTTTCACTTGGGTTGCCATCCAATCAAAATTCCGCAAGTAGTTTTCAGGGTTTTCTTAATCAACAGTAATTATTTGAGCAAGGAAGTTATGGATACAACTTGGCTCTCAAGGAGTTTTTACTACACTGCCTAAATCTAGGATCTCAAGAGTTTTCTCTTCTATCAAGATCACAGGAGATCCATATCCTGAGGATCGTGTATCTGCTCGATTGGTTTATCCTTATCCTTCTTTCAAATTATAAGAGTCGCCCTCTTTTGAAGATCTGGATTGTTGAATTAGTGTTCTTTGGAAGATTTTATCATACCCTTCATTTTTTTCTATGAATCTCATCATGAGCTACAGTTGGTGATTCTGTTGCTTGAGGAATTACAATAGAGCTCTTCCTAGATACTATTCGAGGCATTTGTCTTTCCAAATAATTTTATCGATGAAGGTCCTTCTCCCAAGGCTCACTAGCCCTGGGTTTTTTTGGTTTTTTATACTGGCTTCTATTCTATTACTAATTAATTCCTATTACCTTTATTATTCATACACACTTACTTATCCTAATCATATCAACTGAAAGTGGGCGGTAGGCGCAAGCTTTTTACTTGTCACATGCATAGGTTCTTACCTTTCGTCTTCAATACTCGGCCTCCCACAGATACAACCTATATATTGTCAACCTCCCTAGCAACGATGCCAAAATTTTGGGCACTAGGATGACTAGTAAAAATCAGCTTAATCCTACTTAATCGTACCTTCATTAATATTATCATCCTGGAATTCGTCTTTTGTTTCAAGGCTATCAGCACAATATATGCAAGAATAGAGTCTTTAGATTATAGAAGAGTCTAAAGTAACTACTACATAAAAGTTACATGAATCATCATCCTAATTCAATCATTGCAGATATAAATGATAAGAGAAAATAATTACTCTTACAATTACATTTATATGGAAAAATACTATTCTAATTGACAAACCATTTTATATGTCTTTCAATGGATCCTATGCATAAGGAAGACTAGTAAAAAAATATAAAGTATTAATTCTCAATGATAACTTATGGAATTAAAAAATTCACACCTTACAGTTATGTATTGCAATCCAATCAGTGATTTCTAGAGATCCATAATACAATTACAAGATACAAAATTCAATTGATTATCTGCCACAAAAGAAGGAAAGTAAATATTAACACAATTAATGTTAATGTAGAGAAGTAACCAACTAATAATGATACATAACAAACAATAGAACCTCCGGTGACTGGGCCCATGGTCTCTAGAAGTACTACCTTAGATAAACTCAATATGAAGATATTGAGGTAAGTTCTTGCATGAATTCATTAAATTCAAAGTGTTTTACAAAATGACCAAAAGAAGGTTCAAAATTGGATTGTTGTATGTAATATATAGTGAAAGTGTAATAATGAAAAAGAACAACATTTGTCTCTTTACTTGTTGTCTTATATATTACATTTAAAAACTGAATATGGAGCTATCATGAGAAGTGAAAGATTCTCAGGATTTCTCTTTTAACCATAAGGCCCTCGAATAGTAATGATCAGTTTTCTTTTACTTCACTCTCCAGCCATTCTCAACCCTCAAGTTGTAACCTTTCACAAACACAACAACGACTGATCCAATATATTGCTCCAATATATTGATGGAAAATCAATCATTCAGTTGTACTAGTCTGCATAGAAATTTACTCAAATTATAACCTTTTTTATATCTAAAAATCTCAAATTAACTAAGCTAGCTTTTATTATCCTTTTTCTCTTAAATCATTTCAAATCAACGGTAAAATTCTTGGAAACATAAAAATTACTAAAGAAAAAAGGAGAAGAACTTTACAATTTCCATGGCCCAATAGCCTCAAGAGGCCAGCACAACAACGTCAACAAGAGATTGGTGGTCCCTCCGGAGAGGGGACCATCTCCTCCTATTTCATGGAGATGGGGCAGCTACGGGAGCATCCCCAGGTGGCAGAGTATTGAGAAAATACTGTTGTCGCGTGAGTAGAGGCTCTGGAGGCACCACTGAGATATTTAGATAATACATGGGGCAGAGTAGTCACCATGATGAGGGGGGTGCCTAAGGAGAAGTGGGATTGACTGGGAGAGGTAGTGGTGGAGATGGTGATGATAGATGATAAGGAATTACGACTGGCTCTTCTTCACCTTGCTATGGAAATTTCTACTATAGGTCCCATTCTAGCACTAGATGAGGTACTGGGACCTCAAGAGGGGGTGGAGGACCTCATCCCTAAATATTTTTTATGTGTGTACCTGGGCAAGCACCTAGTACGAGGATGCTCCCCTTATTTTTGAGGACTTATTTTACCTAGCCTTCAACCAATGTATGCATATATATATTTTGTACTCATAAATATTTTTTGATATGTATATACGAGATGTGATTTTGGCAGATCTCATGATATGTTTGAGTATATGAGATAGATATTATGCTTATGGTTTATGTTTCTTGATGATGATATATATGTGATGCATTACAATATAGGAATTTATTATTTATGCGATCGACTATATGATTTTGATCCCTTGGTATATGTGTAAATGTGATATGATTAAATATTTGAGCTAACCTTTGTGCATTAAAACACTTTCGAAAAAGTTATGGATCGTGAGCTTGAAAGGTTTTATTCAATTGTGATACAAAAAGCTAGGAATCAAGGAACACATGCAAATGACTGATACATAGATGGGAGGCATCTGCCAAGAGGCCTAGATGAAAACATCATATTCAACTTGATTTTTGGTGGCTCACCTGATACATAGTACATTGGTCAGACAGGGTGTCCAGTCAGGAAAGTATATGGCCTAGGTTGATGCAACAAGACTTTGCAACCATCGAGAGGCCCCATCTGCAAATCCATGAGGATAGGCTGGAAGATGATCCATCTGCGATACATGATGAGAGAAAATTCGAAGTGGATCCATGATGATGTGATCATTATAAAATAGTTCATTGTGCATACATGTACATTGTAGGGCTATTTGATCAATCTTATGGATGAAATTTTTTTAGGTAGAGTCCACTGACGGGATTTTTTAGGCAAGTCCCATAAGGCTTTGAGAAGACATATGCCCCCTTGAGGAGGAATTTTTGGACAATATATGGTCCCTTCCATAATGTCTCGAACTTCCCATACCATAAATTGTTATGAAACCAACTCTCAAAATAGAAGAAAAGAGAGATCAACTCCTTATAAATCAACCACTTCGAGGTTGAAACCTCCTTTACATTACGTAAATGAACAATTCTTGGATGATTCAAATGAAAAAAACTCCGTTATATATTTAGGGGTCCATCAGGTCAAAATATAATATTAGGCGATCTAACAATAATAATGTAAGGGCACAACAATAGCAATAGTGGGCTATTATGGGGCACAATAATAAAAATATGTGTATTGCAGGGGCACAAAAATAATAATAAGGGGGATACACTAACAACAATAAGGGGATACACTAGTAACATAGGGCCCTAACATGCCCCTCTCTTTCAAAAAATTGGTGCCCAAAAGGCTTGAGTAGTTATGGATGCTTCTGTATAAAATTCTCATCCTCCAATGTGGAATCTTCAGTGGGTAAGTTATTCCACTTGATGAGATACTCTAAATTTTTTTGATTTAATAGATATTGAGTTCTTATTTCCATGACTGCTTCAAGTTCCAATATGCTTTTTCCTTCCTCATCAATTTATGGCAATATTGTTTGAACCAGAAGTTTGTCACCTATAACCTTCTTTAAGCATGAAACATGGAAAACTGGGTGCACTCAAGAAGATGCAGGAAGCTCAAATTTGTATTCAATAGTACCAATTTTTTACAACTACTTGTAAGGACCATAGTACTTTGGTGATCATTTATTATCCTTCTTAGTTTTATTGAGGGACATTTGTTTGTATGGTTGTAGCCGTAAAATTAACCAGTCGCCTACATCAAAACTTCTCTTGTTTCCTTGTTAATATTCCTCTTATATCGTTTGATTTTGTGCCAAATTTAGGTTATCCTTTAAGAGTTGGAGAACTTATTTTTCATGCTCGATGTGATCTTCCATTGCTTGAAACTTACAATTTTCTCTTAAATATGATGTGATGGATGACAGGTGATATCCATAAAGTTCCATAAATGGGGTCATTTTTGGTGTAGTGTGGAAGGAAGTGTTATACCATCATTTAGCCAGAGGTAACCAACTGAACCATTGTGTTTTTTTATCAAATACAAAGAAACGAATATATCCTTCCAATTTTTTTTTTACTATCTCAGTTTTCCCATATGATTGAAGATGATAAGATGAGCTATGAGCTACTTGAGTAACCAAACAAGAAAATAATTTTGTCCAAAAATTTCCAGTGAAAATGGGATCTCTATCGCTTACAATAATCTTTGAGTTTACATGTAGCTTTTGAATTGTTTCCATAAATGTAGTAGAAACTGTACTCGCATTAAATGGATTAAATAATGCAAAAAACTGTGCATATTTGGTAATTCTATCAACTACCACCATGATGACACTCATTCCTTTGGACTTAGGTAAACCTATGATAAGATCCATTGAAAGCTCCTCTTGACATTGGAGTGGAATGGACAAAGTTTGTAGCAGACCCAAGGTCTTAATTGTGCCAGCTTTATTTTTTTGGCAAGCCAAAAATTCCACCACAACCTTTTGAATATTAGATTTAAGGCCATCCCAAAAAAAATATTTCTTCAACCTATGGTAATTTTTAAAAAATCCCGAGTGTCCTCCTAAGGGAGAGTTGTGTAATTCCAAAAGAATCTTTTGCTTTAGCTAGGAATTCTTCAAAATATATAAGTGATATTTGTACCATAGGAAATCATTTTTCCAACTAAATGTATCAAATGTACTGGGGTATTGCTGCAAATTTTGAATGTGTCTCCACACTTCTTCGTCACTCTTCCATTCCTCCCTTGCTTCAGTTATCCAATCTGGTTGGATAATAGAAATGTCACAAACCAATGCTTCCACATCCTCATCCTTTCTTGATAGTGCACCTGCAACAACATTTAGCTTACCTTTTTTGTAGATGATTTCAAAGTCATAACCAAACATTTTTGTGACCCATTTTTGCTGCTCTTCTGAAGATAGTCTTTGTTCCAAAAGGTATTTAATACTATCATGATTAGTTTTTACCTTGAAGTGTCTTCCCATTGGGTAAGGTCACCATTTCTTTAGTGCATGTAGTATTGCCAAAATTTCCTTCTCATAAATATCATTCTCTAAATACTTTCCTCTTATTGGACGGCTTTCAAAAGAATTTTTTCTTCCTTCTTGCATTAAAACAACACCAATTCCATTTCTCGAGGCATCACATTCCATAATAAATCTTTTTGTGAAATCTAGCATAGATAATACTGATGTTTGTTACATTTCCTCTTTAATATGTTCAAAGGCCTTACTTTCTTCATGAGTTCATGAAAAATAATCATTATTCAATAATTTTTTTTAAGGTGCTACTATTCTACCATAATTCTTAACAAACTTGTGACAATAATTGTTAACCCGAGAAATCCTCGCAACTGATTTATCGTTGTGGGGACTTTCCTTTCCTTAATGAATTTAATTTTGTTAGGGTCTACCTCAACACCCTCCAAAGATACAATATGACCCATATATTCCACCTCTTATACTCTAAAGAAACATTTGGAGGTTTTTGCATATAACGTTTTCTCATCCAATA
Source organism: Pinus albicaulis (assembly GCA_034641835.2). Classification (NCBI taxonomy): domain Eukaryota; kingdom Viridiplantae; phylum Streptophyta; class Pinopsida; order Pinales; family Pinaceae; genus Pinus; species Pinus albicaulis. The sequence continues at coordinate 512,021,348 of CM076574.1, read as the reverse complement.
ATTTGTGCACCTTGTCAAAATATTGAACATGATCCTTCGAAAACCTACTATCGATTAGTATATCATCAAAAAATACTAACAAAAATTTTATAAGGAAGGATTTGCAAATGGAATTCATCAACCCTTGAAATGTAGAAGGTGCACTGGTAAGGCCAAAAGGTATGAACGAGAATTCATAATGAACCTCATGAGTTTGAAATGTTGTTTTCGGAATGTGTTTAGTCTTCATTATAATTTGATGATATCCTTAGCAGAGATCCAAGTTGGTGAAACAAATTGCTCCATGTAATTCATCCAATAGTTCATCAATCATACGAATGGGAGATTTATCTTTAATAGTGAGCTTATATGATTCCAAATTTAGTTGCACATTTTCGTTATAAAGAAACCACCTTCTACTTGGTCAGGTAGTTATTTCCAAGTGATCTTCTCTCTATATCCAACAATATATATACCTCTTTTATTTGGTTACAATTATTATATTTCCATCCTTGGAAATATTCCCTTCCTCCTAGTCCTTCTTCTTCTTACTCTCATCACTCTGCATATCCTCCTTAGCGTCACGATTTATCTAGTAATAAACAAGTTTTTTTGCTACAATTTTGGTTCTTGTAAGAGATTAGACTTCTTCCTTCATAAATTCCTTCTTTTCTGGTGGCTAGAGATTGCTAATAAATATGAATACCTTTTCCTTCTCATGCATATCTCTCAGCTCCAACATAAGCCATGATAAATCTTTAATAAATTTATGGATCTTACTCATACGTTTCAACTCCCTTAGGTGATCCCTGTCACCCATTATTGATTCCATGGTACAAAATATGCATAAAAAAAATCTTCTAGCTCTATCCATGTTTCATTTTCTTTCATGATGTGACCTACTAATAAGTCCTCAACACTATTTCGTAATTAATGTTTCATTTTTCTTATGAGATAATTGGATGATGCATTGAATTGTGTCTCCTTAGAACAAACCTTTATCTACTCCAACGCTTGTTGCACATACAAATTCAATTTTACCAATAATGTATCACATATAGTACCATCATACATCTCTACTTATTTGAACTTCACTTTCATAGATGAACTTCATGAGATCTATCTTATAGATTCCTTCAATACTGTAATGGCATCAACTTGCTCTTTTGTGAGTCTCATAAATGAGTTCATGTGATCCTCTAACTCCTTTATCTAATATTTCTTATCTTGAGCTTTTCTCACTCTATATTAAATGGAGTAGAACTCTGACTCAATGAACCCCTTAATATATTGAATCTCTTATTTGATTTACTCAAAATAATTTCCATCGCCTTCCATACCTTTCGCCATCCATAGCAAAATAACCTCGAGATATTTCACCTTTTCATATAGTGCCACCTCATCTTTCTCCACTTGACATATTTTTCACCATCATGACCTGATTCCTTTCAGATGTTACCTTTTCATACTCACTTAAACTTTCCCAAATGAAACATGTACTAATACCTAACAACCAAAAACCATTTTCCCACTTAGAAATTTATAATAGAAACCCCTTACCCAATAACATGCATATAGAAGGAAACTTTCTTTACAGTATTCCTTCAACCGTACTTCCTGTTATTGCCTAAATCTACATCAGGCTGAAAGAAGGTAGAGTTCTGGGTAACATCAAACCACACTCAGTCTGGTAGCTAGCCCTACCAGATCAAGAGAGGGCTCTCTCCGGGTCACTCTCAACAAAGATAATAAATAAGGCTTGATATGACTTGAAATAAAAGTTGATTTTAGGCTAGGTATATAAGTAAAGGAGTTTGATTTGATTTTTGGGGTTTTTGTTGGAATCAAAGGGAAAGGTAGTTTTGGTTTCGGGGATGAGGCCTAGTTTTGCAAAGTTCTGAATGGGGCAAGGAAGGAAATTGTTTTGATGCTTTGGATTGAATGAATGGATAGTTCAGACTAGTGAGGAGCTGAAGAGGGCAAGAGGTTTTCAAGAATCCTCTTCAAACAGATGAAAACATGGAAAATTAAACAAAACTGAAGGCAAAGAAAAGCAATCTAATGAATTCCAACTTTATAATTCATTTTTTTTATTTAAGAAGAAAGGAGAAGGAAAATGATACACATAAACATCAATGAAATTAAAATCACATAGAGAAACACACCATAAAAACATATAGCCACATGGATCCCAAAGAGTGCTGCAAACCCTGGTCTATTCCTTTTCCAAAATTGTAGAAATGAAATGTACAATGAAGTGCCAAGCAATCCCAAGTGTCCAACCTATGCTAATGACTGAAAAACTACATGATATAGACAAGACTAACTCATCCACATGCCTCTAGGGGTCGAGCTCACCATTATAGGAGTTGTTTCAACCATATCTAAACTAAGAACTGGAAAATAGGCAATGACACAACTTGCCTCTATATGATAGGAAACAGATTCATTCACTTACATTTCACTTTTTGGTGAATGAATCTACTTGGATGAGTAAAAATGTGCCAAAATTACATTATAATCATGAAATTACATCAAGTTACATCAAGAGTTACATGAAAATTTCCAACTGGCCAAAACTAGGTGAAATACTACGCTGCTGAGTGGAAAATAGGCCAAATTTCCCAATGCGCCACGCATGAAATCTCTATGCATAGCGCCACTTTGAGGCTGACTTTGAGGGCCTTCCCGAAGTCCAAATTGAGTGTAGGATAGCTCATTGGAAATATCTGCCTATCTAATTTCCAACCCAAGTGGAATTTCTTAATTTGGTTTCCATTTTTCCCCTCCAAAAGTCAAATATCCCAACACTGCTTCCTGTGTGTCCAAGAAGTGGCGAAAAGGTCATTTTTAGGGTGTTTTTGACCCTTCAGGCAACCCAAAACTTGTCAAAATCCTTAGGTAATGGGTAGGAATGCATAACATTTGATGAAAAATCTAGAAATACAAATTTTTCTTCAACAGGAGCTGCCAATTATAAGCGCGCGCTAAGTAGCATTACGCGTCAGGCGAAAAAATCTGTGTTAAGACCAAAAAAATCAAAATTAACAAAAAGTTTCCCAAATTTCTTGAAATTTGGGCTGAATTTCCACCATCAAGTGCTATGCTGGGCCAAAGAATATTTGGCCAAAATTTGGAGTCTATCATGCCTTTTGCGACGCTTTAATGCCCTCTTCAACTTTGCCTTCAGGATCTTGATTCGGGCCTTGCAAACATGATTTCTTGCCCAATAATGATTCACCATTTGCCTCAACATGTTATTTTCTTTTTTAGCCTTCTCCAACATCTTTTGGTCTCCTTGGTGCATGCAATTTAGTTGTAGAGTCACTGTCTCGATCATAAGAGGAATCTGTCTCCATGTTTGCCAAAGTCTGTGTTACCTTAGATGAATATGAGGAGTTTGGTGTCTTTGGTTTTTATTGCCAAATTTATGATAATATGTGAGGGACTATGGAGGGAAAGGATAGGGAATATGATGGGATACTACCAAGTGAAATTTTCCAATTGAAGAGTTTAGGGACAATCACTAGGTTTTTTGGGATGGCCTTGGGGGTTTGGAAAATTTGTAATTAGGATGGGACAATGGAAATTTGAGATAGGGAATGAGTGAACTTAGGGATATGAGGGATAGGGAAATGTGCTGATGGGACTAGAAAAAAATTTAGGAAACAAAAGGATGTGGGAGTTATGGCATAAGAACTAAACTCTAAACCCCAAGGAAACAATTCTTGAGCAAGAAAATAGGGTTTGAATTTCCTTCACCTATTGAAACACCATAAGCATTGATGGAAATTCATACATTGGAAATATGGAGATGTTAACTTAGTTTTGGAATGAATAATTTTCAATTTTTGAGCTTTTGGAGGAATATTTTAATTTATTTCAAGCTTTTTAGCCCAATGCATAGTGCCATCTGCCAGTTACAAAATTACACTCCAAACCACTGCCCAATGCGCATCCAAATTGGGCGCAGGATATCTCGTTGGAAAAATTATTGAGTTTAATTTCCAACCCAACTATAATTTTTTAATTTGGAGTTCATTTTCCCTATCAAAAATAAAATCTCACAAGACTGGTCAAAATGAGCAGAATGAGGCTGCCTCAAGGCAGAGTGCTGTTGCAGTAAATTTTTGAAGGTGTTTCTCAACTCCAAATTCAGCTCATGATATTTCATTGGAAATCTCTTTGTCTCTAGTTATAATTTGACTCATCAAGAAAGTCATTTGGCTAACCAAGCTAGGAGAAAACGTGATTTTCCCAAGGTCACTTGAGAGGTGCATCAATTCTCCTGAGGAAACTGTATTTTTGACATTTCTCTAAAACCATGACACCTGTGTAAAAATTGGAGTTTTTTCTTCCTTGGAATATTTTGAACAAAAAAATCCCTAAGTTTTCCCAAATTCATCTTTTCTTGCTCAGAAACATCACTGGAGTAAAACCTATCCCGATGTGTGGAACAAGGGATTTGTCGAAATGAAGCCAAATGAAGGGGATAAGGGGCTTCTAAATTCTTGAGAAAAACTTGGGAAGTAGGGAGGGATGTTAGGAAGCAGGGGAAAGTGGAATTTTAGAGATTGAGTGAGGGGAAGGGGTCCAAAAGGGAAAAACATAGGCCTAGCCTAGAAAATTGCCAAGTTGTAGCAAGAAACTAGGGTTTGTGCGAAAATGAGGAATTTGGGGGATCTCAGTGATGGGAAGTCTTTAATAAGATACAATAAGGATAGGGGAAGGCGTATGAACATCAGGATACAAGTTTTGATGATGATTTGACCATCCAAGAGAAATTACCTTCAAAACCCTAGGAGAGGGAAATGAACCTTACCTAGGCACAACTAAAGCATGAACAAGGTGTAAAATGACCCAGTGGAACTTGACATGATGATGAAAACCATATGAATGATGGTACACTCAATTGAATGGTGACATGGACTGACATTTGGACAACTTTGAAAAGAGTGAAAACAAACCCTAGACCTAATACCTAGTGACCAAATTTTTCTTGAAGACTCACTGAAATGACAAAATTTGACCTTGACACCTTAAAATCACTTTTTAAGAGCGTGTTTAATCACTGGAGGAAGGCTGCAAATACTAACACTAACATTGGCTCCAATGGGGATGGTAGCTCCTTGGAGGTGCCAAAAACTGTAGATCTTTGGAAAGTAGACAGTTCCTTCATCCATTGGGCAATGGAGTCAAAACTCAAGCTGAAATGCATGACTAAAAACTGATGAATTGACGACACAAATTGAATCTCACTCAACTAAAAATTGACTTGATACTTAAACACAATCGACAAACTGGAAAATATGCTCAAAATGGAGCTTATTCATCAAAACCTACTCTAACAGTTTCATTCATCACCTGATCAAGTGAAATGAAACAACCAATGCAACCAGGTAAGTATTGCAGCTGTTGTTTGAATTCTCCGCAAGTGCTTGCTTATGAACAACAAGAGAGAACTACTAAAAGGAAACTCCCATGAAAACTTGTGAACATATTCGTTGAATACTATGGATTCTCTATCCGCCTCCAAAAACACTGCATAAGGATCTTGAAGTTCATGCACACTGGGACTTAGCTCATCCAATGGATTACTTTTCTTCTCCTCATACCATGAATGTAAACTTTGTTTTTAGCTTTATGACGAGACTCCAGCTAGAAATGAAAAAGAGACCGACTGCCAGATCAATTTTATATCAGCACACGTTTCAAGCTTACATATATTCAATGGAGAAAGACTTTGATTGCATACATCATCCAACACATCAGCTATTGGACCATATAAAACTTGAAAAGATTGCTGAAAACCATTTTCTATTGGTTCTGATGAGATTACATGATTTCCTACAGGCTGCTCATTTGAAGATATACTATGCAATTTTCCCTTCAAAAACTGAAATGATTCAAAGCAAAATGGTATGGAATCATCTTTTATCATTTGATTGTATGTGCCAGCTTCCAAGTCTTCATCTGGAATTTGACAATCAATGGCATTCGGGGGCTGCAAATATAGATATGAGAAGTCTTGAACAAGGTTTTCATTGCCCTCAAGATGATCCAAATCAAGACTTGTTGACAGTTGATTTTTGATTGCATGGAAGTTATCTCTGATGAACTGAAACGAATCAAAACAAAAAGGCAAAGATCCTTCACTTACTTGAAAATTTGTTGCACTTTCCTCATCACTGTCATAGCTGATATGCATCAGTTGATCACTGTACTCGAGCTACTGAAAGTGAACTTCCTCCTTCCACAAACTAGCTGCTGATTTGTCTGCAAGATTAGCTTCTGTTTGGGGAACATAATCATCATCATACTGATCAAACTAAGGCAAATACTCAGTATAAAACACATCATCAAGCATACATGTCATATCAACAGATCTCTCTTCTCCAAGATGATCTACAAAACAATCATTATCAGATCTATGAAAACTGGGATAAGAAACAAAATTTTTTGGATCAGCAACTTGTTCTTCTTCAATCAGCGAGCCATGGGATTGAACATTATACTCATTCCTTGTGATGATATTTTGCATCATCTCTTCCACTACATTTACCAACATGTCAAGCTTTACCTCTAGAGACGTCGATTTATCTAGAGCTATGTTTTTCATCTCTTTTTCCTTCAACTTTGCCCTTCGGGTCAGCAAATGAGGCTCTACATCTACTGCACTATTCTGCATCTCTTCAAGTGTTGCAAGATTCCTTTCTCTCAGCTGAAACTCTATTTCCAGATCAAAGGCACCCGGGTAGTGCAAGAGAGCAGATCCAGGAGGAGGCCTTATATCAATTGGCATCGAATAATAAACGTGGTTAAATCTGGTAGAAAACTGTTGTATTGTCTCCCCTGGCAGTCTTTTCAGCTGGTTATACTCTTCTATAATCAAGAAAGGGTTTTGTCTGACAACCCACCTGTCGAGGAAAACTTTGACGAACTGTTGGAATTCTGAGATGCTCGCATCAGGCAGGGCTTTGAAAAGACTCAAAATTTAGAACATGGACTATAGGAGGTAAAATCAGAGGCTTGTATCGATCTGGAATTTTAAAATGTATAGGGGTATGTAAAAATGCCGCAGAATCAGTCTTGGTCTCTTGTGGTTCATCATTTATAAGGTGGTCATCACAAGATTCGGAAGAAAGGTCTTGATCAAGCTCAAAAGCATGCAAATCTTTGGTATTTACAATATTCAAATGGAAGGAATCAAATGCAGGCCAAGGATCTTTTCTCAAATACAATATACTTTGCAAAGCCTTCTTGATATTCTTGAGAAAAAAGAAGAAATAATTTATGACAAAGAAAAAAATGTCTTGGATGAAATTCCAACTTGAATACTTGATCTTTCCATATTATCCTTTCATGTCTCTGCTGATCAGGTTCATCCTCCACTGGAGTCCTTGGATTTAATCTCGAAACTGATTTAGAGTCGCCAGGTGAATTATTTCAGCCTTGCGGTGTCTGATCGTTGTCCACTATCAACAATCAGATCTAAACTTGATTAGATCTTACTGAGGAAACCAGATGTTCAGTTCATAAACTAGACCGGAGATTTACTGAAGTAGCATTCATCTACTTTTTCTAATGCAAAGCAAGAGAATTTCGAAGGCTACCTGGATAACTTCAAGCTCCATCTTTAGTTTATAAAGAAAACAAAAAAAATTTCTTCCCCAGTATGGTCGCCACTATGTTACTTCCTAAATCTACCTCAGGCTGAAAGAAGGAAGAGTTCAGGGTAACATCAAACCACGCTTAGTCTGGTAGCTAGCCCTACCAGATCAAGAGAGGGCTCTCTCCGGGTCAATCTCCACAAAGATAACCAATAAGGCTTGAGATGAATTGAAATAAAAGCTGATTTTAGGCTAGTTATATAAGTAAAGGAGTTTGATTTGATTTTGAGGGTTTTTGTTGGAATCAAAGGGAAAGGCAGTTTTGGTTTCGGGGATGAGGCCTAGTTTTTGCAGAGTTCTGAATGGGGCAAGGAAGGAAACTTTTTTGGTGCTTTGGATTGAATGAATGGGTAGTTTAGACCAGTGAGGAGCTGAAGAGGGCAAGAGGATTTCAAGAATCCTCTTAAAACAGATGAAAACATGGAAAATTAAACAAAACTGAAGGCAGAGAAAAGCAATCTAATGAATTCCACCTTTATAACTCATTTGATTAATTTAAGAAGAAAGGAGAAGGGAAATGATACACATAAACAACAATGAACTTAAAATCACATAGAGAAACACACCATCGAAACATAGAGCCACATGGATCCCAAAGAGTGCTGCAAACCCTGGTCTTTTCATTTGCCAAAATTGCAGAGATGAAATGTACAATGAAGTGCCAAGCAATCCCAAGTGTCGAACCTATGCTAATGACTGAAAAAATACATGATATAGACAATCCTAACTCATCCCAATGCCTATAGGGGTTGAGCTCACCATTCTAGGAGCTGTTTCAACCATATCTAAACTAAGAAATAGAAAATATGCAATGAAACAACTTGCCTCTATATGATAGGAAACTTATTCATTCACTTACACTTCACTTTTTGATGAATGAATCTACTTGGATGAGTAAAAATGTGCCAAAATTACATCAATTTACATCAATAGTTACATGAAAAATTCCAACTGGCCAAAACTAGGCAAAAAACTGAGCTGCTGAGTGAAAAATAGGCCAAACTTCCCAATATGCCGCGCTTGAAATCTCTATGCATAGCGCCAATTTGAGGCTGATTTTTAGGGCCTTCCCAAATTCAAAATTGAGTGCAGGATATCTCGTTCAAAATCTATGCCTATATTCTTTCCAACGCAAGTGGAATTTCTGAATTTGGTTGTCATTTTCCCCTCCAAAAATCAAATCTCCCAACACTGCTTCCTGTGTGTCCAAGAAGTGGAAAAAAGGTCATTTTTAGGGTGTTTTTGACCCTTCAAGCAACCCAAAACTTGTCAAAATCCTTAGGTAATGGGTAGGCATGCATAAATTTTGATGAAAAATCCCAAAATATAAATTTTTCTTCAAGAGGAGCTTCCAACTATAAGCGCGCGCTAAGTGGCGCTACGCGTCGGGCGGAAAAATCTGTGTTAAGACCAAAAAATCAAAATTGACAAAAAGTTTCTCAAATTTCTTGAAATTTGGGCTGAATGTCCACCATCAAGCACCATGCTGGGCCAAGAAATATTTGGCCAAAATTTGGAGTCTATCATGCCTTTTGCGATGCTTTAATTCCCTCTTCAACTTTTCCTTCAGGATCTTGATTCGCGCCTTGCAAACATGATTTCTTGCCCAATAATGATTCGCCATGTGCCTCAAGATGTTATTTTATTTTTTAGCCTTCTCCAACAGCTTTTGGTCTCTTTGGTGCATGCAATTCAGTTGTAGAGTCACTGTCTCGGTCATAAGAGGAATCTATCTCCATGTTTGCCAAAGTCTGTGTTACCTTAGATGAATATGAGGAGTTTGGTGTCTTTGGTTTTTATTGCCAAATGTGTGATAATATGTGAGGGAATATGGAGGGAGAGCATAGGGAAGATGATGGGATATTACCAAGTGAAATTTTCCAATTGAAGAGTTTAGGGACAGTCACTAGGTTTTTTGGGATGGCCTTGGGGTTTTGGAAAATTTGTAATTAGGATGGGAGAATGGAAATTCGGGATAGGGAATGAGTGAACTTAGGGATATGAGGGATAGGGAAATGTGCTGATGGGACTAGAAAAAAAGTGAGGAAACAAAAGGATGTGGGAGTGATGGCATAAGAACCAAACTCTCAACTCCAAGGAAACAATTCTTGGGCAAGAAAATAGGGTTTGAATATTCTTCACCTATTGAAACACCATAAGCATTGATGGAAATTCATACATTGGCAATATGGAGATGTTAACTTAGTTGTGCAATGAATAATTTGAAATTTTGGAGCTTTTGGAGGAATATTTTAATTGATTTCAGGCTTTTTAGCCCAATGTGTAGCACCATCTCAATGCGTAGCTCCAGTTACAAAATTACACTGCAAACCACTGCCCAATGCGTAGCGCCATCTCAATGCGTAGAGCCTTTTTGCAGGAGGCTTTTGGAGGCCTTCCCGGTGTCAAAATTGGGATTGGGATAGCTCGTTGGAAAGCTTATTGAGTGTACGTTCCAACCCAACTATAATTTGTTAATTTGGAGTTAATTTTCCCTATGAAAGATCAAATGTCCCAAGACTGGTAAAAATGAGTAGAATGAGGCGGCCTCAAGGCAGAGTGTTGTTGCAGTCAAATTTTAAAGGTCTTTCTTAACTCTAAATTGAGCTCATGATAGCTCATTGTAAATATCCTTGTGTCTAGTTATAATTTGACTCATCAAGAAAGTCGTTTGGCCAACCAAGCTAGGAGAAATCTTGATTTTCCCAAGGTCACTTCAGAGGTGCATCAATTCTCCTGAGGAAACTGTATTTTTGACATTTCTCTAAAACCACAACACCTGTGTAAAAATTGAAGGAGGTTTTTCTTCCTTGGACTATTTTGGACAAAAAAATCTCTAAATTTCCACAAATTCATCTTTTCTTTCTGAGAAACATCATTGGAGTAAAACCTATCCCGATGTGTGGAACAAGGGATTTGTCGAAATGAAGTGAAATGAAGGGGATAAGGGGCTTCTAAATTCTTGAGAAAATTTTTGAAAGTAGGGAGGGATGTTGGGAAGTAGGGGAAAGTGGAATTTCAGAGATTGAGTGAGGGTAAGGGGTCCAAAATGGAAAAACACAGGCCTAGCCTAGAAAATTGCCAAGTTGTAGCAAGAAACTAGGGTTTGTGCGAAAATGAGGAATTTGGGGGATATTAGTGATGTGAAGTGTTTAATAAGGTACATTAAGGATAGGGGAAGGTGTATGACCATCAGGATACAAGTTTTGCTGATGATTTGACCATCCAAGAGAAATTACCTTCAAAACCCTAGGAGAGGGAAATGAACCTTACCTAGGCACAACTGAAGGATGAACAAGGTGTAAAATGACCCAGTGGAACTTGACATGATGATGGAAACCCTCTGAATGATGGTACGCTCAGTTGAATGGTGACATGGACTGACATTTGGACAACTTTTAAAAGAGTGAAAGAAAACCTTAGACCTAATACCTAGTGACCAAATTTTTCTTGAAGACTCACTGAAATGACAAAATTTGACCTTGACACCTTAAAATCACTTTGTAAGAGCATGTTTGATCACTGGAGGAAGGCTGCAAAGACTGAAACTAAAACTTCCTTCAATAAAATGTTTTTTGAACCCACCTACTCAACAACATTTCCTCTTTTATGTGTGGTAGCTCAACACCACGTTTGAGTAGGAGAACAGTTTTTGTAGCTTTTCTACCACTTATTTGTATCAAATCTGATACTAGCTACCACAACCCAAATGCTTCCTACAATTGCAAGGTACCTTTTGGGTGCACCGCATCCCTTGAGAATGCAACACGAACATGTTTACCCTCTATATCATGGATAAAGAGTTACTGACCTAGAATATGCCTCACAATAATTTTACTTATATAATCTCTATAAAGTTACTTATTAAGAAAAATATCATAACTCTTCAATAGAGTGGAGACAATATTACTGACACCTCTACTTCATTTAAGATTCCATTCATAAAGACAAGAGTATTATATGTATGACATTAATTCACCATCAATATAAACATACAATCTCACATAATTTTAAAGTAAATGACTATGCATCATTTTTTTTAATTGAAGTACACAATTTACAACAATCTCAAAGACAATGGATTAGACCACAGATCCACAAAGTCGAGAAATATAAAGCACTTAAAAAAAAATGTTTTTAAAGCTTCATACCCCACTAGGTCACCCTTCTACTCTAGCATGTGTAATTCCTTCCCCTATGCAGGTTGTGACACTCCACACAGGTCGATTTTGACTTAGTTTCCATAATACCTTGGGTCCTACGCCACTGCATGTCCAATCCTTCATTTCATATTTCTCTTTGATCTTCACTCGTTCCTAGTTATGGTTGTGTCCCTAATCATCTTAGATCCCTTTATGATATGAATTTTTTGTTCATTGTATCCTAAACAATTTTTTAGTTGTGTGTGGTTCATATTGTGTAGTCATTTAATTATATCACTTGTTCCGACCCTTGTGTATTTCTCCACTCAATACTCACTCAACTGGAATTCACACATCCTATCATTTCATTCAATGAGAAGGTAGGGTCACCCAAGTGTTGGCTGCCTTGGATTAAGATGATTCATGGTTCAACCCAACACCGTCAAATTTCAACTTGGAAGCCGTCAAATCTTGTCTCTTCCACCCTAAAATTTTTTCCTCAATGACCTTAACTTTTGTCTTTCCCGTATAATCTCACTTGTATGATGCCCTCAGATCACCCATTTCATTTTTTCTAGTTTACAACCTCAACTTGTCTCACTCGTCTTTGTTCGCTTGTCCAATTCCCTCATTTCCCCAATCTCATCTTTCCTGGATGACACCCTTAGCTCATCTCGCCTTTGGGGACTCACCATGGCACCCTCCTCTCAATCTAACTTATCTTGGCATGAACACATCTAACATGTCATAAAATTTCTAAGCATGTTTTTGCCAATGTCATTGGGAATCTATTGTGTCATTATGTGTCATTTCACCCATCATAAGGCTAATTCAGGTGCCCAGTCGACCATGTATGGCATGCCACCAAGTTTTCTACATGCACCAAATGAAAACCCCAAGTCTTGGTTTTTTGACACCTCATTTTTTCATGCTCTCACCCAACATCCACTTTCATCACATTTTTTTTTATATCCTTGTTGCAAATCATGCGATGAATATGTTGCTCATGACACACACCTCAACTAAAGGCCCATCCAACTCTAGGGCCAAACATCATGTCATTTTTATGGAAGTGATGTTTGTTACTGCCTCCCATCACAATGGCATGGATACCTTCCACATCATTATCACGGGGTCGATGATAAGCATTGCCCTTGACTCATTTGATATTATTTATTTATTTATTTTTGGCTTTTGTTTTTTATTTCTTCTTTTATTTTTTTATCTATTTAAATTATTTCTTTATGTTATTATAACTATAGTAGGCATGGCATTATTAATTTAGTTTTATCATTACTTAAATTTATTTCTTTGTGAGGTGATTGGTTGATGTCTTATTATGGGTGTTTTTTAGCAATTTTCATTTTTCTATTAGTTACTAATTTTTTTTTTTAGTTTTATGTCGTTTTTATTTAACTTTTTTTCCCTTTTATATTATTTCGATTTTCCATATTTTCCATTTAAAATGACAAATTTAAAAATTTAAAGATATTAAAAAAAAATTCAATATTATATATATACATATATAGTTGACTACGTTTTAATTTGATTTATATATTTTTCTTTTCTATGATTTTTTTTCTTTCTATTTTCAATTCCAATTCTATTAATCATAATTTTTTTATTATCAATTTTTAAAATTTTTTTTTTTCTCTTCACCGTTCTATCATTTTCTTTAGTTGAAACAATTACTAAACAATATAACTTCCATTTCAATCAATATAATCAAATTAGTAGAAAATAAATATAATCAAATTAGTAAACATTTCTGTCCTAGTTACACTAATTAATGTCTCCTGTATATATTTTCTTATATCAAAATATTTGAAACTCTAGCATAGGTGGACACTTCGCTCTCAAAAAATGCAATGCATTCCACTTGGAACTCTTCATTGATTTATTTTGTTTATTCCTTTTAGTTATGTTTTTTTTTCAATTTCATATATATATATATATATATATATATATATATATATATATATATATTGCAGTATTTATTGATAATTTTTAACTACTATATTTTTTAATTTATTTTTTAATTAAATTTATCGTAGTCTTATTTGTTTTTTTTATGTTATAGTTGAACAATGTTAGAATTTTATGGTTTTTTCATAGTCATAGATTTTTTTAGCGACATGGTTGAAAAATGTTGGAAATCTAACTTTTATAAAATTGATTAGTTTTATCATGTTTTTGATGTAAATATATGAAATTTTTAGAGAAAAATTCTTATTTTCAAATCAATTTTCTGATTAAGTTGATAACTTTTTTATTTACTATAGTTTGCAAATGGTTAATATATAAAAAATTAATTTTATAATAAATTAAATAGTAGAAATTAAAGATTACAGGAAAGCTACAACACCAGAAAGGGAAGATTCCCTCCACTATTTATTCTCCCTCAACCAGGTAGGGTACCATGCAAAGGAGGACGCTGAGGGGATTCAAATGCTACAGTGAAAGAGAAAGAAAATTGATAAATAGTTCGAGGGAAGAAATGAGCATGCCATGTATTGTATATTCATACATTACAAAGGGTTTTAGATCTCTTATTTCCTTTATGTTCGGACTGCGCACGCTAGAGCTCGTCCCTGGTAAGATGATCTAGGAAACTCTGCGCGCTACCTCTGCGCCTCCGCGCTGGGCCTCCTGCCCTGCACCCCTGACCCTACACATTTTCTCTCTCACCATCTGTCCCATCTGCTCTCTGATCTCTAACTAGGGGCGTAGAAGCTCAGCATGGGCTCCCCGGAGGCTCACCTGGAGATGTCTGCAGCCTTGACTCAGGCACGTACCTTTGCTGACGTTATCAATTCTCTGGGCCCTCCTAAGCCTCGTCCCACCCTCTCTATATTCGTGAAAAACTGGATGGCTTGCAAGAAGTTTTTCTTCCTCCCTTACAGCCACACATGGCTACCCTTTCCTTGGCAGAGAAGGGCTTAATAGGGTAGCTCACTCGGCTCTGGCCATCTCCGAAGATAGTTTAGAGATGGATCGAATGAAATTGGTATGATAAAATCGTTGGGAAAATTTCCATCAGGTTCTGCGAAAAGGGGTATTTTACCTTCCACTTTGAATCTAAAGAAGACAGAGACCTGGTATTCAGAAATGGGTCTTATTTCATGGATTCAAGGGGTCTTTATCTCAACAAATGGACCCCTGACTTTGATCCCAAACTCGATGTGCCGAGTGTTGTCCCTGTTTGGGTGTCCCTCCCTCATCATCCCCTGCATTGTTGGGGGGATGATTCAGTCAGGGCTATTGGGAACACGATCAACATTTTTATTGACAAGAGCAAACCTAAGGAGAACATGCTTGTCTGCGCTAGAATTTTTGTTGAAGTTGATTTGGGCAAAGGACTACCGGAAGCCATTAAACTCAAAATGGATGATTGGACGCACATCCAATAGATCGAATATGAGAAGATCCCGTTCAAGTGTAAGGTATGTCATGAATATGGCCATTTCGCTAATCGTTGTTCAAAAAATATTGATATCCATAGTCAAGAATTAGATCAGCCTTGGGAGACCATAAAAAAAAGAAATCCAACCCTACTTCTAAACCCAATCCTCAGGATGCTTCTTAGCCCATCCACCACCCTCCTCCCTCCTCCAGAAATGATCCTTCCAATCTCCCCTCTACCTCAGCAACCCCCTCTCCAAACCTACAATCCAATCCTTTCTCAATCATTTCTCCCCCTGACGACGATCCCCCTCCTTCCAATCCTCCCCCTCCACTACATCCTCCCCACACCTCTACCCCCATTCTTGACCTTGTCACACCTTCCATAGGCTCGGGCTCCACCTGGATCACCAAGAACTAGAACAAGGAGCATGGAGCCTCATTGGAAACTCAAAAGAAGCAAGGTCCCGGTAGAAAAACAACAAAACAAAAACGGAACGAAAATGCTCAGAAAGATAATGCATTATGAACCCAGAATCCTATTGAGAATTACATATTGGGTTGGAACAATAGAGACATAATTCAAAAAGAACAGGGAGGAAGAGCGCCTCCTGAAACCGAATTCATTCAAAGATGAAAGTTATATCATGGAATAGTAGGGGTTTAGGGCACCCCTCCAAAGCTAAAGCTCTCAGCGATCTTATAAACCAAGAAAAGCCAGAATTTATACTCCTTCAAGAAACCAAGTAGGGAGAATTTGATATGAGGAAAATAATTGATAGATAGAAGAAATATAAGGGCACACTGTCAGAATCTAGAGGTGCCTTTGGAGGGCTTACCACTCTATCATAAAGCAATACTTGGCAGCATAAAGACACCACAAAAAATCAAAATTGGCTCAAAATAGATTTAGAGAACATTACAACTAAGCAGAGAATCATTGTGTACAATGTCTATAGTCCAAATCATTACAGAGAAAAAGAGGTATGTTGGAATTCTATAAGGGACGATATGAATAATGAAGAAAACAATAATATCATAATGGGAGGTGACTTAAATCTTATTCTGCATGCCAACGAGAAAAGAGGAGGCTGCTTTGGGGATGACCCTTGTAGAAGACAGCTTGAAGATATAATCCAAGAACAGGAACTAGTGGACATCACCCCAAAGAATTGCGGATACACCTGGACCAACATGAGAATTTGAAAAGACAATATTATGGAAAGGCTGGATAGGATTCTAATAGCAGTCTCCCTTCTTTCTTATTTCTCCTCTGCCACAACAAATGTTCTCTCCTTCTTTGCATCGGACCATTATCCCATCATGCCATCTCTGGCTGTTCAATGTCCTATTGGGCCCATTCCTTTTCACTATAGCCCCTTGTGAAACGACATATAGGATGTCAATCAACTTGTTCGAAAGGTGTGGCTCCTTCATATTGAAGGGTCGCCAATCTACATATGGGAGTCCAAATTAAAAAGGACTAAAGAAGCATTAAAAGAATGGGTGAAAATGCACTATCAAGAACCAGAACCAGATAAGATCAAACTGGAAATCAAATCCAAGCTAAAGAACGTCCACATCATTATCGACTCTCAAGGCACCGGTCATGACACTCTAACTCAGGAAAATGATCTCTACTGGCAACTTCACAACATAAATAGGAAAGAGGAGGAGAAATGGCGCCTCAAATATAGAAACTTATGGCTTCAAGTAGGAGATAAGAACACTGCCTTATTCCACAAGAAAACCACTGTGCGCAAAGCCAAAAACAATGTATCTTCCATCAAAGGTGAAACAGGCACCATTCAAACTGATCCAGAAGCAATCAAGCAAGCTGCAACCTTACATTTTAAAGAGATCCTTACAGAGAATAGTATGGCTGAGGATTATACAGAACTGCTCCAATATCTCCCAACTATCATCTCTGATGAGATCAAAAACTCTATCAATCAAGACATAACTGAAGAAGAGGTGGAAAAAGAAATCCGGACCATGCATCAGGATAAAGCCCCAGGGCCTGATGGGTTCCAAATATCTTTTTACAAAGCTTATTGGTGCCTCATCAAAAAAGATCTCATGAAAATGATACAATGGGCACACCGGAAAAAAAAATTTGGGGGATATAGAAACTCCACTTTCCTTGACCTCATTCCAAAGGAAAATCGGCCTTCCTCTTTCTCTAGATTTACACCAATATCCCTCTGTAACGCCTCATACAAGATCATCACAAAAATCCTAGCCACTCGCCTCAAACCTGACATAAACAACCTCATCACAGAGAATCAAGGTGGATTCATATCTCAAAGATAGATCTCCGACTCAATCCTCCTCGTCCAGGAAGCCATACACTCCAGCATATCTCGCAATGAAAAAGGCTTCATCCTCAAGCTTGATCTCTCCACTGCCTTCAACAGGGTAAGGCACTCTTTCCTCCTAGTTGTTTTGCAAAAATTGGGATTCAATCAAAGATTTCTTGATTTAATCAAGTCCTGCATCTCCAAGCCTTGGATATCTCCTTTTTAATATAAAGACTACTCGCTAAATTAAAAACTTATAGAAAAGCATTATCTTCCACGACCTAATCCCTATGGTGTTTTAATTAAACAAAGCACTTCTTAAACAATATAATTTATAAGATTGAGAGGTGGAATATTAGGAACTAAAATTTGTTATATGCGAGTGTATTTGCCTTTAATAATACAAATATATTTTCAAGTTTCTTAATTAATTTGTGGTCAGTTATTTGTACTTAGTGTGTTGAATTTATACAGAAATATTTAAAGTACTCAGCGTGTTGAATTTATACAGAAATATTTAAATATAATATATTGAATAAAGTAATTTAAGAAACACAATAGCCATGTTAAAATTAATAGGATTTAGATTAAGTGTATTAATGTGATTTTAATTATTTAAATGCCTGTCAGATGACAATTTTTAAAAATAAACTAATTTCATAAATAAACATATAGATGCTTTATTAATTCATTATTTTTTTAATTATAATAGTTTACTAGTTGAATTTTATTAATTTTTTAATTGATTTATATTTTTTTATTAAATTTATACATTTTATCCCATATATATATATATATATATATAATTTTCATTAATTATAATAATAAAATCATTATCAAAATATGTTTGATTTATTAAATTTATTTATTTTTAAAATAAATTATAGAGTGTGAGTAATTAAAAAATGATTAATGTGTTCTATGTTATTCCTTTATATCAACAATTTTCAAAGCAAAATGTGAATATAGAGATCTACTCAGGAAAAACAAAATTATTTAGTATCCATTCTATGTTATAAAAGTTAAATAATATGTAGGGTCATTTAAACTAGATTAGTAACAACTAATAAATTATTTTATTTATATTATTTGAGTAATCTATTGGTTTATTATTAATTCAAAAAACAAAAAACATAAATTAACAAGATAAAAACATTGATAACTTATGCTTAGTGACAGAAGAAGTATTTCGTTTCGGGCATAAGAAAAACACAAAAATGAGCTAAAAAATTCAGTATTGCAAGACCAAGAGTATTTTCATCAAAATCAAATACATAGAGAAATTGAGTACTATATGTCATACGAATTGATGTCCATATGTCCATCTTCTTTAAGTAGAGATCAAATCTTGTGATATGATTCTCTGACATGTAGTCGAAGATTATCCAATTAGAGCAGAGTGGATTTATTTTCCTTATTTCATTTAATGTGAAGCTTTCCCATCATTGTTTTAACCTATTAATATAATTCCAAAATCTTGAAATACTTAATACTTTATGTTTTATAGGTTTCAATTTTCTATATATATCTAGAAGTTATTCTGCAGCTTACATGCAGAATTCCTCTTCATAGAAAAACCCAGATTTAAGTGAGGTTTAACTTCAATAAATCTAATGGATGTCATAAATGCACGAGATATACACTAAGAATTCATGAGAACTTAATGATAATAGTCTTGTTAATTGTAATTGCATTTTCCCATACCATTATAAATGAATAGAGAAAGCACACTAGAAAATGAAGAAAAGCACATAACAAAAACATAAATAAAGCCTAGTATAAACCATAATAATAATAAAAAACCATAAAAATTTAGAAAAAAGACTAAATAATAAAAACTAAAAATCTAGAAAAAAAAACAAAACCAAAAAACAAAAACATGGAGAAGAAATTCAAAAATAAATAGAGTTACCAATCGATGTCTAAGTGAAAGTGAGACTCAAATCTAACCAAAATATAAATTAGCTAATAAAATTGAAGGTATCATTCAAATAGAAGTTCCATCACAATCCAAAGTTTCATCACAATCCCCATCATTCAGGGCTTAGTATGGGACTTGAGTGAATAAAACTTGTAACAGTTACTTCTAGTTCCACAATAATACTAGTCGTAAACAATCATTTCTCTAGAGAGTTCTTGTTATCCATTTATTGTTCATAAGCCCCGTGTCCCATTATAGATGTAAAGTAAGAGGGGAAAGTGCGACATCTTTTTTTGTTGGAAGAATTAAACATCCATGTCACTCCATGTAGGATGAAACATAGGAAATGCTAATTAACGTATTGTTACTTTTATAATTTTGACTATATTCTCGAAAGGTATATAATGATAATTTATGTCTAAAATTATATCTTAGGAAGAGATGCATGTCATATAATTACATTTTTTAAATAAGTTTAGGAAAATTATTGTAAAATTATTTATAATAAATAAAATTATATTTAAGGTATTAAAAGTAACACTATATAACATGATTGAGTGTAATAATCTGATAATTATCTTACATATCATGAAGCTAGATGCTTTATTTTGTAGGAGATATATTATATTTTCTAATAGTTAAGATGTGAAAAGTTATCTATAATAAAATTTAAGAAAAATGAGAATTTTCACAGTTTCAAGATATAAGAATATAATTTTGCAAAGACACCAATTAAATATGGTCTAAACACATTGTTTTAATTTCAATGTTTTTTTTAGATATTTACGAAAACTTGATTTAGTTAAAGAGTTAAGGTTGTTAGGTTCATATTAGTTGTTTGAAACATCTAGTATTGGTGATGCGTGGTAGTATATGTAGTTAATTCCTTTAAAATTCTTGGGAATTGTCCACTCTATTGTGATAGAGTTGAGAAAGTATGATGCTCACTTGGCTAGGGCTAGACTGTTCGTCAGGTTGGCTACATCTAAGCCAAAATATAATAGGTATTCTATTAGGTCGGTTTTTCTCTAGTTATGATTTTTTTTAGAGTAAATCATGATGCTAATGGTTTATGTGCATCATTGATATGCATTATTTTTTTTTAATGTAAAATCATTTTTGGCCTAAATAAATCCACATAAATTGATTTATTATAGTAGTTAGTGTATGGAATAAGGGTGTTTGATAGTTCTATAAATCTTCCTTATTGTTACATTAGCATGACATGACCATTGTTGCTACAACACTATGACTCCATCTTTGTTGTTACACTGCTATTACTTTAATTTTCTATTACAGTGTTGTGACTTCACAATTCTTATTACAATTACGCAACTCCATATTTGTATTATAGTGATGAATCTCTGTAAAGCCACTATAGATTATTCCATAATATCATTCCATTCGTCTTACATGACTTCATGCAAAACTGGTGGGCCACCTGCCAAAAGAAATAAGGACTAGTATAGGAAATGGATTAGGAAGTCTCTAGAATTTAATTCTAACACTACATTTGTCATAAGCTCATTGAATGTTTTTTGGAAGTCTAAAATTCATATCAATCTAATTTTTCTATCAAAATTTATTCTTGTTCAAAGTTTCAACATTTTAGAATAGGTCGTGCCACCACTAAGAACAATATGGCACCCACATGGCCTCTATCAACCTTTCTGGCATTTCCATGCCATTCAATAAGGGTGCATTAGGAACTTACATATTTTAGATTCAGGTCCACTTCATGCCAAAGCATCTACTCCTTGAGTGTTTACTACTGTAAGTTAACAAGTTATTAAATCTAGCGATGGAATAATTTTAGTGACAAGATTCCATAGCTAGAACCATGGTCAAGCTAGCTCTTTCTCATTGGAATCCCGATTAAAAATATAACACAAAATTTGCAACAGGCAATGGGAATTTTGAGGGTTCCATGATGTAACCATTGACTGAGGTCTAATACCTCCACATTGTTTCGAAATCTTAGAATCAAGGTTTTTCCCTCACCTCACACTACTCCAGCCTTAATTAAAAGTGGAAAGGTTCAAGGTATAAGAGTTTGATAAGCTCACCACCCTATTCCCAATGTCATGTTAAGTCATCCCTCCCCACTTGAACTCTCCAATTAATTTTTTTTGGGTTTCCAATAAACTAAAGGCCCATTTATAAGGTTCTGATAGGTATGGTCACACCCCACACCCACAACATCATTTGCGCCAGCCTAATTATTGACCCACTGATATTTTCCCTCGCTTCCTTACTTTTTTAATTATTTAAAGGATTTATTGGTCTGATGGCATGGTAGGAAGGTTCCACTTCATCAAGATCCGTCATCTAAATAGCATCCCTTCATACTTAATATCATACTATTTACGATTAATGGTCGATGGCTGATATAATCCCATTGACATCAAGCCTTTCCATGCACAGGTCCAAATGATCACCTTGGGGTTTGATACCCTAATTGGGCTCACATGGCATGGTTTGGATGTGTCAAGCCACGAGAGTAACTCCATGAATGAAATTTTGTTTTGCACTAAGAGAGAAATGAATATATACAAGGAAAGGGGGACTATTTGGATTCATATACCAATGTCTCTTCATCTTCAATTATTTTGTTATTTAGAATATTTACGTAGATTTTCCTAATCCCAGAGATTAGGTGTCAAAATTCCCTCCCTTAATATGAAGGGATGCTAGTGAGTACAAGCATCATTATTAATATTTCAAAATTTTCCTTTCCCAGTGCTTTGTTCAAGATGTTTACAATATAATAATTTCTTGAACATGATGTTGAATTAGATGGTATTTTGTATTAATGTTCTTCATTCGATCATGGAATTTTGGGTTCCTAAACATCTTTATTGTAAAATAGTTTTCAATCTAGAGATGTTGTGAAACCAGCTCCAAAAAGAGAAGAAAATAGATATCAACACCTTAGAATTAAACCACTTTGAGGGGGAAACCTCCAATACATTAGATGAATGAACAATTCCTGGATGATACAAATGACAAAAACTCCTTTCTATATATAGGAGTCCATGGGGCCAAAATGTAATCCTAGTGGGGCCACAATGTAATCCTAGAAGACCTAACAATAATAACGTAAGGGCACAATAATAACAATATGCGGGTTACATGGCTACAACAATAAAAATAAGGGGGGATACACTAACATAATAAGGGACTACACTATTAATATAGGGACTTAACATGCCCCTCTCCTTCAAACAAGTGTTGTCCTCAATGCTTGATTATTTCTTGACGCTTCTATATAAAATTATTCATCCTCCCATGTGGAATCTTCTACAGGAAAGTTCTTCCACTTGCTGAGATACTCTAAAATTGATCGTACTTGTCGAGTTCTTATTTTTTTGACTGCTTCATAACATCTTTCGATGTGATGTTGATCTTCCCATTGTTTCATTAGATCCTGCACCAAAGTTAGGTTATCCTTTGAGACTTGGAGAACTTCTTGTTGATACTCGATCTGATCTTCCACTAATTTATCATCCATATTAGCTATTATTTGATCCTTCAAACCATCCAAATTAACCTCCATTTATGCTTTTAAACCATCTATATCATCTTTGGTTGCTCTTCGTAAGATCGAAATTTGTTGCACTTGGTACCATAATTTTGATATCTCATACTGCAATTCTTCCTCTTCATGTGTCATAGTATAGCTTTTTGAGGGCTTAATGGGTATGGAATTATTTTTTGGAGGCATTATAGAACCCAATACTGATAAAAATTCTAAAATATGCCCTTGGAATCACTTCAAACTATTTTTTGAAACAAACGCTATGTAATTTAAAAAACCAAAAACACACTTTTTTCTTTCTTTTGAGGAGCTTGATATTGAAATTGAATTATATCTATAATTGTGTATACTAAATATCTAAAATTCAGCCCCGTAGTAGCCCTCTGAAGCTTCTTTCAAATGCCACAGGTCTTATCTGATTTGGATTCTTCAAGGCAAAGTTATGTCCAATCTCCCACAATGCCCCAATTTTGGACTGGTTCATTACACGAATTTGTACGACTTGCCACATGTCACTGTTTCCTCATTTAGCTCTAAAATTAATAGCAAAGAAACTAAAGTCTGTCTATTTGCAACCACTTTTTACGAAACTCCAATCTGATGCTCAGAGAGAGAGTTATGAATCTTTTCCCATGATCACCTCTTTGAGATGAAATTCTGGAGCCTGAAAAAGCACTAACTTCCGTAGATAATATCTCCGAAAATATTTCCGACCAATATCTAAATTTTTTTGAAGATGTTCCTCAGGATCACATCTTCACACTCTAAAAATTTCAGCTTCTGAACCTTCATAGAAAAAAATTTATTACGAAAATTCACGATGACCTATTTAGGTTAAATTCAGGAGCCTGCAAAATTACCTAACTTGCACAAATCATATCTCCAAAAATATTGTGAATCAAGCTCTGAAATTTTGCGAAGATGTTCCTCACGATTTTGGCTTCGCACTCCAAAGATTTCTGATTCTGGACCATCGTAGAAAAACTTTTATACCGAAAATTCCACGAGACATGTTTGGAGCAGCAAAACCCTAGAATCTCAAAGCTCTGATACCAAATGTTGTGAAACCAGCTCCAAAAAGAGAATAAAATAGATATCAATGCCTTAGAAATAAGCCACTTCGAGGGGAAACCTCCAATACATTACATGAATGAAAAATTCTTGGATGATACAAATGAAAAAAATTCCTTTCTATATATAGGAGTCCATGGGGCCACAATGTAATCCTAGCCGACCTAACAATAATAATGTAAGGGCACAATAATAACAATATGGGGGTTACATGGGTACAATAATAACAATAAGGGGGGCTACCCTAAGATAATAAGGGACTACACTATTAATATAGGGACTTAACAAGAGAGGATTTGAATGCACTTGTTTCTCCCAGAAATATTCCAAATTTTTTCGAAGCCACCCAATTTCCCTTGTTACTTCAGCTGATGCCACATATTCTAGCTCAGTTGTGGAATTTATTGGAACTGATTCTTTGTGTGACCTCCAAGAGAGAACTCCTGATCCAAGGCTCATAACAGAGCCTAAAGTAGATACTCCAGTTTATTTATCTCCATTGAAATCTAAATCAGAGTATCCAATCAAGCCAAATTAATCCACCTCTATATACTTGAGTCCAAACTATTGAGTTCCCTTCAATTACCTTAGACCTCTTTTTTGAAGCAGACCAATGACCCACACAATTCTTTTGCATAAACCTGGAGAGAATTCGAATAAAAAATGAATGTTTGGTTTGGTATTACTAAGGTAGTTGAGACTTCCTATGCGTTGTCTATACTTTGTTGCATCCTCAGAGTCTTTTCTTTCAGTGGATGTGAGCTTTAGGTTATATTCCATTCGAGTAGTCAAAGTATTTCACTCAACCATTCCAAATGTATTCAACAGATATCCAATGTAATTCTTCTGCAATAGGAATATAAAATTCAAAAGTTGGGTTACCTTAGTTCCAAGATAATAATGAACCTAGCCCAAATATTTCATTCCATATCCTTTTATCAGTTCTCTCTTTATGGATGCAATGTGGTTTTCATTTTTCCCCATCATCAAAAGACCATTTACATACACCACAAGATATTAAAAAAAAATTCCAACTTTTTTTAAAGACAGAGTTGTGTTGATCAGCGGTTGTCATTGATGTCAACCCAAGCAGCACCAGGGGCTACCCCAATATTGCATGGGAATTTTGACCTACAAAATTACTATATTCTAGGTCAAGAATTCTTTTTATGTTTCTTCTTGTCTATATGTTTCCTTTGATATATGGCACGCTACGTAATTCTTCACGGTTTAAGAGATATTCATGTTTGAAGTTTGTAACCCTAGTTAGAGGGCTAAAACCCCATGAGGTTGTGGCATGGGTCATTGAAAAGTCATAATTAATATTTTTTAATCTCCTAAAATCCCTCCCACATTCATTTGTTTAAGCCCCTCTCAACCTAAGCATTTATATAAATTGTGATCCTCATATCCTCCTTATGCAAGGGATTTCGCTAATTGAAACAGGTCATCATGACACTTTCACTCTAAATTTGTTTCTACAAAGGTTAAGAAGCTGAAATTTTTATGAGGTAAAGCCAAAATCCTGAGGAAGCTCCTGTGAAAATTTTTGATCAAGGGGCGCAATATTTTCGGAGATATGATCTGTGGATATGATATATGGAAGTCAATTTTTTTGCAGGCTCTTGAAATTCATCTCAAAGAAGTGACCTTGGGATAATCGCCATAACTCTCTCTCTGAGTATCAGATTGGAATTCCGTAGAAAGTGACAGATATTGCATGGACTGTAGTTTTCTCTCTATTAATTTCAGAGCCAAATTAAGGAAAAATGACACGTGGCATACCATACAATTTATCTCTACTGAAATAGTCCATAATTAGGGCATTGTGAGAGATTGGGCATAACTCTCCCTTGAAGAATCCAAATTTGGTCAGACCTACGGCATTATAAATATGACTCATAGGAATACTACAGGACCAAAAGTCACATATCAGGGATCTGAAATAACACAGATACACCAGATTCAATATCAAGCTCCTATAAGGCAATAAAAAGCTAGATCACCTGTTGTCAAGGGCTGCCAAGGACCAGACTTTATAGGGTAGAAAAGAAAAGAAAGTTGCATCAGAGGGTAGCATGACAAGAGAAGAAACCAAGGTGTATAAAATCAACAAGAAGTTCATCACATAAATTCTTCAAGTGGGCAGCATTGCATACAGTCACTGTAAAGGTATCATTGTACTAAGTCATTCCAAATACATTATTGTAAAAATTGTACTAGTGTCTATCTGCCAAGTGTTGAAAAGGTAGTGTCAGGAGGTCTAGGATCATCATTAGGTGGCTGTTTCATACTTGGGGTTATGGTCTAGTGTATCTTCTTCTTCTACATCATTCTATATCATTGTAAAGTGGACTATTTTCCTTGGTACGGGAGTCCATTCTTCTTTTATTCTTCTATAGGGTGGTAGGGTAGTGCTAGGGTGAGTTGTAGCTCATTGGGTGTTGGGGCATTTGTTTAGTTGACTAATGAAGAATCTCGGCTGTTGGAGCGTCCATCCAGTGGGAGCTAGACAAGAATTATTTTCTATATTCTATGAATTTGGAGCTTTATTTTCAATTGGAGTTGAATATTAAATAATTATTATAAAATAATTAGGTGGTTTTTGTCTTGGAGTGGGTTTCCACCTTAAAAGTTGTGTGCATATACATTCCTTTTGTTTGCTGATATCATTGTACAAGCATTGATAATAATTGAAGATTAAATAATTCTCTAATTGAAAGGAATATTGATTCACCACCACCCCCCCCCCTCTTCTCAGTATTTCTAACAATTGGTATCATAGCTTGGTTCCTTGAATAGTAGTTTAACAGTTGGAAGGAGGTCATGGAGCATACCAAGAATGGTGTACCTTTGTTCAATGAAAATAATTATGCACTCTGGAAAGGAAGAATGGAGGTCTCTCTCTTGGTGCAAGTTTATGAAGTATGGGACACTGTTCAAAATGGATTTACATCAATCGTGGATGAGAAAGGTAAGAAGAATTTGGTAAATGATGCAAAAGCAAAGAATATTATTATCAGTGGACTTATGGAATCTACTTATCATAAGGTGTTGGGTTGTAAAAATTCCAAAAATGTATGGGACAAGCTTGGGAATATATATGCATGTGACTCAAATTTCAAAGAAGAAAAGCTTCAAATCTATAGATCAAAATTTGAGCAACTCAGAATGAAAGAAGATTACAACATTGCTGCATACTTCCAATATGTTGATGAAATAACCAATACTTTGGAAGGATTGGGAGAGCTAGTCAACGAGTAGACTATTATACGAAATATTCTTAGAACATTACCAAGGAGATTCAACCCAAAGGTATCAGTCTGAGAATACAGTGAAAATCTAGAAAAACTCACCAAAGAGGAATTACTTGGAGTTCTCATAGCATATGAAATTAGACTTGATGAAGAACAGGGTACTTCGCATCTAGAAACTGTGTTCGTTCCATCTAAGAAAACCAATAAGGACAAACAACCTTCAATTGAAAATACATGCACCTGCAAGTGTGAAGAAAAGGAAGATGATGGAGAAGCTCTTTCAGATGAAGAATTTGCTTACTTTACAATAAAGCTAAAAATTGGTAACTGAAAATCCAAAGGTAAACTTCCATCAATATGTTTCGACAATGGTGAGTTTGGGCATTTTGCAGCAAAATGTTTGAACAGAAGTGATAGCAACTCAAATGGAAAGAAAGGCTTTAAGAAATTCAACAAGCAAGGATCCAAAAGGAATTTTCTCTCTAAAGAAGATAGCTCATCATCCGATGAAGACAATGACAATGAAGAAGAAGCCAATGAGAGAGTATTTTTTATGGCCAAGCACAATAAACAAGAGGTATCAAACAATGAAGAAGAAGGATTGACCATAGAAGAATTTTCTAAGGACGCAATCGAGCTTATAAAAGAGCTCAAGGAAGAAACATCCATTCCAATACTCTTGAAGAACAAGTTCAAGGTCTCAAAATTGAAGTTGAAGAACACAAATGCATTGAAGAGTCAGTTCAAAATAGGTTGGAAAAAAGAAACCAAGAAAGGGAAGAATTAGAAGCCGAAGTAGTCTTGTTGCGTAAGGAAGTGAAGAAAGGAAAAACTATCCAAAACTATGCCAACAACTCAAGGACATTGGAAGAACTCACCAAAAATCAATGATATTACCATGACAGAACTGGCATCGGTTATAAAGAAGAAGAAGTAGGACCTTCTACAACAAATTACAATTAACTTATGAGATCTGACATGCATGTAGAATTCATTGGACAAGATTTGCAATAACAGCCTTGGAAGACAATTCCTTGAGGAATATTTCCTTATAGGTACCAACATAGTTTTTATGGCTACTATTATTCATGTGAAGAATTTGGTCATAAAGCTATAGAATGTCGCACATACCCTAGGAATGAATACAATTCTAGGAGATATGTAAAATATGAACCTCTCGGGGCTCAACGAAACATCAATAGATTTGAACATTTAAGAAATAATATTGAATATTACAAATTTCGAAACTTTGGACACATAGCCAGAGACTGCAGACTTGAAAATCCCCCAGAAGAATGTTTTAAGCCACAGAACGAACAAACATGGAAGAAGAAAAAGATTGATAATTGTGCTCTCTCTCTCAAGGGTCAAAACAACAAATATGTGTGGTATGTTGACAGCAGTTGCTCAACGCATATTACTGGAGATAGAAATAAATCTGTATCTTTGAAAGAGAAGAAGGATGGAACCATATCCTTTGGAAATGATGGATCTTCAAATGTTATAGGATTAGGTACCGTCACTCTCGGAAGAAAATATTTTATAGCCAACAATGTTCTATTGGTTGAAAACATGAATCACAATCTACTCAGCGTTGGACAAATGTGTGATCAAAGACACACAATACTATTCAACTCCACAAAATGTGAAATTAGGAAAGGGAGGTATGGTGAAATTGTGGCTACAGCAAGTCGAGCTCCAAACAACATATATGTTCTGGATGAAGCAACTAAAGGATGTCTTAATAGCTAAAGAGGATGATATAATATTTGGTAACAATGATGATCGACTAAGTAAGAATTTTTCTAAAAAGATGCAAATTGATTTCGAGATGTCTTTACTTGGTGAGCTAACATGTTTCTTAGGGCTTCAAATATCTCAGAAAGAGAAAGGAATATTTATATTTCAAGCCAAGTACATCAAGGAAATGCTCAAGAAATTCAAAATGGAATATTGCAAACCCATCCTTACTCTGATGGTAACAGGCTGCAAATTGAGCATAGACGGCTCATCTAAGGATGTGGATCAAAGTTTGTACATATCTATGATTGGTAGTCTTCTATATGTAACAACCTCTCGGCTAGATGTTATGCAAGCAGTTGGAGAAGTAGCAAGATTCCGAGAAGCACCAAAAGAATCACATATTATTGCCATCAAAATAATTCTTCGATATCTAAAGGGAACAACAGAATATGGCTTGTGGTATCCCAAGGGTAACAATCTCATTAGTCAAGCCTTTACAAATACAGATTGGGCAGGAAGCGTTGATGATCGTGAGAGTACTTGTGAAGTATTGGAATATCTTCGCCAGAAGCTTGGATTCTCCCAAGTTCTCATTAGATTTTCCTTATTCAGAATATAAAGGGGGAGTGGAAGTGCATACAAGTCCACAGGATGGTTGTGTGTCAAGTGGAGTGGAA
This sequence comes from Pinus albicaulis, assembly GCA_034641835.2. Lineage (NCBI taxonomy): Eukaryota > Viridiplantae > Streptophyta > Pinopsida > Pinales > Pinaceae > Pinus > Pinus albicaulis. Next base: position 511,991,648 of record CM076574.1, on the reverse strand, counting down.
GTGTGTATGGGTCCGCAAGATGGTTGTATGCCAAAGGGAGTAACCCTTTGCCATTGATGTCAAAAGGGGAGAGAATCTTGTAGGAAGAGGTGTCATGATCACAGGGGGAGTACTTGTGTTGCCATCAATGCCAAAGGGTGAGATCGTTGATCAGAAGTTGTCATTGATGTCAACCCAAGCAACACCTAGGGCTACCCCCAATATTGCATGGGAATTTTGACCTTTAAAATTACTATATTCTTGGTCAAGAATGATTTTGATGGTTTCTTCTTGTCGATATGTTTCTGTTGATATATGGCACACCACGTAATTCTTCAATTTTGAGAGATATTCATGTTTGAAGTTTGTAACCCCAGTTAGTGGGCTAAAACCCCATGGGGTTATGGCATGGGTCATTGAAAAGTCATAATTAATATTTTTTAATCTCCTAAAATCCCTCCCATGTTCACTTGTTGAAGCCCCTCTCAACCTAATCATTTATATAAATTCTGATCCTCATATCCTCCTTATGCAAGGGATTTCGCTATCTGAAAAAGTTCATCATAGAATTTTCACTCAAAATTATTTTCTATGAAGGTTCAGAAGTTGAAATTTTTATGCAGAAAAGACGAAATCCTGAGGAAGCGCCTGTGAAAATTTCAGATCAAGGGGTGCAATATGTTTGGAGATATGATATGTGGAAGTTAGTGTTTTTGTAGGCTCCTGGAATTCATCTCAAAGAAGTGACCCTGGGAAAATCATCATAAATCTCTCTCTGAGTATCGGATTAAAATTCCATAAGATGTGATAGGTATCACATGGACTTTAGTTTTCTCTCTATTAATTTCAAAGCCGAATTAAGAAACAGTGACACATGGCATGTCGTGCAAGTTCGCTCTACTGAAATAGTCCATAATTAGGGAATTGTGAGAGATTGGGCATAACACTCTCTTAAAGAATCCAAATTTGGTCAGTCCTGTGTTATTGGAAAGACGAATCAAAAGACTACTACAGGACCAAAAATCACATATTGGGGATCTAAAATAACATAGATACACCAGATTTAATATTGAGTTCCTAAAAGGAAAGAAAAATCTAGATCATGTGTTGTCAAGGGCTGCAAAGGACCAAAATTTCTAGGGAATAAAAGAAAAGCAAGGTACAGAAAAGGGTAGCATGACAAGAGTAGCAACCAAGGTGTAGAATAGCAGCAATAATTTCATCACATAAAGTCTTTAGGTGGGCAGCACTGCATACAGTCACTATAAAGGTATCATTATACTAAGTCATTGTAAATACATTATTGTAAAAATTGTACTAGTGTCTATCTGCCAAGAGTTGAAGAGGAAGTTCCGGAAGGTATAGTATCATTACTTGGTGGTTGTTTCATAGTTGGGGTTATGGTATACTGTATCTTCTTCTTCTACATCATTCTATATCATTGTAAAGTGGACCCTTTTACTTGGTACGGGATTCCATTCTTCTTTTATTCTTCTATAGGGTGGTAGGTTGGTGCTAGGGTGAGTTGTAGTTCAATTGGTGTTGGGGCATCCGTTAGGTTGACTACTGAAGAATCTTGGTCATTGGAGTGTCCATCTAGTGGGAGCTGGAGAAGAATGCTTTTCTAGATTCTATGAAGTTGGAGCTTTATTTTCAATTGGAATTGAATATTAAAGAATTATTAGAAAAGCATTAGGTGGTTTTTGTCGCGGAGTGGGTTTACACCTTAGAAAATGTGTGCATCTGTGTTGCTTTTGCTTGCTGTTATGATTTTACAAACACTAATAATAATTGAAGATTAACTAATGCTATAATTGAAAGGAATACCGATTCACCCCCCCCCCCCCCACCCCCCCCACTAGTATTTCCAACAAGTTGAATCATCAAGATCATAATGTTTTAAATTGAGTTTCATATGATGTTCAGTCAAATTCTCGTACCATGCTCGTGGTGATTTCTGGAGGCCATACAATGATTTTAAAAGATTTCATACTTTTTGCTCCTATCCCTTCAAAAAAATTCCTCCTGGTTGAGACATAGAAACATTCTCTTTCAGATATCCATTCAGGAAATAATTTTTTACATCTATTTAATGGAATTTCCAACTATTCTGAGAAGTCAAGTCAAAGGGTGTCTCCATGGTATCACATTTTTCTATGGGGGGGAAATTATCCTCATAATCCTCCCCTCCCTAATGTGCAAAAAAAAATTCCACAAGCCTGGATTAGGCCTATCAAATGAGCCATATACTTTATACTTGTCCATGAAGACCCACCTGTAACCTATAGATTTGGTTCCCAATGGAGGATCAACCAACTTTCAAGTTCCATTCTTGATCAAAGAATCATATTATTTCTGCATCGCTTCTTTCCATTCATCATGAGAAGTGACTTCTTTGAAGGAAGTTTGTTAAAAATATGTAGAAAAATATCATTCACAATAGTAAGAAACATCCATATTAACAGGTGAATGAGGATAATATACATCACCTCCATTCTATCTGGTTGAGCTTCTTGTTCCTGTATTTCAAACATCATCACTACAAAAACTTCGAGGTGTCATTATGAGCCATTTTTGGAGGACCTTTATGACATATTTACCCAGATGGGGTTGAATCAAAATTTACCCGCCCAACTCTGTCTATCACATCACTAAAAGTGTCATATTTATTATTGGTTGGAGTTTCATGATGGGGAGAGAGTTATTTAGAATGATATTCCACATATTGATCCATTATAGTTATCGTCCCTTAAAGATGTGGAATTGCATTATCAAAACATTGAAGATACTTTTCATAGCTAAATCTGTCCAAGTGATCAAGCTTCCACTTAAAAAAATTGTCCATCTTAGAAGGTTCAAGAAATATCACATATCTAGATATTATAAACTTCTTATCCACTTCATCATAAAGAGGGTATGCTTTGGAAGCATCTGAGTACCCCAAAAAAATATAATTGCAACTCCTTGCACCAAGTTTTTTTTCTCTCTTCCTTCTGTATCAAGGTATAACAAGTGGAACCAAAAACATTAAGATGTCTCACTGAAGGAATGTGGCCATACCACATTTCATATGAAGATTTTTTATTATAACATGACATGGACAGCTATTATTTATTTACACAACACATAGAATCGAATTAGTGCAGAAACTACAGTGTACATTTGCAACTGCTCATGAAATTTTAATAAAAAAACACAAGACACAAACCTATTATGCTACTCTGCAGCATTAAATTCGCAATTTAGAAAATAAACCAAAAACATGCACAATTTTTTTTCTAGGGGAAAGAAATATGCTAAAAACCCCTATCCATTGTTACATTAATCGAATTAATATAGATGTATTATAATTTTGTAGTTCAATCTTAGTTCAACCTGCAAGTGCAAAACCAATCTCTCTACTAAGTGAGAAGCTCTAACACGGACTTAATCAAATTCTACCTCTTATTTAGCCCCTATTTCCTTGTGCAATTATTGAGGAAATTAGGTGCCTATTATTTCGGAAGTTCCTCCAAAATTATTTTGAAATTCACAAGGTTGATCATCTCACTGCATGCAACACCTGTACACTCAAGACTAGTTTACAACTGATGTTACACTGCCTTGGAATCTCCACCAAAGTTGGATAACTCAAATTATCTACATGAACTAGATATTTTGGGTTCATTGATCAATTAAACAGATGATCACTAAGTTAGACTATTGTCCCACTACACAACTGACCTTCCACTAGTTCTTCCAATAGTTAGAACTAGTTTAAGTGAAAACAACTTGAAATAAATGACCTTGATTGCTACAAATTAGAAATAAAAAATTCTTAGTTGAACTCTAACTCTTTAAACTCTAATTTATTGATCTAACTAAGTCAAAATATCAATGTCACCTCAGTTAACTGCATCCAAGTTGTATGTTGATGTGGAAATTTTAATTTTCCCAATTTGACCAAGGAAAAATCAAATTGAGAATTTCTTGCTTCATTTTTCAACACTCCCTCAAAGCAAGAAAGGGATTATCAACCACCCCCCCTTTCCCACACCCGTGGAACTCAAACTTCCCTCTTCAAAAATCCTTTGTTAGAATGTCAAAACCTTTATACTCTATCAGAATGTATTGCAACAACATTATTTGTCTCTTCACACAGTCTCGTAAATGGTGATACCAGATATCTATATGCTTGGATCAGTCATGAAATAAAATATTCTTAGAGAGCTTGATGCAACTCTAATTATATTGCCTCACATGTTTCTTGACTTGTAGCCATGTATTATGCTTCTATCGAGCTGAGCGCAAGAAATATTTGCTTCATGTTGTACCAGGAAACGACTATTCACCCAACACTAAAAACCATACCTGATGCACTCTTTCATTTTGATGGACTCCCCACCCAATATACATCTGTGAAGCCACACAACTTCACTCCCTCTGTCCATCTGTACCATAGTTCAAACTGGGTAGTGCCTCTTAGCTAACACAAAACATCCTTGGATTCCTTCCATATAATTTGGTTGTTATAACCATAGCTTGGGTCAACTGTTTGAGTGCATAGCACATATCTAGTCTTTTTCTCACAAGATACATCATTGAACCCACTAGCTATTGCTATATGGTATAATTCACCTCATCACCTTAAGTGGCATCCTCCTTCCTCTAGTTGTTCACTAAAGGTGTCTCCATGGGTTTACAAATCTCCTTTTGAAATCTATATATTATCTCATTTTCATACTTCCATTGAGACACAAATAGTTCCCCATCATCTTGCGATACTTCACACCTGAGGAAGTAGTGAATGAGACCCGCGTCCTTCATTTCCAATTCCCTTGCAAGGTCCTCCTTACAAGATCTAATCAGCTGCTCATCACTAGTTAAAACCAAATCATCAACATATAATAAAATAATAATAAAATTACCTTCTACCAATATGTGATATATTTTTTCATCCGCTTCACCTTTGGTTAAGTTTAAGCCTATGAGATAGCTATCGATCCCAGTGTACCAAGCACGAGGTGTTTGTTTGATATCATACAATGCTCGCTTGAGTTTGGACACATGAGACTCCCAATCAAATGTCTTAAAACCCTTTGGTTGAACAATGCACACCTTATCCTTGATAACTCCATTGAGAAATGTTGTTTTTACATCCATCTAGTGGATCTTCCACCCCATATATGTAACCAGAGCAATAATTGATCTAATGGATGAGTACCTTCCTATAAGAGAAAAGGTGTCCTCATAGTTAATTCCCTCAACTTGAGAGTATCCCTTGGCCACAAATTTGGCCTTATATTTCTTTATGCTTCCAGTGGCTACATGCTTTACCTTGATGATCCATCTCGAGCCCACAACTTATTTATCTGCTTGTGTTGGTACCACTTCCCAAACATTGTTATTTACAATGGAATCATACTCTTCCACCATTGCATCAACCCATACAGGTTCCTATATTACTCCCTAGAAAGGGGATGACCAGTCCCTACAAGATAATTCATTAGATCCATGTAGCAAGTATATCAATTAGGTGACCTTCAATACCTACAAAAATTTGAAGGAACTCGCACATTCTCCCTCACATCCTATAAAATTATTTTATCTTCCCTGGTTCTTTTTATGCCTTCTATGGATGGAATTTCTTGATTGGATGTCTCCAATCTCTGATCCTCAATTTGTGGCTACTCCATAAATCTTTAAGGCTCCTCCTTTGGAGCTAAAAACACATCTTCTAGTGGGATCTAAAACTCACTCTCAATAGAGCACCAAATCACTTTCTACTCATTGAACATTAAATTACTTCGCACTACTATAACTCTAAGGGAAGGAAATTACACACAGTAGTTATGAGGAGTTTTTTTTTGTAACCTAAAAATACCCCAACTATGTTTTTGGCTCAAGGTTCTCCCATTATTCTTTGGATACATAGAAGTAGAGAGAGGATCCAAAAACCTTGAATTGCAACACATCCATATTTCTCACCAAGAAATCATCCTCCGGTGTAATCCTTCCCATAATCCAATGAGGACTTTGGTTCTACATATAGATTCTTATTTTGCGTGCATCTGCCCCACAAATGTAGTTGTAGGACCTGGTCATAAAACATAGCCCTCAAAGCTCCCATAATGCTACAATTATTTCTCTCAGCCACCCAATTCTACTCTGGGTTGTGGGGTGTTGTCAGGTCTCATTGAATTCATTCTTTCACACATAAATTATTTAATTTATTTGACACAGAATCAACTCCATTATTTCTCATGAGAGCCTTCACCTTCTTATCAATTTCTTTCTCAACAAGTTCCCTGAATTATATGAACTTGGAGAATTTATTATATTTCTTCGACATGAAGAAGATCACGCACTTTTGTGAGAACTCATCAATAAAAATTACAAAATATTTGTGTCTAGAAGTGGAGGTTTTCGAGAAATATCCACATAAGTCAGTGTGGATCCTTTCCAAGACTACATGTGCTTTCTTTCCCTGATTATGGAGTGTGAATTTTGTTTACTTCCCCAAGGTATATCCTTTTCATACATCTTTTTGTTTATGTGCTCCTTTAGGGAGGCCATTGGTTATTTGTGGCATAATCTTCAAGGTGCCATGATGAAAATTCCCACGTCTTCTCTATCAAAGTTCACTGACATTGTGGCCCTGCACTTTTTCTGCCTTAGTGCTTAATGTAGCATAATATTACACATATAGATTATATAGGTTCTTCGCACGAACCCCAATCTACTTCACTTTTACCATGACTATGTGTCTCAGTAATGATTTTCCTTTGCTCAAGATCACATCATAACCATGGTCTTCCAAAATTGCAAAATATATGAGATTTTTATCTAGGCTCAGAACAAACATGATATCCTCGAGTCTGAGAGGCGATCTAGACTCTTGCTAAGAGGTGACTGTACCAACCCCATTCACGTTGTACCTTCTATAATCCCCCAACTCAATGTTCATTTTCAAATATGTCTCCTTGAAGTCACCGAAAAAATCTCTACACCCTTTCATGTGGAACGATGTACCAGAGTCCAAATACCACATGCTCCCCATCAATTTTCATTCCATGGATGTGATAAGGGTAAAATCAAGCTCGAACTGTGAAGCTAAATATTCACTTACTAGTCCTCTTCAAGTCTTATGATGCATCATTTTGTATGGACACTTCATGCTATAGTGCCTGAATTCATAACAATTGAAGCATTTAATTTGGGACAAATCTTTCTTCTTGTCCCCTTGAATGGATTATAGGTTAGTTTGATATTTCTTCCCTTTTCCCTTCTTTCCCTTTGCAACAAATGCATATTTTTCTTCATTCTTGCCCTTATATGAAGTCTAGTCTCTGGTATTTTGCCATATTTCCTCCTGTACCAAATCATACCATAACATTTCCAAATTCAAATGTTTCTCCCCCCTATTCAATGAATCTTGGTAGTTATGCCAACTCTTGGAAATGCATATAAGATTTAGGCTTACAAATTCATCTTCTGCAACATTAAAACTAACCCTGAAAAGTTCATCACTAAATTTTGTGAACCTGCTAAGATATTTCAAAATAATGTGATTCTTCTACACCTTGATATTTCAAAGTTTATCCTTGACCGCCAACTTCCTGTGGTCACTACTATTCTTGAACAATTTTGTCAATTTTTTCCACTTTGCAAAAGGACATTCTTTCCCATGTATATTTGAAAAAATGTGATCTCACACTCCCTCCAATATTATTTTCCTTTCATTTGATACATATTTATTCCACTGAGAAAGGTTCTCGACATCATATGTTTGTGGTTTGGAAAAATTTGTGTTGATGTGTTCTAGAAATCCATTTCCATCTAATAACACCTCTGTGTGATCCTTCCATGTGATGAAATTAGAGCATCCTTTGAAGCTATACTCTAGCCTCATCCCATTAAAGGTCATCTTCCAAAATTTATAGAGATCCCACTACACTAAACTATAAATTTGAGCCTTCTGACAAAGAAATTTGAAATTCCTGCTCTAATGTGATTCGTGCTCTGATAACATGTGAAAATATGGTGTATATTTGTAATTAATCATGAAATTTTAATCAAAATCACAAGACATAAACCTAATCTACTGCTTTGTGGAATTTAATTCAAAATTTAAAAAATCAATCACAAACATGTAATGATAAATAACACATATCTACACAATATTTTTCGAGGGAAACAAATATTCTAAAAAATCATATGCCTACTTGCATTAATATGATGAATAGAGATGTATTACAATTTCTAGTTGAATACGAGCTCAACCTGCAAGTGAATATTAACCTATCACTCTTCTCAATGAGAATCTTTGACCCAAACTTAGTAAATTCTTCTTCTTCTTGAGCCCCTATTTCCTTAGACAATTCCTAAGGAAATTAGGCACCTATTATTTACAAAATTCTACCAAAATCATTGTGAAATTCCCAAGGTTGATCATCTCATTGCATGCAACACATGTACACTCAATACTAGTCTAAAACTGATGTCACACTATCCTAGAATCTCCACCACAGTTGAGGAACTCAAATTCTTTGCATGCACTAGATATTTTGGGTTGATTGATGAGTTAACTCAATGATCACTAAGCTAGATTGTTGTCCCACTACATAGCTAAAATGATAAAAACTTGAACTAACTGACCTTGATTTCGACAGATTAGCAATCACATATTCTTAACTAAAATCTTCCTCCTCTAAGTCAAATCTACTGAGCTAACTAAGTGACAAGCCATGTTACCTCAGTTAGTTGTGTCCAAGTTTTCTACTAATGTGGAAATTCAAATTTTTCCAATTTGGCCGAGGAAAAATGAAATGGAGAATTTATTCTTGCATTTTTCAAAAATCAACCCAAAACATCACCTTAAAATTTTTGAAAAAAACCATTGAACATATAATATTTAATATTTTCAAGTTCAATGATTCAGCTACATTGATCTGTTGGGGATTATAATGCACAATTTTTTGATGTTTGATCACATTCTAGAGAAGATAGTTTTCAAACTAATTTGATGTACACTCTTTTCCATTATCAGTACAAATAGAGCCAATATAAGTTTGTGTATCATTTTTCAATCCATGCATGAAATTTCTTGAATTTTTTATAGGCTTCATATTTGTTCTTCAATAAATAAACTCAACACATTCTGGTGAAGTCATCAATAAATGTCATCATATATTTATTACCGTTTGCAGAAAGAACATGCATTGGGCCTCATAAATCAAAATGACTTAGTTCATTATTTCTATGTGCTATGTAATGAGAATCATGAAATGACTATTTATTGTTCTTCCCTAAGATACAAGAATCACATTGCTTAAGTTTCCTAGGAATTGTAGGAAAACCAGTAGCACCATTTGCCTTCAACAAATGAAGGTTTTCATAGTTCAAATGTCCAAATATAGCATGTCATAAAAGACTTGATGGAAGTTTACCTTTATCATATTGAGAACTATATGAATTTTTTTTTGAATGAGCATAGGCTCCTTGCAACTTCACAAGTATTTCTTCTTCTATCCTATTCATGACATGTGAGTGATGTGATTTTTTTCTCGCCTAAAACTTTCCATCATATGTGTGAATGGAGTTTTCTTACTTTCTAGTGTGGAACAAAGATAGAAAGTTTCTCCTCAACTACAAGAGGTATAAAGCATCATGTAGAAGAATGTTTGGAAGATGAGGAAGTTTGAGCCTAATGGTGTCAAGCCCTGATGGCTTGAGTATTGACTTGTCTACAAAATAGACTACTCCATCAACATTTTCAGTGAATTCTGCAAAGAATATATTCTGAAATTCATGTGGAATTTTTCTCGTAAATGAAGCAACCGAAAATATTTCCATGTTGCAAGTGAAAAATTGAATAAATATTCAGTTACTCCAATTTTGCAATGTGCCACAACATATTCCCTTTACCAGTTGTTTTACCTTTTCCTTCATTTATTTCCTACTTGATTCTGTTCCAAGGAAACTTACATGTGGAAGCATCATTTTCATTTCTATTGCATCGTATAAAATGAAGATCATACTTTTCTCCTAGGAAATATTTTCTCCCCTTGCCTCTAAAATTCTTCATTCTTCTTCCTGTCGGGTTGCGAAATGGGTATGTATTTTCTAGTAAGTTCATCCTTGTTATCTTGAATTCTTATCTTTTTCATGTCTTAATGTGCTAATATATTAAGGAAATATGGTGAGAAATGAGGAATAATTGCAGTTTTGATTTGACTAAAGTTTAACCTTCTTCATGCAGGAAAATGGACAAGGAATGATTTCTATTCCCTATTGTTGGCATAGCCAAATCCGACAAGCAAAGAAAGGAATAAATCGGTTGCAGACAAGGCTTAGAACGAATCAATGAGATCAATGCAAAGTAGAGGAAGATGTCTTAAAGATGGAAATTGGTTGTGAATCCCTCTGGATCTCCCGATCCTGATGGATCGCATTTACTATTTACTTTTTACCCTTCCTGACTATAAAAGGAAACGATTGTAGGAAGACGGGGGATCGTTTTTATTTTATAAATTTTAAGCTTAATTGTAGGCTACGTTGTTGGAAATATTAATTGAAGTTGTTGTGTTCATTCTTATCATCTGAAGTAATCTAGCAGTGCCTACTGGTGGCTAAGGGCCCGGCTTCCAGTGGAATTCACTGCTTCATTTGTGTTATACATTTCCACTTATCGCAAGTGTGATGGTTTGATAGTATTATTGCTTTTTGTGAATTTATCTCCTTGTTGTTCATTAATTTCCTGTGTTAAATGAATAGCTCTATTTTATATAATTTATAGTATTTTTATTTATTTAGTTTAATCCTGCTTTCGAATTGAGTTGCTTAGATAATTGTTCTACTCAATGTGATCAACTATAACGAGTATTAACTACTGTTGTTAGGCTCTCAAATTGATAACATTTCTGTTTGATTGCAGAATGTGTTTGATTTAGATTTAATCAGTTTCGAAGAGAAGAGTTATCACTACTGCACTCTCAACTGATATTGTTATTAATTGAATCGCATATTGTTGTTACGTAAATTGTTTTAGGATTTGATTTCATTACAGGATTAAGTTTTCATATAATTGCAATTAGAATTTACTTGTTGCATCCATTTACTCTTGTATTAAAATATCTATACTGAAATCTATGAAACATTACTCTCTAATGTAAATAGCAACCACATACTGTGTACACTCTTGAAATAGAAAGACTTACCCGGATTGATAATTAATGTGAGGATAATTAGGAATTTAAAAAGGCACCTATTATCAACCAACATTTTGGCGTCGTTTTTAGGGAGAGTGCAAGCCATTTATGAAGAGTGATGTATATTTGATAATTTCCTATTGAGAGAGAACTGGGTATTGAAAATGGAAGGTAAGAACCTGTGTACAGAGTATGAAAAATCCATGCTCCCTCTCCTACTTTCCGCTGAGTTGTTAGAAATTTAGGGTAGAGGTAAACATTTGAATTGTTTATATGAATGACTAAGAAGAAAATACCAGAAATCAATCCAATTCCACTACCCAAACCTGAAAGACCTAAGGGACCAGTGACCCTTGGACGATCAACTTTCATGGAAGAAATCTTGAAGAAAGTTGAATCTCAGCCATCAGTAGGTCCTCGAAACGTTGCTTCCAAACAACCTACTGTCTCCCTTTGGGCCATAGGCTCACTATCTATAGCCTACATTGAGGTCCATAACAAAACTGTAGGAACTGAGTAGAGTTTTAAAGGAAATGAAAATTCGTGCCCAATTTAATCACAAGAAGGGAATTCTTGTAATATTCATGAAGGAGGAGGAGAAATTGGGGAAGAACCAAGATCCCCTCAAGTAGTAATTGAACAAGGAACACCCAGTATCCCAGACAGAGAGAGTGTTGTTAAGATTATTTTCACCTCTTGTGATATTCATGAAGAAGGAGGAGAAACAGGGGAAGAACCAAGATCCCCTCAAGTAGTGATTGAACAAGGAAAACCTGGTATCCCAGATAGAGGAAGTGATGTTAATATTATTTCCACCGCTTTGGGACACCCTAGGGATAACTCCCCAGCTCCAGAAATCTTGGAAGGATACTGGAATTTATTTTATCAAATGGCTAACAATCCTCAAGCACCACAAACTTCCAGATTGAAGTACCCCATCGTTGACATAGCTACCAACGCTCCTATGAAATTTGTCCCTTTGCAAAATATTCCCACCTCTCATGGGCTCTCATTAGAGGATCCAGAGGCATTTATATTTGAATTTGATGTATTATGTCGGGGTTATGATTCACCGACCCCAAAAACTAAAATTGTTTCCATCTACATTAAAAGGTGCAGCCTCGCGTTGGTTCATGGGGCTAGGTGGGGGAACAATAAATGTGATAAGATTTTATGGAAGGAATAATAAAAAATTTACTGAGAGAAATAAACATAAAGAACCCAGCAACAAATCATAAACATAAACACAAATGTTTATCCAGGAAAACCCTAAATCCGGGGAAAAACCCAACCAATGAAATTTCATTAACCATTGGCCAAAACCCTGACCAATCTGGACAAGTGAGCCTTCACCGCTCACCTCCAGGCCTACATTACAATGAATTCTTTCCTGCCTTTTATAGGCTCCATTACATGCAATACCATTGGTCAAAAACCATGAGTGCACAAAACCATGTGCCCCAAAACCACTACTATTTACCCTAGTCAACATTGACTCTACCCCAAGTCATGTTTACCTAACAAAATGATCAGGATCAAATCAAAAATGCTTTCCTTAAAATATATCAGGATTATTGCAGATCTAGGGAATTGAAAGATGAAATATTCCAAATGGTAGCTAGACCCAGTGAAACATTGGAAGAGTATGTAGAGTGCTTCCAATATAACCTCCAAAGATCCCCCTATGTAAATCCGCCCCTCCCTGATAATGTGTTGAAAGCTATATTGATTAAAGGGATGAAAGAACAATGGATAGAGACATTAAATATTATGGGTAAAGGTGATATATATCAAGAAGATTATTCTGATATCATTAACTTTTGTATCAAGTGCTCAAGGGCTAGTACGAGATTGAAATCAGCAGAATGCGACATGACTACCAGGGACAATAAAATATCTGGTGGAAAAATTACTCGTACAAAAATTGGCAACCTGCTAGAAGATTTCAAAACAGATATCCTGGGGAATTTGACGACGCAATTAGATATCATGCAGACCAAGTAGAAGCAAGCGGAAGAAGAACAGAACCTGGTGATATTTTTCCTGAGATGCAGAAAGAAGCATGGTCACAAAGAGTGTATGTTGGATATGGTACAAACCTATGCCATATGTCCTAAAGATCACGCCATAGAACGCTGCCTATCATTTCTAGGGTTAAAAGCAGTCTATATAGAGGCATAAGAAGAAACATAATCAGTCTAGTTGCTAAATCAATGTCGCCAATGGAAACCATGATAAATAGGTACGCCAACTGACCCATCTTCTTCCTTTCAGCCCTCGCAATATAATGCTCAACAATACATAGGAACTATGTGGAAAAAACAGACACCTTATCCCAATTGGTCACCGCAACCATTCTCTATGCCACCTTGGTCCAACCAATCAAACCAAAATAATAGTTGGCCAAATTTTCCTTGTTTTCCACCATTTTGGCCATCCTCTACATCACAAAACCAAAGTTGGTAGTCAAGCTGGTAACGACCTACAAATCAACGAGCAGGAAAAATCCCCCTACCTCAACCTACACTGCCAGCACCCTATACATTGAAACAGAAACCTCAGACCAACCTATGACCAAAGCTCCCAGCCCAACCCAACCCGAACCCCAACAATAGACCGATCCAATCTGTGCATATTATTGAAGGACCCGAGCCAGAAACTGCGTTAACGGAGTGTAATGAGCTACAATTAAGATATGGGAGGATAATAGAGTTAGAGGGGGATAAAAATATACAAATTGAAAATCCGTTACCTGTAGAACAACCACCACAAGTGGAGAATTTAGTTAAACAGAAAACCCACGGTCAAACTATTACCTCTTGTCCACCATTCCCAGAAATATTAATTATACCCTGCTCAATCGAATATCCAGATTTTGATCTTTTGGGAGAACTGAAAATTTTGTGTGTAAAAATACCTCTCCTCTGAGCTATTTAGGACATTCCAATTTATGCAAAAAATATCAAAGAATTATGTATGAAAAAGCCAAAGAGGAAAACAAAAACAACTCCAAATCTCCATGTCGTCGGTACTCTGTATGATTTATTATAAAGCAGAGAAACACCACTAAAATATGAGGACCCAGGAAACCCTATAGTCATAGTGCAAATAAACGGGTGCTCCTTTCCCAATGCATTAGTTGACCTAGGAGTAGCAATCAATATTCTCACAACAACAAATTGTAAAAATCTTGGCATTACATCCTTGGACCCAACCACAACCCTCTTGGAACTTTCTGACCATCAATTGTCAAACTAGAGGGGACATTACAGGATGTAATGGTGTCTGTATATTCCTGGGAATACCCAGCATATTTTCTGATCATCAATCCTAGAAACTGGTTAGATGCACATCCCCTAATTCTAGGAAGACCTTGGCTAGCAACTACAGATGCTTACATAAGCTGTCGGACAGGCAGCAGGAATATAGCAAGAGGAAAAGATGTGAATAATTTAGCCTTATATCCTTCAGCTCAGCCAAGTCTAACAATAATAAAAATGAGGAAACAACTTGTATCATATTTAACTGAAAAAATTAGATGACCACTAACCATGGAAGATGCTCTTGAATTCAAGGTTCAAACAGAAGATGACATCTTTAACTCTTATATTAACCAGCCAGATGCTATATCTCATCCAAAATGTCACATGATCGAAGCAGCCCTAGATAATGAAATCAAAGAAGATGCCTTACAATATTTTAGCGACCAATCAATCCCAACAACTTCTATTTATAATAGAAAAAATGTAGAAATTGAGCCAGGGAAACCTTAAATATCAGTAAAAACACGACTGAGGGCCAGACACAGAGGCTTGTCCAACTTCTGAGAAAATATAAAGAAGCCTTCGCTTGGGATTACCCAGACATGAAAGGGATTGATCCCCAGCTATGCATGCACCACATCTATATAGAGAAGGATGTGAGGCCCATTAGACAACCTCAATGAAGATTAAACCCTCATCTTAAAGATATTGTGAAAGATGAACTACAAAAAATGTTGGATGTGAATTTCATCTATCCTATATCCGATAGAAAATGGGCCTCCCCATTAGTAATAGTGCCTAAAAAGAATGGAAAGTGGCGTATATGTGTTGAATACAGAGAGAAATAAAAAAACCCAAAAATATTACTTTCCCCTTCCATTCATTGACTAGTTCTTGGACACATTAGCAGGGAAAAAATTATTTTCTTTCCTAGATGGCTTCAGCAGCTACAACCAGATTCAAATTTCCCCTGAAGACCAGGACGAAACTATTTTCATCTGCCCATGGGAAACCTTTGCTTATAGGGTCTTACATTTTGGACTGTGCAATGCACCTGCTACATTCCAGAGGGCTATACTCAGCATTTTTTCAGATCCGATAAACGAAGGGCTTGAGGTATACATGGATGAATTTACACCTTATGGAGATGACTTCGAGCCAGCATTACAAAATGCTAGAGAAATTTTTGTAACGATGCATTGCTACTAGGCTCTGTTTAAGCCATGAAAAATGCCACATGATGATGACTGAGGGCCTCATTCTGGGCCATTATATCTCAGCAGCTAGAATCCAGGTAGACCCAGCAAAAATTTAGATAATTCTTTTAATACCTACCCCTTCCACACAAACTAAGGTACGCAGTTTCTTGGGATTTTCTGGATATTATAAGAGATTTATAAATAATTTTTCTTGAATTTCTACACCCTTATATGCATTAACAGGAAATATTGATTTTATTTGGACTAACAAATGTGACAGTGCTTTTGAAGATTTAAAATGGCTTGTATGAACAACCCCAGTGCTAAGGGGCCCAAATTTGGATTTTCCATTTCAGATCTCATCTGACACATCAGACATGGTCATTGGAGTAGTTCTAGGCGAGGAGGTAGATAAGATGCCATATGAAATATACTACATCGGCAAAATTCTATCTCCTGCTGAATTGAAATACACTGTGACCGAAAAGGAATTTCTGGTTGTAATATATGCTATTAACAAATTTAGACATTATATAATAGGATACCATGTGGTTTTGTATAAAGATCACTCTTATTAAATATCTAGCTAATAAACCTGTTAAAAATGGAAGAGTGACAAGATGGTTGATTCTTTTGCAGGAATTCAAAATAAAAATCGAAGATCGACCAGGAAAGGAAAATCCAGTAGCAGACTTACTTTCACGTATGCCAAAGATGGATGACTCAGCAGCAGTAGAAGACTAGTTCCCTAATGAACACTTATTTGCGGTAACCTTAAAAACACCATGGTACGCAGATGTCGCAAACTACTTAGCAGTAGGTAAGTTACCCAAACACCTGATGCCTAATGAAATAAAACAAATAGTACAGCGGTTCTCCTGGATTGGAGGTTATTTATTTCATACAGGGGCTGATATGCACATTCGAAGATGTGTCAGGGAAGACGAAATTTTTGACATTCTGAAAGCCTGCCACGATGGGCCTTATGGCAGACATTTTGTAGATAGTAGGACTGGTCACAATGTCTTACAGATAGGCTATTATTGGCCCACATTTTTAAAGATGCCAAGAAGTTTTTCCAGGCATGTGATAGTTGCCAAATAATGGGACACCCCAGGCAGTTTGATGAGATGCCCCTACATCCATAGTTAGTCATCAAGCCTTTTGAGGGATGGGAATTATATTTCAACGGTCCAATAAACCCATTATCTAATCCAAAGACATATATATTAGTTGCAACAGAGTATGTGACTAAATGGGTGGAGGCAGAAGCATTACCAAAGGCAACATAGGACTCGATAATTCAGTTTCTTTTCCAACTTTTCGTGCGATATGGCTTGCCTAGAGAAATAATAATAGATGGAGGGCCACAATTTATAGGCCATAACATTGTTGTGACATTAAAAATCACCATATCTTGCACAGAATCACAACCCGATACCACCCACAGGAAAATGGCTAGGTAGAAAGCACCAATAAAGTAATCGAGGAAATACTCACAAAGATAGTCGCATCACATAGACATGACTGGGCTACCCGATTTCCAGAAGCCCTGTGGGAATACCTCACGACATGGAGAAATACCACGGGATATTCCCCATATCATCTAGTGTTCGGCAAAGAGCCTATCTTCCCAATAGAATTTGAAATTCAGACATTACGGATAGCTCAAGAAGTAGGCTTGGGTTAGAATGAAGCACAGATTAAAAGGCTACATCAAATCAATGAATTGGATGAAATCCACCTATCATCTCTTTAGCATACTGCACTAATCCAACAACAAAGAGAGAAATGGCATGATGCCCTCATCAAGAAGAAGATGTTCCACGAAGGTGATTGGGAACTTCTATATGATTCTAGGTTCTAGGATTTCCCAGGAAAACTCTAGACCAGATGGTTAGGCCCCTATGAGATAAAAAAGGTGCATGATAATGGCACCCTCACATTAGCCACCATTGATGGGTCTGGCTACTCTTTTAAAGTGAATGTACATCGAGTACGCCTCTATCACAAACTACTTACTAGGGAGTCCTTTTTCCAATAGCTATAGGAAGATTCCACTATACAAATTCTTGATGAGGAGGGCAACCCGCCCACAGCATCAGTCCAGTGAAGAATTTTTTTGTTTTTTTGAAAATTGTACATAATTTTTTCTTTCTGTTTGATTGAATTTTCTTGTATAAACTGTATATAACTTGTTTTTTTTTCTATTTTTCCTTTGTTGTTCCCTCAAAGGAACAACTGATGTTCCCTCTAAGGAACAATAGTTTCAGTGTGTAATTTTTCTTGTTATTCCCTCTAAGGAACAAAAATTTTCGTATGCATTTTCTTTGTTGTTCCCTATAAGGAACCACACCCTTTTTTGTGTATTTTTCCTTGATGTTCCCTATAAGGAACATCACTTTTTGTGTGAGGTTTTCTTTTGCTATTTTAGCACCTTGTGAATATTTGTGTGAGAACACCTTTCTTTCCTTTGCCCACTTTTTATGATCTTCTATAAGGCACGAGGGTACAAATATATATGAAAGGATACAAAGCTAAAGTTTACTAGAACAAGCAAATATTGAACATTATCATCTTTAAACTAGATTGCTTGGTATTTATCAAAAAAGAAAGGACACAACCATCTATATCACTTCACTATCCTCATTTCCATTATAAATTAAACTGATTGATTATCTGTATCATGTTGGTTCTTCCTTGTCTGTATAACTCTCTCTATATATTATTAATAAGATTATGGGTATATTCTTATTTTATATTGATATGTCAAACTTCTTCTACCATCCCTACTCTTAAGGAGTGATGAGCCACCCTCTATGTGTGTGTATATATATGTGTGTGTGTGTGTGTGTGTGTGTGTGTGTGTGTGTGTACATTTACTAATCATTTTATGATTTTCCATAGGGGACGATAGGGGGTCTCATCACGAGCCAGCCTACCATGATCATAAGGAAGAAGCGAAATGGCATTCCCACTATGGCCACCACACCAGGGATATGATCCAGTGAATGCATGAACAAATGAAGTCCTTGGAAACAGGAGGTCTCATCACGAGCCGGCTTGACCACTCTCGCTACTTCCTAGTGAATGGCAATGTGCTCACCTGGTCACCAAGCCAACACATTGATCTCCGCTATAGAACATCATAAGACATTTCCCCAGTTATACATAGAAGACCATGGTTCTCAAGGGTTAAAAATCAACTCTGACGAGGCTATGGATGCCTACGGGCAGTAGAAGCTCTGCTGATGGTATTGAATCTTTATTTTACACCAATAATTATTATAATACCCTTTTCTTATAAATTTTTGTTATGGAGAGATTATGTTCCTGACATCCAATTGAAACTATATGCATGAATACTTTTTAAAAAATAAATCATAATAGCTTTAAGTGGAATGATGACAGTAAAGTATATTTTTTGCGTAAGATGTCCTTTTTCCTTTTTCGAAATCACCTCATGGCATCTCCTCACTAATTGATAATTCTCGTATATGCATTGATTTTAGCACTTTGATATCTTTTGCGATCCTTTCATAAATAGGCATACCTTACCACCTTCATCATCCTTGTACTTTGCCGCTAGCATGAGTTTCCTTCATTTATCCGGTCAAAGGCGACCTATCATTTCAAAAGGGGGGCGAGGAGCAACTCTCGAAGTACCTATCCATGCATGCTAGCCCTTTATTTGATTATGCAGGACAATATGAAATTACATAACAACAAGTCTTAGATAACAATATTTATGCTATCAAGTATCATCTAATATAACTATTATAACATCTTGTTGTTCCATCATTGGCTCTGTCTATTGCTGTGTTACTTTTGGTAATTAATAGTTTGTAGAATTCAGGCAATATGGGAAGAAGAATAGTGCCCAGGGAGCCACTGATATTGGCTATTTCTGATGCCGCCAGAGAAATTCTAGCCCAAGCTAGGTGGATATCATACTTCACACGATTTTAGTAAACCAACAAAACAATTTCCATTGAATTCCTGCAAAATTTACAGAACGGACAATCTATGGTAAGGGGCAGACAAATCACAGATTTAGATGTTGTGATTGCAGAATTTTTTGAGTTACTAGCTAAAGGACCCGTATGGACTAACAAATGATTGAAGCTACATGATTCCATTGAAGCCTTTAAGGATGAAGGACATGAGCTGATCATGAAAGGAAAAGGAGTTTGACCATCATCCCTTGGAGAACCATGGGGAGAACTAGCCAGATTCGTCCATAATTTCATTACATGTGACAAGCGAAAAGACGTCGTAAGGCTGCGTCAACTTAAACTTTTAGCAGTCTTGAAACAAAAATGTTCTGTGAATTTACCTACATATTTGAATTTCCTACTGCATGATTCTACTGAAAGGATAAAAAAGTCCCGACACATAGAAACCGTCGTAAGCCACCACTGTTTAATTAGGCTAATAGTTAGCTACAACCTCACCCAACAACAAAATTTTTGGGAAGAATCAATATTTTTCATAGAAGGGGGTTTAGCTTTACCTGCACCTAACCCTGTTCGAAAAAGGAAGAGGGCTACTCATACAACAAAAATTCCCCAAAAGCGCAGACATTTCGCCAGACTGAGGAAAAACTTGGGAGCAGCCGAAAATCCCCAGGGTAGTAGCAGCCAGCCCATAGAATTGTCTAGCCCAGAAAATGAGAAGTATTCACAGTTGGAAGGACTGGATGACACGGAGTCAGAACATAAAGATGAAACATAGAACCCAGGTGATGAGGAAAGAAATGAATCAGAACCCCCCTCAATGCCAAATACAAGTCCCAAAGAAATTGGCCCAGATCTTGGCCAATATGGTTGAATTCATACAACCTGAAATCCCACTTAATTTGAACATTGGAGAAACCCAATCTGTAGAGAACTGTGGCCAAGATAGAAGCATACCAGAAAATGTAAGTTGTGAAGTAGAAACAAGGATAGGAGCCACTCAAGAAGAGGTGAACCAACCTGGTGATATGCCTTCAAGAGAACCCAACCATGTAGGCCTAAATATGGAAAATATAGATCAAACAGAAGAAATGGAAATAGCCCAAGAATACGACTACCAATCTGGGGACACAGTTCTTTTAGAGCGGAGTCAAGACGAGCAACCGGGCTCATTAGGAGTAGAAATGATCAATAGAATAGTTTCTCCTCCTAAAAACTATAGGTCCAAAATAAAAAATCTTAGGAAGGAACAACAAAAGCTGTGGAAAATAGTAAAAAGGCTCAAATGAAAAATAAGAGGGTTATCAGCAGGAAAAGTCCTAGATAAAACCTCGGAAACAATAAACGCAGCGATTCAAATGGAAGTAGATGAAAGAAGAACTACAGGGACTCAAACAGAGCCCATTCTCACTCAACTTGTTAAGGAATAGCATGCAATTCTTGCAGAAGTAGCTATTCAAATAGAGATGGTACTCTCCTCCAGTACGGCTACCCAGATGGAGGCATGGACCTCCCATGATAAGGGAACTCAGACAATAGGCATCTCTTCTTATAGCAGGGATACGCAGAAAACCATTCAAGCTCAACATGTTATGACAAGCAATGACCCTAGTATATGGAATCTTCAAAGAGATTTAGCATAGGCTCGACTTTCCTTAGAACGGCTTGAACTAGAAATTGTCTCCCAGAAAAAATACCAAGAATTATAGAGGTAGCTTCGGGACATGAACACCTCAGAAAGTGAGACCCTTGATAAATACTGAAAGGCAGAAGAGAGGATTGAAAAAATGAAGTTCAGATTAGAAAAGGTCAGGAGTCAAATGGATACTATCTACTCATTGTAAATTGATGTCTTGGCATGCAGATCTCCTACCAATAATTATGCCCTATTTTTGCTATAAAGGTACTTAGAGTTGAAAATAAAAGCTGTCAAAGCTGGAAAACCGATAGAGTTAAAAATAATTGAGGATTTTAGAAACTGTTGTAAACAACATGGGGTAAAATTTCAAATATTGCTTTGTGAATTCTACCTACATAATTTTGTATTAGAGAAAGAAGTGGAAAATAACCCCAACCCCTTTATGGGGGATGTGCAATTTCAAGATTTTATCTCATTTGCTGTTAATCAACTGAAATGGTTCAAGGCTTATAACGCATTCCAAAGACAAGAGCATGGACTGGATCTGTGGGTTAGAGGTGAACCCAAACACGCTTTGCAGATGCTGGCCAATCACAAAATATTGATGACAAGGGAAGGAGTAATCAAAGTTTTGGGGCCTATTCAGAAAGAGATTGTACAAAAGGGAGTAGAATACTTCCTCTCTATTGACGAAAGCTCCTTAGCTGCAGCCAAGCTCAGGTGGACAGTTTCGACTAGTAATGTACAAGATAGAAAGACATTTTATTATAAAAATTTTAAGCTGGCTGCAGAACATTTTGTCACTTACAACAATCTTATCTTAAGAGAAGGTTCTTATTGGCTAGGTTGTCAATTCCGGAGCCCTATCGTTTGGTATCCTACCGAAGGTTATAAAGCTATATATGAATTTCCTGAAGGACAGACAGGGCCCATTTTTTAGCTCTTGGCCAAGAAACATGGCTTTAGACCACTTTACAACGTTCCTTCTCCAGGTTATTCCTTAAAATCTTTGCATACAAATTACTTGCTTTTCATGAGGACATGAAACAGAGTAAGTAGGGGAGTATGTTGGGTTGCGAAATGGGTATGTATTTTCTAGTAAGTTCATCCTTGTTATCCTAAATTCTTATATTTTTCATGTCTTAATGTGCTAATATATTAAGTAACTATGGTGATAAATTAGGAATAATTGCAGTTGTGATTTGACTAATGTTTACCCTTCTTCATGCAGGAAAATGGATAAGGAATGATTGTTGTTCCCTAATGTTAGCGCAGCTAAATCCGACAAGAAAAGAAAGGAATGAATCAGTTGTGGACAAGGCTTAGAACGAATCAATGAGATTAGCGCAAAATAGAGGAAGATGTCTTAAATATGGAAATTGGTTGCGAATCCCTCATGATCTCCTGATCCTAAGGGATTACATTTACTATTTACTTTTTACCCTTTATGACTATACAAGGAAACGATTGTAGGAAGACGAGGGATCGATGTTATTTTCCAGATTGTAAGATTAATTGCAGACTGCGTTGTTGGAAAGTACAATTACATTGTAATGATACTCAGTTTAATGATTAATTGAAGTTGATGTGTTCATTCTTATCATCTGAAGTAATCTAGCACTGCCTGCTGGTGGCTAAGGGTCTGGCTTCTGGTGGAATTCACTGCTTCATTTGTGTTACACATTTCCACTTATCGCAAGTGTGATGGTTTGATGGTATTATTTCTTTCTGTGATTTTTCCTCCTTTTTGTTCATTATTTTCATGTCTTAACCGAATATCTCCGTTTTATATAATTTACAGTATTTTTATTTATTTAGTTTACTCCCACTTTTGGATTGATTTGCTTAGATAATTGTTCTGCGCAATGTGATCAACTGTAACGAGTATTAACTACTACTGTTAGGCTCTCATATTGATAAAAATTTTGTTTTATTGAAGAATGCATTTGATTTAGATTTAATCAGTTCCGAAGGGAAGAGTTATCGCTACTGCACTCTCAACTGATATTGTCGTTACTTGAATCACATATTGCTGTTACATAAATTGCTTTAGGATTTGATTTCATTAGAGGATTGAGTTTTCATTTAATTGCAATTATAAATTACTTGTTGCATCTGTTTACTCTTGCATTAAAATATCTATACTGCAATATGTGAAACATTACTCTCTGATGTAAATAACATCCACATACTGTGTACACTCTTGAAATATAAAGACTTACCCAGATTGATAATTAATGTGAGGATAATTAGGAGTTTAAAAAGGCACATATTATCAACCAACACTTCCTCTTCGGCCACCTCTTCCTATAGAGGAATCTTGTGCATGATTCCTTTGTTGTTATGCAAGGAACACAACTTCTTTAGAAGATTGAGGGGTGCCTTCTTCCCAAATTCCTTCTCTATCCCAGCAAAATACTTATGAAGGGAGTCAAAGGAAATATCCTTAATTTTTCCACTTACTTAAAATTACTCAAGATAATGTGAATAAGTAGGCTATAGTTCCTCGACATAGGTTGTGACAGGAACATCTATTTCAACAATAGTGGCTTTTATGTCACGCATAAAAATTCTTATTTCTGATGCTAAGGAAAGAGGGTCATCATTTTTCAACTCAATATTGAATAGCTTGTTCATCAATTAAAAAAATTCAATCTCAAATTGTGAGTCATATAATTCCTTCAACATATTTAAAGATTCACAATAATTTGAAAATGGAAAAATATGATGAATCACCTCTTCATTTACAGACAATATGATCAAGGAGTAAGCCTTACTATTCGTGTTTTCCCATATGGAAAACTCCTTGTCAGAAGTGGGATTTTCAGGTGCATTGTATCCTTCTCCTTCACAAACTCCTTTACACAGTTCATTGAAAATAAGGGTGTGTTTTATCATCTTGGACCACTTATGGTAGTTCTCTTTCCTAGCGAGAACTACTCCCATAATGGAGATGGGTGAATGCATCATAAAATTTTGAATTTCACCCAGGAGTTACAAAAATATAAAATCACTCAAATACCAACTATAAACCTTCCAACTTGTATCATTATATACCCTTAGATATGAAATTCAAAAATTTCAGCATAATTTGGCAATTAATTGAACCAACGCATGACATATAATATATCGCCATAGCACATAGCACGTTGAATGTTGAAACAAATCATAATATATATATATATATATATATATATATATATATATATATATATATCACCAAAAATATTCAATGCACAAAGAATTCACCATACACAGTCTTCCATAACGATTCGAAACACACATATGTGCAGTATTTAATTAATGCATCATGTGATACTTGGACTTCAAAATATACCAACACGACATTCAATTTACCAATAAAAAATAAACGCTTCAAAAATTTCAATGCAACATATGAGGAGTTATGCATGGACTTTAACACTCAATTCCAACGGACTGCCTTCAAAAACTCAACATAAAGAGGTGCTCGACATGCAGAGTGATGTTGGACATTCTTCAACACAGAAATTAAATTGATTCTGTAGTATTCATTTCATCTCCTAACATTCACCATTCAACATCAAATCACAACACTTAATATTCAACGTGTTCCATCATTCAATAAAGTGCGGCTTTTTTTAGTACCCAACACAAATTAGTCGTGGTTCAACAAACATAGTATAACCTAACATGTGCAAAGAATAAATCACGAAGTTATGCATCGTACATAGTCAATTTTCCTAACATACGCATAACCACTATGATTCTTCATAACCAACACATGAACTCCAACAAATATTCAACATTGCAAGTTATTGTTTTAAAGCTTTCATCTCCATTACATGGAACATACAACATTCAAAACTCAATGCATAGGTAATAAGTCACTCCAACAACAAAATGTAGAGAATAATCAATTCTTCAAGAGTAAATGAAGAGGGACAGTGCATTCATTGGAAAGAGAATAGATCAGGGAATCTAGTAGTGGATAGGAGTTACAAGAGTAGAGAAACTAATTTTGGGAGCTAGCTATGATACCATGTCAAGCCAGGAGAGTAACTCCATGAATGAAATTGTGTTTTTCATTAAGAGAGAACATGAATATATACAAGGAGAAGGAGACTATTGGGATTCATCTCCCAATAGCTCTTCATTTTCGAAATTCCTTTATTTTTATATTTACAATATTTACATATCTTTTCCTAATCCGAAAGATTAGGTGTCAACAGGATGGAATGAGGTTCTAGAATCGAACCCTTGATGTTGATTCTGATCTGTTACGGTCCTATAATAATAGGATTCATAATTTTGAATTGACTTTGATTAGTCTTGTAAAAATGCACTTATCCTAAGTATAAGTGTGAAATGTTGAATATGGGGTCATCACTATGAAAATACCACCTAACATTATATTTTACACAATTCTTTGTGTATTTTTCATTCCCTTATTCATTTCATTATTAATATACTAATAGAATGTATTAAATCCTTTATATACCCTTCAATCCCGTAGTATATTAATTCCTTTTACATATTTCATATCCCAACCCATATTTTACTCTTTAACCTGTGGTGTATTTTTCTCATGTGAATATTATCCCACTCCTCATATGTTAAAACTATCCCTTTATATAAAAAAACCTGCCCAATGTTGAAATTACACATATATCCATTACATTGGTTGAATAAAAATTAAACCCGCCTATCCGACTTCACATATAAACTTTATGTTAAAATTTTTTTTTAACATATAAATTCAAACCCGTTGCATAAAAAAAATCCTGGGCCCCATGCTCGTTGCCCCACATCTTAACCATGTAATCCTAGTCGTTCGCTTTCACTCGCCAGATCTAACGTCACATATCTACCATCGCAAATATCATAGTGTGGTATTTAAAAAAAATGAGATTTGCGATAAAATTTGTTTAGACCCTTCCTCTCTCCTCCATGTGATGTGGTTTTATTAAATCACATCCATTCATAAAAATCCATATACCATCCTTTGACAGCGCGATAAAACCGTCAGCGGTAAATCCTCCCCTTGCACCTAAACCACTCCTGATTTGAATTGAATGGTAGTTAATGCTACATTCATTTAGGTTTTTTTGTTAATTTCTACTCATAAACTACTCCAAATTAAGAGAAAAACATTGTCGCCCATGTTTGAGTGCATAAAGCAATAGAATTCAACCAAATTCACTACTGCGATCACTCAAAAGTCTCCAGACTACATTTAAAAGGTCACAAAAAGCTTTTGAAAGCTTTCAACTCTCAAAAAACCTTTTTTCTACATCAAAATCCCTAAATTCATAGGTTTTTTTTAGAAAAAATACCTATCCATCCATTAAAGGAACTATACTATTGGATTGAAGCCTTTGTAAGCTTGTTTTCCTTAGAAACAACCAGATTACCTCATAAATTTATCTCTGCTGTAAACCCTGAGAATTTCACAGTTTCTGAAGCCGTAATTTGTTTTTTAAGAAAAATATGATTGATTTAGCCATCTGTAGACCTAAAAGAAGACCTATGAGTTATCCAAAGCCTTTCTACAATAGTCAGAAGCCCATAAGCTTTGACTATTTTAGGATTGTTTTCATCAAAGAAATTTGTAGAAAAACCTTTAATATTTTTTCCTGAGTCTGTAAAAGTTTAAAAAATTTGTTTTAAAAGATAAATTGAATGTTTAAGTTAGAGTAACCATAATTATACCTTTTTCAGTCAAAGAGAAACCTATGTTATACTTCAAGTCCTTCTATAAATAGTTTAATCTTACTGAAGTTCGTTAAAGACCTAAAAACAGAGTTTTAAAAATCAAGAGGGGTTAAATTTTTAAAAACAAACCTATCAATGGAATCTAAAAGAAAAATTGTAATCAATCCACTACAACCTCCTGTTGTAGATGCATAACACACCCCATTGACTGATGTGGACTATAAAATCACAGATCTAGTGACTAAGTTTAACCTTCTTGAGCTCCATTGCTGGAGCCAAGTGAAATCCTTGGACCAGATAGATGATGTGCTTATTTGGGAATCCAATCTGCCTAAGTATGTTGTTCCCCGCACCCATCAATGCCCTCAGGCCATCAAATTGTGCCAAACTCATTATTCCCCATATCAGAGAGAAATTGTCAATGCTGAAAAAGAAGTATTATTCACAATAACAAATGAATCCATAAACCAAATGCTTCAGTTGCAACCTAAGCCCAATGCAGTCCCTTTGTCAATTGAAGCTCTCACAAAGTCCTATTTAGAGTTAGATTTTCCCAAAAGATTTCAAATATTTCAAACATTCATCCCCTCCTATGTAGAAATCCCCAAGCTTAACCCTCCATATTCATCTTCTAAATTCCTAAAAGGAACAAGACACATTATCCCAATGCTATCTTTTATCCTTGGTTACTTTACTCATGCATCTATACTAGGTTTCCTATTCATATTTGTACCTAGTCATCCCCCTACAATTATCTACAATTTTGTTGAGTATATTGTTGATAGTATACATGAACAACTTTTTAAATTACCAATTGAATGTGTCTTTAGGTATACCTCGTTTCTCTTCCAAATGTTCATCTATTTCTAGTCAGACATGTTTCCAATAACTCTTCAAAGATGGATGTAGAAGGAAATACACAGTCAATTATTTTTTTGACATCCCTGATCAGAAAGGAGTCAATTGAGTTTACATATGTAGATTTTACAGATTGTTTCATTCATCCATTTGTAAATATGCTTAAAAAAAGTGTGCAACCTAGAATCAACGATGATATTAACAGGGTTTTACTGTTATCAGAATAGACCAGAACATGTGATTGGTATTTATACCAAAATTAAATTGAAGTTAGAGTTTATGGGAAAAACCTCATTCCCTAAAAGTTGGAAAAGTATTTACTAGTGAGGTTGTTTGCTTTAGAATATGTAAGACGGATTTTGAATTCAGATTCAATAAATTTCTTGGTTGCTAAAAAGAAAACTCGTTTTAAATTGAAGAATCAAGTAGGTCCCTTTATATGAAATAACAGAGAAGCACGTGTATAGGCAGAAATTTAATTGTCAAAGTACAAATTCAGCAAAACATTTCTTTAGCACTATGATCCTTATGGTATAATAATAAAAATGAGAGTGAAGTGTAAATTAACTCCCTACATTCATGAGAAAAATCCTAACATTGAGAAATTTTCAAAACAAACATAATTGTTGGAAAATACATTGGTAGAAGTTGTTCAGAAGAGTAATACTAGTCACATTTTGGAGACTCCAGCTCAGGAAAACAAAAGTACAAAATGAAATAGGGAATAAGGCTCATATACATTGAAACTACCATAGAAACCAAGTTCAAACTTAGGTACAACAAGAAACCAAAAATCAATCCTGTAGATAAATCAAAAGTGACAGTGGGATTTCAGATACATATATTCCAGATAAAGACATTGTGCCTCCCACAATGATTGTAAATGAACTAAAAAATTCCACTTCCAACACACAATTGATCCAGAAATAGCAGACTGTGGAAGTTTCAACATCAAAATAGCCAAAATAAAAAGATATGGACATTAAGGAAAGGTATAAAGAGATCAAGGCTAAGAATGAGGAAATAAAGAATGAAATTTATTCTCAATAATTGAAATAGACTTTAGGCATAAAAAATAGGCTTCTCTCAGCCTTTGATTATAAGGGCAAGAAATTGTTTATGAAAATACTTCAACCTACAGTTCCAACTCCCAAAATAGCAGCTAATTACAAAAAGGTTGATCTTAAAGTAACAGTACAAGAAATTCATCCCTTAGACCAGATTGAATTCCATAAGCAAAGTTCAGAAATGATATATTCTACAATGACTACAAAAGAAATGAGTGTTCAAAAGCTCCAGAATTCTTTGACAAATGTGAAATATCAGCTCAAGGTTGAAAAATATTCAGCATATGCTAAAGATACCAAGATCAAATCTTTAGAAGAATTAGTTATTGAAGTGGGTTATTACCCTTCTAATGTAAAAGCTATAGAAGAACTAGTAAAAAAAGGAAAATGCTGATATTGAAGCACTTAGAAAAAAGTTGAAATTAGCTCCTATAGAGCATCCACGGGCTAAAGATATTGTACAGGAAGAAAATAAAAAGGATGAGATGATGAATCTGATACTATAGATGACAACACAAATTAAGGAAATGTAGATTCAGATGGACAAATTAGTCCAAGAAAAAGAAGTTGCCAAGGCACAAAATTTCCCTCCTATTTTAATTCTTGTAGTGACAACAACAATGCCATCCACTCTAACAGAATGATTAGCTCCAATGGTTCCATTGTCCACAGTAGTGCTAGTAACTTCCTCTACTACTTCTGCCACTGAGTCTTCTACTACAGGAGTTCAAAAATCAGAGGAGGCTAGAAAATTAATAAAATCAATGGAGGACATGTCCATATAAAATAATTAAATAAATAGGTTGAAGGAGAAAATCAAGAATCTTGGAGGTTCCAAGAAGCTAACGTAGATGAATGATAAAATTGATGAGCAAAAAGCTAAAAGGTTAAGTGAACAACTCAAAAAGTTAGAAACAGAGTTGACCTTGAAAGAGCCCATGGAACATATTAAAAATCAACTATAGTCTAATATAATTGAATTATTCAATGATACTTGGCCATCTATACAGGTGATTTATGAAAATAAGGATTTTCTCAAAGCAGCTAGAGAAGAAATACAGAAAACCAAAGAGGAACTGGGCTCCAAACCTAAAGAAGCATTGCAAATTATTAAGTTCCTCAATTCTAAAAATAAGAAGGAATTGGATGAAATAGGAATAACAGACAAGATAGACACCATTCTTGAGGTAAGAAAAGTAATTTCCAATAAAACTTTGATGAAACTGTTGGAAGAAAAGTGCCAAAATATGGATTAGCCATCACAAGATTCATGGTGAAATTTGACACTTTAAGGAAAAAGGGCATTCCAAATCTTCTAGTAATAAATGATAAATTTATGAAACAAGAATACTATAATAAAAAGATAAGGGGATTTTCTAAAGAACAGGTGAAAAAAATCAAATTGGCAAGGGATTCCAACAGGTAAAGTTTTGCACAAAATCATTGAAAATCTATTTTATTTACAATATGAAATAAAGCACCTTTTTGTGGTCAAGCCAACTTTTGCAAAATGCACTGAAGTTGATGAGAAATTTAGGAAACTCATGAATATAAAATTACCAAAGGCATAATTCTGGGAGAAGCTAATAGATCTGCTGTGAAATCAGTTTGTAGTAAGAAAAGATGAAAAATAGAGTTGTTGTTTTAACTATATAGTAAACAGATTTTTAAAAGTAAAATAGTTTTTAGCAGTCAAAATGTAGCAGTTCAAAAGTGTATTGGGTCAAATGAGTATCAGTAAAAAGAGTATCATATGAAAGATGAAGTTCAAAACTGATTAAATATCAAATTTCCAGCATGAGGGACACCTCAACTATCTAGCTGTAGTCCAAATCTGAATAGCAGGCTATTTAATTTCAATAAATAGGACAGCTAGCAATTTGTTAGGCAGCTATCACTATCTTTTTGTAGAAAGATATTTTATTTTCCAAGAAAATTTCGTAAGATTGTTCTAGGATATTTTGTACTACTTTTTGTATAAATACTTCATCATTTGAAGTATTGAGTGTGGATTAATTGCTGAAGATTTCTATAGTCATATTTTCTGAACTTGAAGGGTTTTTTGCATCGAGTTCAAGTCGGCAGACTGGATCAAAGGAAATAAGGCATCATGTTACAATATCCATGTGTTGGGCCACTTGAGTGAAGTATTTTCTCATATTATTTGTCAATTTTCTTATTTTTTCATCCATTCATGAATGGGTTCTAAATTTTAATGTGAAATCGGGAATTTTTATATCAGAATTGGTTAAAATCACTATATTATTGACTGGTTTTCATTTAAATGTTTTTTGCTGATATCCAGACTAGGGAACCCTTAATCGCTCCCTAATTTCAGTTGACCCCTGCATTTTCACTCCTTATCGGGATTAAAGAATTCTTAATTGCTCTTTATCCCGATTAAACTCATTCCATCATCAACCTTTGAAGATTTGGATTGACTCTACTATCTTATCCTATAAAAATTTTACTTTAGACTTTGATCCTGATCTTTCTTCTTGACACATTGACTGCATTTTCCCAATGAGTTACAGATTTATATCTGTCCATCTCATTAAGTGATTTTCCCACCAAACCAAATAAAAACCCCAAAACCAATTTTCCCTATATAACTAGCCTAAAACCTGATATAAAAACAAAGTTAAATCTTATAGAGAGAGCCCTCTCTGAGCCTTAGGAAGGCTAGATCCTAAAACTTGAAGTAGGTTTTTGGTTACCTCTGATATTCTTTAAACTATAATAAAAAATATCACAACCTTGAGAATTATTAGAGTACTAACATATTGGCGACTCCACTGGGGAACTAATCAATCCTTTGTTTTAAAATAGATCTTAAAGGGAATATTTTCATTATATTTTCACCTCAAGACCATTTTAATAAGTTTTGAATATATTTTCATAAAAAAAAATTGTAATTCTAGCTTCCAGAAGAGTTTACTATACAAGGTCAAATCCAGATCCACAACCTGTTGCCATAGTAGATAATCCTGACAAAATTGGAAAGAAAAATAAAAGAGTAGAGGATTTAGGTAATAAATTTTCATTAGTCAAAGCTAATTCCATTCCAAAAAAGCTATCAAGTTTACAAGACATAGAATTTGATTTAAATTTTGAACAATATTTATTCAGAACCAAATCAGAAAGTGATTTACATAACACTGTAATAGATCTTGATTTTATTTCATTCATTGAAACTAAAAAGGAAACTATTTCAGTATATTTTGAGGAAAATACTTTTGAATTTTATGATAAGCTTGATGCAATAACTGCTACTTTGATTAAATAAATTGATGAAGCTTATTCACAACATTCAATTGAATTGAGTGCTTTATCAGCCTATACCCCTAAGCCTTCTACCACTCCTTTAGATACCAGCCTTATAGAATCTATAGGTTGATCTCTATTCACTACTACTTCATCCATTATTTCCATCACACTTCATTCCACATATTCATTTTTTCCAAAACAACCATTTCAACCAAGAGTATTATTTCCATCCTCCACCACCTCAACTCCATCCACTAGTTTTTCTTCTGCATTTTCCAATACATCATTCTCATTCCGAAGCACCTCTTAATATATTCCAACTTCTTCCTCTAGCAGGTCAACCAAATTTTCCAGTACATCTTCTTATATTCCAATCTCATCTGCAAGTTCTTTCACTACATCAGCAAGTACTTCTAGCTCTTCTCCAAGTACTTCCAACTTACCTCCTAGCCAAGTTAGAATTCAAGCCATGGTTGCAAGATATGCTCCCTTGGTTCTACCAGCACAGTTACATGACATGCCCCAAGATTATCAAAGAAATATACATCAATTTGATTAAACCACTTATTAAACTGCCCAAAAACATGTCAATAAAATGACAGAATATTTTGAGCTGCATGAAATTGATGAGGTTGATGTCCAAGTAAGACTTTTTGCTCAAAATTTAACTAGTGAAGTAAAAAAATGGTTTAAAGTTATAAATGTTGGTATTATTTCTGATTTAGCATTTTTTCATAGATTATTTCTTAATAGATGGGAAAAGAAGAAAAACCCACTACAAATATTATCTGAATTTAAAAATATAAAAAGAGCACCAAATGAAACAGTTCAAGTTTATTGTACTATACATAACAATATTTATAATGAAATTCCTACTAATCTTAAACCCCCTCCAGACTCTGTCCTTATCAAATTCCCTAATGGGTTTGATACTGATATAGCCTATCGACTAAGAGAGATAAATCCGTAAACTTTAGAGTAGATGTAAAGTAATGTTGTTAGTGTATAGTCAAACCTGTTAGCAAATAAAGCTACAATACAACAAAAAAGGACATTGGTGAGAGTCAAAAAATGTCACCATAAGCTCATTGGTGATGGTCAAAATAGCCTTCGTCACCAAAAATTGAACGTCACCAAAGGTGGCGTCGCTGAAAGTATAGGTGTTGTGGTGACATTCAAGGTTTGTCACCAATAATGATTT
Organism: Pinus albicaulis; assembly: GCA_034641835.2. Taxonomy (NCBI): domain Eukaryota; kingdom Viridiplantae; phylum Streptophyta; class Pinopsida; order Pinales; family Pinaceae; genus Pinus; species Pinus albicaulis. The sequence goes on along the minus strand of CM076574.1, from coordinate 511,958,336 downwards.
ATAATGACGGATAATGACCATCACCATTTCATATGAGAAATGGTGATGGACATTAGCCTTCGTCACCAAAAAACTGAATGTCACCAAAGGTGGTGTCGCCAAAAGTATAAGTGTTGTGGTGACATTCAAGGTCCGTCACGAATAATGATTATAATGATGGATAATCACCATCACCATTTCATATGAACAACAACAATTTATGGTGATGGATTTTTCACGATCGTCACTATTGATGCATATATATGGTGGCATTCATTGACCGTCACTATTTCATATTGTGGTGAGGGTCGAAAAATGTCACTATAATCTCATTGGTGATGGTCAAAATAGCCTCCATCACCAAAAAATGATCAACATCATTCCATATGAATATCAGGGCACGATGGAATCGAACCACCAACCTCCTGCTTTTAAAGAAGGTGCTCTTCCATTGAGCTAGCACCCTTTAAAAATTAGACTTTAAAAAATTAGACCTTAAAAATTTAAAAATTATAAATTCTACAACTTTCAATAAATAATAAAACTTTGTAAATTTTTGGCAAATATTTTATTAAATAAGCAAAATAGGATCGAAGTTGCTGGTCCCTACCTAATGGTTATGGAAGTTATGAAAAGTGGATGGAGGGAAAAATATTTACGTATACGATACTCAATATGTTTAGTTGAATACTCAATTAGAAGTGAAGCTTTGATGACATTTATAGCCTATAAATGACCTATAATTATAAAACATAAAATATGTAATGACACCAAAGGTTGATTTCTCGGCTTGTGAATCATGTAAATCTGTTGCGACAACATAAAAATCAGCCTCTAAAACACTGATTTACATGTCAAAAAGTAAAACAAATTGATTATATATGATGCATTTATGAATAATGAGCTACATGCTTGAATCCAACTGGTTATGGGGTCTACAAAACTAATTGGGAGTGCTTCTTGTCATTAATTCAAAATTTCAAAATACAATGATTAATAAAAATAATCCTAAAATGTAGCCACTAAATTATGTTAAAATTGTAAGGACAAAGTTTGGCTAATATCCATTACATAAACAAAATATCTAAGTGGCATTCAAACACTTCCAAATCCACACCATACATGAGTACCCAAAAGATGCAATTGCATGGATATAAGGAAAAAAATCTCTATCTCTCAATGATAACTATGCCCTCCCACAAGTACTTCAACTAGCAAAAGGGTGTGAAGACAAGAACCTCAAAGCAAAAAAAAATACCCAATACAAAATACACTTCATCCCCCGTCCCTGCCCACCCCTACCTTTATAGAATAAATCTAGGGGACTAAGAAAATGACCCATAGAAAATAGGATTAGAGAGAGAAAAATAAATATGATAAGCAAAAAAATAACGAGCAACGAAATCAACAAATTCGAACATGTGTCCAAATGTACTCAAAGATTAGATGAAACAAAAGAACCCAACATAATTGATTATGAACTTGATAAAATGGAATTTACTTCTTTAGTAAAAGGGAAGAAAATCTTGGCCTCTTTTCTATTGACCTATGAAATAAATCAACAAAATTTCTCTATTAATGAGGAATACAAATGTTTGGGATGAACCGACTTTCACTTCAAACAATAATCATCAATGGACCATGTATGCAAAACTACCAGGAGCTTGATTAACCAAAGCTTCTTAATAGAGTACTCTGAACATGATATTTTGGATTGTTTTAAACTTACAAAGTGTAGTAGAGGATACACAACGAATCATGACTCCTCTTCTTGCTCTACTCAAAAGTATCAAGGGAAAGAATTCTACTCCATGTAATATAGATACAAACTAATAAACATCTTCTGGCGTCAACATTAACATATAAGTATGATCTATAGAAAAGGGAAAAGGACGAATGGAAAAACCATGTCTATCTAGATGTTGTACTACCCTCGGAGATCATTTATGGTCTTATTGCAAACTGTAGGTGATTAAAACCCAAAAATTCCTCGCCCCTAGGGAAGAAAATCCTCCCTCTATTTATAGATTTTACAATATCCTAAATATAGATTGTTTTGACAAAGTATCAAATGATTATCTAATTTCTAACCTTGACCATTTGGAATATTCAAAGTTTATTTTCCAATAAATATATATTATCCCTTTCATCAAGTCAAAGATTATCATCATTTCTCTCATCCAATGGAAATCATGGAAGTAATTTGCAAACCTCAATGTTAATATATTTTACAATGTCAAAGATGGAAATCCTCCTCCTAGGCCTTAATTGTTAAAATAAAATTTCCCAAAACGCTAAGTACCCTACAATGCAATATGTCATCTTTGAGTTTGGAAAAGTCAAACTAGATCACCAATCCCATGCTTGGAGGTCTTTGAAATGGGAAATTTTCCAATTTATCCTCTATTATGATATTTTTTCATGCCACGTCTGAGGGTACACCTACTCATACTACTCACCAGCATCATCTCCTACCTTGATTTATACTCCCATAGGCCAAAATATGCTTTCCATAAGACCAAATTCGTTTTCTACCTATTATTTTCGTACTGCCAAAATGTCCACTTGCATTAAAAAATGCATGTTATGTACATAAATTGAAAACCTGATGGATTATAAGGAAAGGGGTTATCATGTATGCCATGAAACATTGTATTCCATACTCAGAATGCACCCCAAAGTGTCAAAATTGCATTTCTCAAGTTAGAATCTGCATTACAACCTAACCTGATTGCGCACAATCCCCAATAGGTGTACCTATGGATAAGTTATAAAATATAGCGCTATATTATTTCTCCTTGTGCATATTCCTACAATTCCATAATTCTAATTTACACCTTCAAGTGAAGGTACTAATTATACCAAAACAATTTCACCGATTTCGTCTTTTGCTAAGTGCAGTTATTCTTTAGTTACGTCCATATCCAGGGCTCACTAAATATCAAAATTGTGATTTTCAATTTTCTGTGAAGTTCTAAAAAAATTATTGATATTTTTACATCATTAGAGTTTCACTTCCAATCCAAAAATCTAGTGTGCAAAAATACAATGAAACTAGAAAATTACAGAACATGACAAATCGAGCTAGGGTGCCTTCACAATTTTATATGCCAGAACATATATGAGAAAATATGGTGAAATATAGAGGTTGATAGCTAGAGTATCTTATGGTATACAACCTTATAGAATCAAATTCCCAAGAACAATCTCCAACTGTTAGTTATTAAGCATCAACCATAGAAATTTGTTTGGTTTGGCACTTTTCTCCAACTCTAGAAAATCACGTAGGCTCAAAACCAAATTGCATAACATGTTCTCATTAAAAATTCGAATGTGAATTATTGAAGTATATGGTCTACTCAAGAAACCAATTACAAATAAAAGAGAAAGATTTACATGGAATCAAAGTTCTAAGAATTAATTATCTTATTTGCAACCATGTCATTACCTCAACAACAAAGCGACCCTAGAACATTTCACTGCGAGCTTCCATGACTCCCTTTAAAATCATAAGCCACAAGCCTCGAATGCTGTCATCTATTTCAAAGAAGTGGTGCCACTGCTGACAAAGCATCTAAAATGATGGTGAAAACCAGCACAATGTAACATGACAACTTTAAACCATGTTTCAAAATAACAAAATGAGTTATTGAGTGCATATAAGAACCTTGTTAATCTAATAATTTAAATTATCTCAATAAGAAATTGTCAAGGTTGATTCATATTCTCCACTATGATAGGGTACCCAATGGTTTGACCACCCAATTACAGTGCCCATATTGCACCACTTTCTAGGTTACCTTTTGTAAGAAGGCCATAATCCTTATCAAGCACCTACGCAGTTTCCAAGGATATAAACAATTATACTTGACTGGAAATTTTACAGTGATATATTTTTTAACTATTGGAAGAAGCAATTTATCAACTAGAGCAAAAAAATCACTTCACATATGGACAATACATAAAGAAGCACAAATTTAAATCCCCAGTATATCAGAATGGCAATGTAATATTTTAAAGCACCAGCAAACACCAAGAATGGAGATGAAATACTACTCAGTATTTATCTCAAGGAATAGTAGGAAAATGAAAAATGATTAGCTTACATAGTCTTTTAAAGCTACATCCTTTAGGAAATAAAACAATAAATATCAAGATTGAAGGAAGATATTATCCCACAACAACGTTGGTATGGAAACTGAGAAATAAGATTCACACTTACATTTTTGTAAATGTTCATCTTGGTTTTTGTCGACTTGCATGGAGGAAAATGTAGAATACTCACTAAGGGGTTAGAGCTTAGGGGGTTCATGGATTTTAGGTTATTTAACATGCTTCTGTGGATGATTGGCTATAGTTTATTATCCTTTGTTTGTGATGACATCTTTGGATATTTATATCTCTGTAATTTCTTTTTGAATCACCATATGTTATAAATGGATTCTAATGGAATCAACTGATTGGTTAAATTATTTATTATACTAATTGTGTATCCAATAAGAGCATCAGTCTTTCATAGATTAATGAGTACCATAATACTACTAAAAAATACAATTCCTCTATGTGTTCATTGAAAACCCTAGCTCCGTATTGCACCGCAAGGTCAATCTCCCCAATAGAGTCATGACGTAGTCATTATAGAGGAGAGGGGGTACGAGGTGAATGAACATACCATCCGTAATCTATTTCCTGTTTTAGATGCTTTTCTATTGATAGAAAATCAATTCTAAATCATTATTTTTTCTTAATTAGTTTTGCATGCACAAATAGATTGCACAGTTCCCTAAGATAGAAAGGGAACACAGACATGAGGTTTCCCAACTTAATGAAAGTCACAAATATCTAGGATATCACACTTCCCTTTTGACTCTGTTATCTATGTAGCCAAGTGCAATAGGATTAGGAGGTTTTACAACGAGTAGAGGTGATGTTGTGCATGCATCCAGATTAATTGTACCTCTTTTCTTCCTAGTTTACAAAGAAATATCAAGGTGCACAATTTTGAAGTTAAAGAATTTGAGTTTGAAGCTTTTGGTTTCAATTTCTATTTTCAGATTTAATAGAAAAGTATAGATGTTTTGCGTGTTCATAATTCCATGTTTTTTGTTCTATTTTAGTAGCAGTATGTGTTTGTTGGTTAGGGCACCCCTAACAGAAATTTTGATTAGTGTTTTTTAGCTTTAATGATCTATAGTTATTATATGAGTTTATAGTACATAAACTTCTCATCATGGCTTGATTTTGGACATTTTATTCATGTAAGGTAGTTTATTTAGGTATTTCATGATACCTTTATCTAAGGGAAAGGAAGGTCGACTTCTCCTAGTATATGATAGGGCAAGGGGCTATTTAGTGATTTCATAAAAACACACAAACACCTTTCTAGCATTCCTCAAATTACTATTGAACCAAAATATATAGAAATTAATAAATGACCAAATTCCTAGACGCAAATATTTCAATTATAACAGCAAGACATTTTGGTCATAAGGCATGTTGAATTTCTTCGTAAGTTCATCTAAATGTCTTGAGGTCATTTCAAGCCAGCTGATAAGTTTAACAAGGAATGTTGCAAAAGCAGCAAGTCCCTAACTCATATCTTCATTTTTAGGGATATGCATATGGATAAATAATATGAGGAAATTAGTCCCCTTAATCATAATGTGCATAAGAAACTTATTTATTAAGGAAATTTCCCTGTGAATAATGTCACATGAGTACTCTTCTAAGAGGAATAAGAAACGCATTTCAAAGTGAAATACATACATCGGTATACTATAATCATGCTATACTAGATGTAAATTGAAGGAAAATTAAGTAAATATTGTAAATTCAAAGACTACAATAATAAGGGACAAAGTCCCAACAAAAGCATACATTGTCATCTAGAATAAAAAATCCATGCAATTATTCTAGATAACAAGAGCCTCAATATCTCTCCTCATTGTAGTGATCATGAGGGCAGTACAAGGTTGGGTGAAGGCTCCTCCTTGAGCCAACCTTTTGGTATGCTCAAGTTGTTTCCTAATAATCATAGTATGTGTTCACAAAGAGAAATCCTTAGACCCTAGTACTTTCATCTATGAAATTGGACTCACCAACATTTTGGACAAGCCACATTGCTAACTACATATGCCAACATAATAGAATCACAACAGAATATGTTATTTGGAGGCTCCATACAACCATCTACTCCCTCCATTATTTCATGAACTTTCGCCAAAAAGAAAAAAGGATTTTGAGTTGTTCCATTAGCCACTAATTTCACAGCAAAAAACAAGCTTCTTGTATCCTACAAAGACCCATTTTGCCCATCACGCTCAAACATCAATGGCCTGGTAAATTGTTCCTAGTTGATCTTGTAGTATGAATCCTTCAAAACATTTCAAGAAATTCTTTATTCTTTTTATAAAGACCAAAAGTAAATTTAATTTTAGTAGCATGGCTCGTGTGGATTATCAACAACTCAAAAGTTTTTACAATAGCATAACCAAAACCAAATTTTGATAGTGAATGTCAGAAAACACTTTTCTGTGCAAAATGTGGCTACAAGGCTTTATATTTCAAGTATAACTTGTTTCATATTTAATCCAGATATTTGAGTTATCCTTCTTAGTCAACCAGTTATTTTGATTTAGACTAAAAAAGACTGAGGATGGCCAGCTTGTAATCCTAATGTGCCCTTTCTGGAATGATATCTTTTACAATATCCAAATGCAGATTAATGGTGATCGAACAATTAATATTACTTAGATTTGACTGAAATTGGATCGCTGAACAATATGGACGATGGTAGCCTGGTTAGTCTCAACTTTACTAAAAAATCGAAATTTAGCATAACCAAAACCAACTGAATCAAACCAAATCATGAGTGTGGAATTTTAACTACCCCCAAGGCCCAATGAACTAATAAAACGTGTAGAATGTGCAACAAAAACAAGACTGATGGTGGTTAACTTGAAATCCTAAAGTATCCAAATGTACCCTCTACAAAGACTGAAGGTGGTCAACTTGCAATCCTAATGTATCCTAATGTACCCTGTCTACAAAGACTGAGGGCTGTCAACCTGAAATCCTAATGTACTCTCTCTACAATGATGCTTGCTACAATTTCAAAATGCACGTCAATATCTATCCAAGAACTACTATTCAGTAAAACTGGTTACTGGGACCATTTTGACCAAAGTGGATGATGCAATCTCGTGCCTCAACTATACTTGATGTGAATGTGTAAAGAATATGATTAAAAAACCATTAATGTAATTCATTATAAACTCAGTAGTATTAATAAGATGTAAGAGGTTTTCCCACTTGTAATTGCTCTGTTGATTAGTGCAGTATGCCTTGTTTTGATGTTCTAGATGAGACTCGAGAGTTAATATTTTTTATTTTTATTCCTTCAATTATGAATATCTATGTTCTCTTGGGCAGATTGACAGAGGACTAACTAGAAGACCGACAAGAAAAAACTGAAGGGGCCAACAAACTCTAGAATCTAATAAAATACAGTCATCAATTGCCATCTATTGTGCATTTCTAACTGCATACTACATAGCAACTGCATCATTTTTCTCTACACAAACGCTTCTTATCACATAATCTTATCCTATAAAAAATACACCATCACCTAGAAATTTCCAAAAAATAGGTAACATATAGAAAATAAAATTAGAGGGCTCTTATAGAAGAGAGAATAATATTAGAAACAAATAGGCATAAAAATTTATTAAATATGAAGAGTACTTCTAAAATTTTCTGAAGATGCGGTACCAATTTCCCGTCCTTTATTTTGACAAATAAATATAATTGGAGCATCCATAACTGCTGCAAATTTTAAGTTAGCATGGCAATCCCCCAAGACAAAAAGAGAAAAATGCATCAGTTACAAGAAATAAACATTTCTAATTGATATTAGGAACTGTGCTAGTTAAAATGTGACAATTGTAAGTTGAGACTGACCTCACTCATGCCACAATCACCAAAAAGGTTACTTCATAAGATTTCCTCTTGTCCATTTCTAGCGAATCTCCTGCACCTATTGAATGAGGAAGTTTTGTCCTGGAATATGCACAAGATACATGGAATACAGTAAGAACTTGCAAATAGCCCAAAATATTATTAAAAAAATAAAACCAATGAACAACATACCTGATAGGTAAATTTATAAAGATAAAATCCATTCAAGTGGAGGATACCCTTCAACTATAAGGGATGATATATTGAAGAAATTCAGTGTGTTCAATACATAATGGATAGGCATTTGGCACCCTTTTACATACTACACCATTTGGTTCTCGATACTACACATATTAAAAAAATCAACTATTTCAGTTAAGCTTACTATAGTCTTAAGTATTTTGGCATTACATTCCACCATCTATAAAATCCTTCTAGAAGAATAATACAGACCTGAAGGTGTTTGTTAATGAAAGAATTCATAACCTTGGTGGGGTTTTGGGGTTGGTTTAAAAGTGGTATTCTTATCTATATGAAAATTTTGGAAAACCATAGTGTATAAGAATTTGGTAGGCTATCTCTTGCTTCAAAACAACCATACAAGTTAAGATTACATTCCCAACCAAGATATTTAGCACTGAAGAAGCCAATTAAGATAATTTTTCAGAAAACATTTTATTCTCAATTTCTAAACTAACACATCTTGATCAAACTATGTACCTAGGCAAAGACCACATCATCAATAGTCAAATTTGTTGCTGATGTAATACTGATGCCATACTCTCCATTACTCGTAAGATAGAAAGGAAGTCTACCTTGCCTCTGTGCTTCATAGAATATGGTTTCCATAACTTGAAGAGTTACCATACTCTTCATACGTTTTTAATTCCAAGTCCTTGCTAATTTGTCAAACACCAAAATTATGGATATTGATGTCACATATACACTCATTATTATATATACAGTAAATAAGTTACCCATCAGAGCAATGGAGCTCATTAAATATTAATAAGAGCATAGATCATGTGATTGAAGCCATCAATGGAAGTCTGACTCCCAACCTCATTCAAAACTCTGTAGCAAGGTATACATTTATTTGAAGACTCATATATTAATTTCATTTCATAAGTGAGCTCAAATTTCTTGACTCGAATATCTAGAAATAATCAATTCAAAAAAACAAACTGAAAACATAAATGTAACAGTAATCATTCATTTTCTAGCATTTAAATCTGTAGTTCAGAATAACAATCTACATGGATTTGATTCTCCCTAATTTTCAAAAATGTCTTGATTATGTTGAATTAATGACTAATTTTTAATAAATTGGTTGAACATTGAGCTTTCTAAATGCATTTTTGAAGTTCAAGGAGCTTTCAAAATGCATTTTTGAAGTCTGATTCAAACTGCAATAAAGGCATCACAGGGAAGAGTTTTTTATAAAACTAATTTCAAATGAAAATATGCCTAGCCTCATATTGCAATAGATAATAGAAGTGTTGATTATAAATAAGGTTATGTACAGACAATATTTAATTTTAATGAGATTCAATAGCCATCATGAAGAGCTTAAACTATAACCAAATTGTATATAAATGAAAATTCAATAATCCCAACATCACTGGATGTAGACTGAGGATGCAGTGTAACCAAATAACTATGGTAATGCACCACAGGGAGGAAAGTAGAGATTCAATTGATAAATAAATAGAGGTACAAATCATATTTTATCTATGGGGAGGTGGCTTCCTAAATCCTCTTTCTTCAATTTTCGGTCTTCTCTTGGACTTCTACAAGTCCTTGGCCTTCAACCAATAGCATTCCTTGCTTTGGTAGGGGTCAAAGAGGGTCAATCACTTAAGTTATCACAACATTTTTTCCACATAGCCTCATACTTAAAGGTTCTTTCTATAACAAAATAATAAAATGTTGCTCTCCAAAAGTTGTTTAATGGATTCTCCGAGTGTAGATTTTTCCTGGCCTAAGAGAGCTTGGAATATTAAACACCAAACATGACTGACTGAGAGTAATTTTAAGAGAAGCAATCACAAATATATGATATGCATATTCATTTCGAGGGCAATCTACCATAATTTTTTTTAATTTTCCAACACAAACCTGAGTGTCAAGGAGAATAAACCAGTCAACAAACATCCTCAGTTCAATGCCAACACTACAATGCCTTTCCATGGCTCTAATTTCTTCTGACTGCACTAGAAAAGGAGGAGGCACCCCTGCAAGCCACAACTTCAATAAGTATACAATACAAGAAATATAGTTCTTAGGCTAATTTATTAGGATCATACCCCATCCAAGGATTAAATAAAGTCAAAATACTTAAAATAAAATAGTCGCATTGCACATATATAACACATGAAACTATAAATCAATGAGAAAAAGTTGAAAACATATAATAAAATAGTAGAATTGAAAGTCTTCATGGAGAAGCACTCTTTCTCATGTGGTCTTCATTTTAACATTGTATTTGTAGCAACATTAATCAGTTGTTAAAGGGTGCCACACTGAGTTTTTGAAAATTAACTATCACTTTAGATTGCAGTAAATCTTGTTTTACGGAAGCAGAGCATTTCCTAGAGTGTCATTTATTTCCTAGAGTGTCATTTATTTAAGGATAATTAATTATAGGGATAATTTGATTGAGTGTTGTGCAAGATCAAAATGGGATTACTCTAATATGTATTCCTCTTGTTTTTTTCTAAACCCGTGCAACACCCAAAAAATCAAAATAAAAGTGTGGGGAGAAGATGTAAATCCACAGGGGGAAGCCATGTCATTTAAATACATGTGGAAATCACACCTGCCCATTATTGTGCCAAAAGGTATGCTAATTCCTACTAGCATATCCTCCCACAAATATTTTTTTTATGAATGGAAAAGTGCATAGAAAAGGCATCATAATACAATGTAGGGGGGGCAGGGGCGGGGGGGACTTCGAAAATTCTCACTACTGTGGACTTTATCAGAGAAAACATGCACAAAAATGCACAAAGGTCCCTCCATCCTACATGGAACCTTTTAAGGCGCCTCCTTCCAAAACTCTTTAAAGAAAGGCAGTCATGTGTCTAATCTGCTACTTTGGTTACCTACACACTGCCATTTCAGTTTTGATGCTTGTCGAGTCTAGGTCACACTTTTTTAGAACAAAAAACAGTGACCTTGGTGGCAGCTGGTGATAGGTGAAATTTTTTTAGGCTTGTCTAGTGTGGGCCACACTGGTTTGGATGAAAATCCAATGACCTTGGTGGCAGGTGAAGTTGAGGGTATTGACACTCAGGGGACTGAACTCATTGATTTTGGTAGTTTTTTCAAGTTCTAAGCTTGTTTCATAGGTTCTGCATCTTCACTGGAAGCAAAACCAGTGACCTTGGTGGCATATGGTGGTAGTTGAAATGTTTTGAGGCTTGCCTAGTTTGGGCTACACTAGGTTGGAAGCAAAAATCAATGATATTGGTGGCAACTAGTGGCAGGTGAAACTTAGGGCACTTACACTGAGGGTGCTAAATTCACTGATTTTGGCCCCTTTTAAAGATCTAAGATGTTTTATAGGTCCTGCATATTCAATGTTTGAGTGATAATGGACATGATGGTGTCCATAATGCCATGTAATGGTCGAAAAATTAAAATAGGCTATAGGCTAGATGACCCAACGTGAAGGATACTCTATATTATTTAAGCAGGGATATGATATGTTTCCCGCTCACTTACGTTATTGGAAGGTATATGAGCAAAGGAAGAGAATTATTAGCAAAATCTCAAACTGTGGAAATGTTACATTTTTCCTCTTGTTGTGGAAAAGATTCCCAATAAGCCATGTCAAAGTGCTTTATTTGGTTGGTTTGGTTCTCTATTTTGTAAGGACATAAGTCTGTCCTCTATTTTGTGATAGTTTTTTCACCATCAAGGATTTTGTTTTGATATGTTAGGGTTAGTGGGAACTTTTTGGAACATTTTTAAAATAATTTTTTTAATTTAAAAGATGCACAACATCCAAGAGACAATTGCAGGGTGGTTTCCGGGTTCCAGAAGTGCACTCCAGACCGACCAGAAATGAATTTCATGGATGCATAGAATAAAATACTACTAAATTGAATTTTTTTTTTGTTTCAAATCAATTATTTGGAATTATAACTTTGATTGATCCAATGTTGAGATATATATGTGATGCCTTTGAAGTGGCAAAGGCACATCAGATGTTCAACTGCCCGATCAAGGTAATAAATCTACTGTAAATAAATGAAGAAACATACATGTACACAAATTTTGGTTGTTGACATGTGAACACTTAAGAAAAATATATAGTGCTATTGATTAGTTCATATAAACTCTCATAATTCTCAATAATCTGACTTAAAATGTGAAATGTTGGTACTACTTGGAAACTTGTTGATTCACTGTTTTGGGATAAATACCCTTGAGTGTTCGCTACGCAAATAATTTATATTTGAGTGGGTGTATCTTATGCACCATTTCAGTAATTCTAGGTCTGAATCTAGAATTTAGATTTGAGTGGGTGTGTCCTTTTCACCGTTTTAGTCATTTTGGGTCTAAATCTAGTTGCATTATGTGGTATGTGAAGGAAAAAGGTTCCGTAATGATCATTATTTATGTTCTGAATTTAATGGTAAACATTTATTTCTCGTTAATTGCGACTTAAAATCATTGGATGTAGGCTAAGGGATGAGGTGCAGCGAAATACCCAAGGTAATGCACCACAGGTGCTGGAGATAGATATATTCCTAAGCACGTCAAGGAAGAGGCCTGGAGATGTTGCTTGGCATGGCCTACTGAAAGCTTGTAATAAGAGCCACATTCACTTTAATGACTTAGCCAATACTATCTAGGTTGAGCTCTGAGATTTAGCTCTTACTAATATTAGCACCATAGAGTCAGATGGTAAAGCTATAGGTGTTGGTGCAGGTAATAACAGAAAAGAAGTGTATGATCTCAATTCAAATAACAATAAGTCCAATAGTCTCATTACAACAAATCAAACTTCTCAATAATATTCTCTCATGAAGACAAAGGATAAAAGATCCAAAGTAACTTTTGCAAATGTGGAAGAAAAGGAAATTAAGAGCATTAATGAGAGTCACATTGGTGCTTATAGTAAGTTTGCAATTCACGGGGAAATTCTTAGTGATCAGGTACAGATGGATGCATACAAGGGAGCTATTTTTAACAATACTTTTCTTTTTAAGTGATTTTTGGTTATGTATGTTGGATGTGGAACATCGATTTTAAGTTTATTTGCAACTCAGGCAGGAGCTGCAAAAGTAACTGCAGCTGAAGCAAGTGAGAAGATAGCATCTATACATTGTCAGGTTGCAAAAGCAAACAAAATTATCAAAGAATAAAGTGAGAATGCCAAAATTTAGAACTCGTGTGGAGTTATTATTGTATTCCACAACATGATAGAAGATATTGATAAGTGCATGGAAATTCAAGTCAAAGTGTAGATGGGATAGTGAGTGTGTGGATGGGATACTACTTGTTTTATGAATCATTGCTCAACTCAATTATTTATGTTCGTGATCATTGGTTGAAACCTGGTCGATCAATCCTTCCGGACATAGCTAAGATGTATGTGGTTGGTGTTGGAAAAGGTGGAACTAGTCTATCGTTTTGGGAAATGTATATGGATTCAACATGTCTTGTATTCGTAAGGAAGTGGTTGAAGATGCTTCTCAATCGAAAATACATGATGTTGTGGATAGCAGGGATATAGTGACAGACACTTTTGTCTTACATAAATTTAATATTAAGACGATAAAAGAAATCCCATTGATTCTCTTAATGTAGGAACATAGTAAAATAATATTACAATTTTGTAACTCTAAAAAATTACAGTGATGTTTTTGGTGTAAATTTGGAATAAAATGTGAAATATTATGACAAATGGATTTTTAAAGCCTCCTTACCAATTGGTCTTTTGGAAAAGGTGCTGCTCTAAAACATGTTTGAATCTGGGCTGCCTGGAACTATGCCATTCAAGATTCAACATTGAGATGAAAAGGCTGCTATGTCATTAAAATATTGAGCACTTGAAGAGAAAATATATGAAACCATGAGAAAGCCCTAAAATGCACTTGGAATATTTGACCACTTGGGATGCCCTTAAATTCTGTGGAATTTTAGCATTTAGGGTTGTGACCACTGCCTTGTTCTTCTACTTCGCGGCATCCTCGCATTTCTGGTACCAAAAAAGCCATAGAATTTAGCATCTTTTCCCAGCATTTTAAAAATCAAGCCAGGGGAAATGTAGGGCTTACTAACCTTCTTTGTGGCCTCAATGTCAAACTCGACAATAGTACAAATCCTGATGAAGATGCCATTGCCAGAGATATGATTTTACCTATGTTTGTCAATATTGTTCCTTCATACTTTTGTTGCATATGGCATCCACCCACATGATAATCTTGATGATGCTCATCTTCATAGTGATCCAATATGATGTGCTTGATGCTTGGTATTTCAGATCTACATTTTCCCTTGTAATTCTAACCGAAGGCCTTATTATTAGAAATGCCTTGCAATCGATCTCATTGGATGTTATTTTGGATCTTTGTTTTCCCTCATAATTCCGTCCCGGAGATGGGAAAAAAAGGATTCTAACCGAAGGCCTTATTTCAAATCTCTTGCAATCGATCTTAACTGGATTGATTAAACAAATTTGACTAAAATATTTACTAAACAACTAGAAGTAGATTGCTAGACTATCACCCTTCAAAATTTGTGAGTGGCCCAACTTGGAAGTGAAATTGAGCTGGTTCAAATTTCAAATATTGTAGTAATGATTTATAGGAATTTTGCATTGTCCATTTTATAAAGTTTTGGTAGTCTAAAGGATTTTTGTGTTCATTTATTTATTCACAATTTTTTCACAGTTTATGTTTTTTAAAATGATGTAATGTTATTTTAGTATGGTTTCTAGTAAAATTATGTAATGTCATTTTAGCATGGTTCCTATTGTTGTTAGAAATGAAGAGAAATTAATGGTATAGACATTTAACATGTGATTATATTGTATTATGATGTGATTAGTGTTAGGTTAATTCATCTTTTATTTATAATTTTTTCTTATTATTTTTTCACTATTGTGGTTGATGTGTGTGTAACTATAGGCTCATTATCTTCTTTCCAAATGTGAGTGGAATAGGTTATTCTAACATGTGATGAACGAATGGATTGAATGTCTGACTTATATTTCTTTATGTGAGTATTATAAAATACAACATGTTTAGTGTTCCTCCTACATGGAAATCCATTCTCCTTTGTGTGGTGGTTATGTTATTCATTTGCTCAAGATTCACAAACTACGCTTGTGGGACTCCAAGTGAACACCTCATATGTCTTCTTCAAGGTCCGACATATGACATCAAGCAATTGGAATTGTACTCAACGTGCCCTTTCCTTTGTAGAGTGGGAAGCCCTTTACCGTTGCTTTACTTCTCCCTACACTCTTCACTAATTATTATGCTCGAAGCTAAGTGTAGGCCTTTGCCTTGATATTCACTAAGCACAATGCTTCTTCTTTTCATCAAGCACATTCACCAAGTAAAGCAACACAAAGCTTCATCTTGTCATTAAGCATATTCATCAATTAAAGCCGCTTTGATCACTAGCTCTACTTTTCGGAAAATTTAGACTTCCCTTTAATTCCCTCTGCTTGATAATGCACCTTTATTTTCTTAGTGATATTGTACTTAACTATAATTGTCATGACATTATGCAATAAAATTCACAATAGGATGAAATATGTGGTTGAGATGCTCCATTACATGAAATATATTTTACACTTATGAAAAGATGAAATAATAATTGTTGATCCATTTACTGAATTAGATGATGTCATAGTGCTTGAATTTGTCTCCTACATTTAAAGCCCTGATTTCAAGAGGATTCATTGTCCATTGGTCTATTCCCTAATAAAAACTCATGAAAAGAAAGAATATTCAATGACCTTTTCCTTTGTTAGCATCAATGGACCCTAAAGTGGTATCAAATTCTTGTCATGTTAAAACCATTAATGAAAAAAGAAAAATGAATTATTTATTGCCCCCGTATGTGTGGTGAAATACCCTATGTTCAAGTAAATCATAGACAAAGGGGTGAGCCCCGAGAAATGATAACACATGCTAGACAGTTCCAAGGCATGTTATGCATGCCAATACATGTCAAGTCCTAAGGAATGTCAATATGTGCTAGGTGTTAGGGTGTGGCACCAATGCATGCTAGGGAGTGTCAGGGAAACACAAGAGAGCACCAATTTCAATTGCATGTAAATGAATTAATAAGAGTGTGTGATACAGAGTGTTAGAAAGTTCCAAGTGTGTTAAGGAAGGAGTGACAAGGTATTCTAGGTATTTCCAAGGCATGTTAGACTGCTAAGGAATCATGCCAAGATGTATGAAGTTGCAAGGTGTCCCAATGTGTGTTAATGGGTGTTAGTGAATTCTAAGGAAACTCAGGGGATCATTAGGTCAAAATGCATGGAAATGAATGAATAATAGTGTGTGACAGTGAGTGTTAGTGAGGTCCAGATGTGCTAAGGAATGAGTGAAATTTTATGCTAGGAAATGCTAAGGCATGCTAGAGTGTTAGGGCAACATGCGACCAAGATGTGCCAAGTGCCAAGGTGTGCCAATAGGTGCTAAGAAGTTTTAGGGAGTGAAAGGGAAGCACAAGTTCAGAATAATACTTGCAGGAGGCAAGCATATTGTTTTGATAAGGTGTGGACAAAGTAGTTTCAAATAAATGGAGACTTTGGGTTGGTAACAACATTTTTTTTCCAGTGACTTTGTTGGGTTCCCAAGTCACAAAAAAATATTATCTTTGATGGCATGACATCTATGTAGTGCCAATGTGTTCTAGGGAGTGATAGGAAGTAATAACACACTATATATAGTTCGAAGGCATGCTAAGCATCCCAATACATTCCGAGCTATAATGCATGCCAAGATGTGCCAAGCACCAGGGTGTGGCACCAACTCATTCTAGGATGTGTTAGGTCCAAGTGTGAAGGAAACATAAGGGAGCACTAGTTTTAAATGCATGGAAATGAATGAATAAGAGTCTCACAGGGAGTTTTAGAGAGTTCTAGGTGTGTTAGGTGAGGCAGTGCTAGGGTGTGTTAGGGAGTGATAAAGAATGCTAGGGAATGCAAAGGATTCTAACACATGACACATAGTGTCAAGGGAGTGTTAGACGTGCTAGGTGTTACGGCACATCAAGATGTAAACTATGTTGCTTGGTTGTTTTACGACCACCATTGAATGTGAGACTTATCTTCATAACTTATTAAGTTGTATGATTTTAGATTCAACATGAGTAAGCTAAGATCAGTTATAGGAAGTTATTATATGAACAAGGAATAGTCTAGTTGTAGTAATTGTGACTTGTTCAAGTTGTTATAGTCAAGGCAGGATTTGGTTGGATTCCCAAATTACAAAAAAAGTAAGCATAGTTGTGAGGGCATGATAGCTAAGGAATGTCAAAGCATTCCAAGAAATGAAAATGTGTGCCAAAAAATGCTAGATAATGTCAATGCATGTTGAGGAGTGTTTTGGAGTGTCAGGGCATCACAAGGGAGAACTAGTTCAAAATGCAAGGAAATGAATGAATAAGAGTGTGTGCTAGGGAGTGTCAGCGAATTCCAGGTGTCCTGAGGACAAAGTGTTTTAGGATAATTTTATAATAGGAACTGTAGGAGGAAAGACTAAAATTACAATAAGGGGTTGGACAAAAATAGATTCAGAAAAAGGGATACTTTGGGCTAGGAACAACACTATTTTTTCAATGTCTTGTTTGGGCTCCCAAATTGCAAAAAAAGTAAGGCTATCTATCAGGGCATGCCGACTAGAGGTGTGCTAGGGAATTATAAGAAGTGATAACACATGCTATATAGTTCCAAG
The DNA here is from genome assembly GCA_034641835.2 of Pinus albicaulis. Lineage (NCBI taxonomy): Eukaryota > Viridiplantae > Streptophyta > Pinopsida > Pinales > Pinaceae > Pinus > Pinus albicaulis. The sequence goes on along the minus strand of CM076574.1, from coordinate 511,940,469 downwards.
GCATGTTATGCATGCCAATACATTTCAAGCCCTAAGGAAGGCCAATATGTGGCAGGTGTTAGGGTGTGGCACAAACGCATGCTAAGGAGTGTCAAGGAAATATAAGAGAGCACCAATTTCAATTGCATGGAAATGAATGAATAAGAGTGTGTGATACAGAGTGTTAGTGAGTTCCAAGTGTGTTAAGGAGGGAGTTAAAAGGTGTGCTAGGTAGTGCCAAGGCATGTTATAGTGCTAGGGAAGCATGCTAAGATGTACGAAGTGCCAAGGTGTCCCAGTGTGCGTTAAGGGGTGTTAGGGAATTCTGAGGAAAATTAGGGGATCACTAGGTCAAAATGCATGGAAATGAATGAATAATAGTATGTTATAGGGAGTGTTAGTGAGTTCTAGGTGTGCTAAGGAAGGGGTGACATGGTATGCTAGGAAGTTCTAAGGCATGTTATAGTGTGAGGGCAGCATGCAACCAAGATGTGCCAGGTGCCAAGGTGTGCCAATAGGGGATAACAAGTTTTAGGGAGTGAAAGGGAAACACAAGGGATAACTAGTTCAAATTAATGAATGGAAATGAATGAACAATAATTTATGACAGGAAGTGTTAGTGAGTTTTGGGTATGCTAATGAGGGAGTGACAAGGTATTCTAGACAGTGTTAAGGTCTTCTAGAGGTCAGGGAAACATGCCAAGATATTCTAAGTGTCAGGGTTATGAGTTATGAGTGTAGGAGTCAAGGAATTATGGATTGGGAGTTGAGGGGATATGGAATTCAGTAGTTATGGGTTAAGGGCTTATGGGTTTTGATAATGGGGCCCCTAATCACCTTATCACCAATGTTGGGGGTTACCCTATCAATTTTTCTTTTTTCCTTCCCTTTAGGCCCGCTATCCCTTAGGACATTAGGTCCAAACCCCCCTTCAAAATATTTAAAAATATCCTCAACCTAGGTTCCCTCAACTTTAAAAGGAATTAATTTAAATAGCCCTTTACGAATCCATGCCCAACAATAAAACTTTTAGAAGACATTCCAAGTGTTATCTTGAAAGAGAAGAACCAAAATTTTTTGGTTCCAACATTCAGGGTGGAACCATGGGAGGCATTAAAGAGAATGGAACATGTTGACAGTGTTGGATCTCGCCAACATGCAGGGGGTCTCCCGAATATGAAGTACCAGTTAGACCTTAAACCATTTGGGGTGGAAGCCTCATTCGGAAATATGACTCAGTTGCCATGTTGTTAAATATTTTCCTTGGATGTAGTTCTTAGTATGTTGAACTATGTTTGGTTGTTCTTAGGTGTTGTAACAATGTATTTATACATCGCCTCTATTTTATAATACAATTCTTGTAATATACAAAACCCCTCGATTCTCCAACATTGTATTGAAACTAATGGGTTGAGATGTAGCATGTTGCCTACAAGTCTTATGCAAGTTGTAGATTCTCTTAAAAAGTCAAATTTGTTTAGCGGACTGGTTTGAGGTTTCTAATTGCAAAATAAATCTAGGATCAAATCAATGGGTCAACATTATGAGTTTCAAGCTAGACCTTATAAATTTTAATGGACACAATTATGGAATTTGGGCACAAGATATGGGAACATTGTTGAAAAGTGAAGAGTTATAGGACTTTACAAACATGGTGGTTCTTATCCAAGGGATAACTAATAAAATTTTTTCATCAACGTAAAGAAGGATGAGGCACTAGGAGTCATAATGTTGAAGAATGTAACTAGGTTCGGTCTTTTCTATTAATGTAATTGTCAAAATAACTTATTATTATTATTAAATGACTTGTTAAAGCATGGGTTTCATGCTTGGGTCATATTTAGATTAAGGTCCCAATTTTGGACTTCAAGGTTAGTTGTTATAGACTTAAATTGATACAATTTTTGGGCTTTTAAATCATGTAACATTAGGTTGTCAAAAGGCTACTCCATAAATTCATCTTCTTCAAGTTAATCATCCTCAACATATACTTCAAAGACAACCCTCAATTCAAGTGATACAATTCATCAAAGTTGCCTCCTTAAGTCGGCCTCAGTCAGTCTTCAAGTGAGCTCAAATCAAGGCACAACACTTCACACTGTCATGTCATCTCAATAACTATGGGAAAAAATTATATATATAGGGGTATATTTTCTCATTTCTACCAAAAACATTTGGACATCTCTAAAATTTTAGACCATAGATACAGTTCAGATCATGATCATAGGTTCAGTGTTGGGGGATAAGGTCTCGAACCTGTTACAGAATTCAGGAAACCATCTATGCTATGATTCAGGTAGCTTCCATGCTATGATGTTGCAACAAAATATGAATGCCTCAGCATCAACAAATATCTACCACAAAATTAGTGCTACAATATGATATTCAATTCTATGAAGATTCTCGATGATCTCAATTATGATGCTCAATGTTAGGATGATGCTCGATGCTATCAGTAATGATGCTCGGTGCTATGTTCTTATCTCAAACTCGGTCAAGTTAATGAGGATGGAGTTTAGGTGCAAGCAAAGGATATCTCGGTGTCGTGGAGATCTCATTGCTAACATGGTGAAGGGATGAATTGATGGCGGAAGTCTATAGTCTAAAGGTCTTGGTCGTCTCATCTTAAGTCTACTGAAGGAAGAATTTTGACCAATTTTTCCCTAAAGAGTGGGGTTTTTCCCTGGCATGTGTCTACATCTTGCGTCTTCTTATATTTGTTCATTGGAATTACTCTTGATGATAAGAAAATATAAATTTAAAGAACAAATAATAATAACAAAACGTAACAAGATAATGTCATGATAAGAGAAATTATTTAACTGCCATCTCCTTAATTTCTCTTACACATAACAACCTCCATCTCAAGGTGGATTCAATGTCAATAATCCATATCAACTACTCATATCATAAATACTCTTTAGTATATCAAAGAGATAGAAATTGATGCTTATTTTCCCCTAACACCCTAAAAACCCTATATTCTCCTTGCAAACCTTAGCCTTTAAAAAAAAAGCAACAAAGTTCCTACATAATTTACAATGTCATGAATTTGAGAATTCCACCAATTCAGTGACACTTCAAACAAATTTTTAGAAAAAAAATATGACCAACTCAAAAGACTCCATGTCTGGCATTGATCACCATGGTCTCACTATCTAGTAAATATTTTTTGGTGGACTCAATAATATAATTTATTTTGATCCCTCTCCACAGATTTCTCTCAAGGCATTGATTATGTTGGGTTATAGATTACACAATATTTCTAGTTTCCCTATGGTTCCATGAAACACACCTACAACATGTCATCCATAGAGGACACAAAGTAAATGTTTTAATCCCTCTCATAGTACATTAACTCTCTCACCCAATCACTTAGCACACCATAGACCAACATGCCTTCCCTCATTGTGCAAGTTGGTCTATATTTTGAGAAGATTAAGAGTTGGAGGGTAAGCATGAAGAGGGTGTCATTTTCTCAAGAAGAGTATCTCATAAAGATAAGCACTTTAGTGAGAAATACAATCACAATATTTACCACTCACTTCTTACCATTCCCACACCATTAAAAAAACCCTAAAAATGTCATTCTTAAAATCACTTGTATAGTTTCCTAATGTCATTCAAGTAGAATCTCGCAATTATTTACATCAGTAATGGTGCGGTCATTTTTTTATTCTCTTAATGGAACTCTTTCTAGGCATGCACCTCATTAAACATAGATAAATGATTAAAAATGAATGAAAATGAATGAATAAGAGGGTGTGTCGGGGAGTGCGAGCGAGTGTCAGGCGTACTAAGGGGGGAGTGACAAGGCATGCTATGGAATTATAGGGCATGTCAAGAAATTTCAAGGTATGCTAACATGTGCTAGCTAGTGCTAAGGAATTCCAATGCATGCCAGTAATTCCAAGACATTTCATGTGTTAAGGCATGAAAATATGTGTCAGGTGTTAGGGTATGTGAACACGTGTCAAGGAGTGTTAGGTGACAAAAGGGAACACCAAGTTAAAATGAAAATAAATGAACACATATGAGGGTTAATAATTCATAACCTTACATTTTCAATAGGGGCATGGTAGAAATACCAACACTAGTGCCAATACATGCCAAGGGCCAAGTGCTAGCATGTCTTAAGTGCCAAATCATCCTCTATTACTTCTCTCTTAATTGTGAATAATTGATCTGAAATAAATTTTATCTTAAACCATGCCAAGGCATTCCAGGGCATCCAAGCACATGCTAAGAATTGTCAAGTGCCTATATACTTCTACTCTAATTGCTTTAGAACAAACCATATCCACTCATATCAAAAAATACAACTCTTTCCTCCATAAGAGACTCAACCTAGGTCATATGGATCCATAGATTCTAGTCATTTCTTTGACTGAATCTTGACCTAAACTTTATATCTTTATGACCCTCAAACTACGGTTACCTTAGTCAATATTAAACCTATGGCTACTTTTGTTTTGGCCCTAAATTCTAGTGTAGACCCTCCTCCATTTGTGTTGGTATTTATCAAAGACCTTGCAACCTATTAACCAACACAAGGTAGGGTCTCAACTCTCTCTGCTATTTCAAAATTTGATGCGGACTTCACACAGAAACCCCACTAAAATCACATGCCCAAATTCTCATAAGTTGCCTCTCTTGAGCTTTATCTGCCCTAAGAGAACCAGCAATATGGCATCCTACTTCCTATCTCGAACCCATTAAGGCATGTGACATTCTTGCGAACCCTCACATGATGATCTTACTCTTGGTGGATGATCATGGCCTCCCTTTAGCAGCACTTACTCAACCCTTTAACTCGACCTACTTTAGGACTACATCTCTCCTAGCCTCCTTGATAAAATGATCTCCTTCTCACTTGATGTTCTTGCCTTCATACTAAGGCCTTCTTAAATAGCTTTTCCTAGCTAGGCCTCTTAAGAACGCTCTAGAACTTATGAACTTTATCTACTTAGACCTTAGGAAATATTATTTTTTTGTTTAATTTTCTTTTAGATTTTAAACCTTGTCTCGGGTCCAAATCCCTTTTGCTTGGGTTATTTTCCCACAAAACCTTTTGTGGTCAAACTCACACAAACCCATCTCACTAGGCTTGTGTAGTACCTCCCAAGCTACATAATTCAACAACATAGTCTAGTTTTAGTAATCATAACTTGGTCAAGCTCCTATAGTCATGGGAGGACTTGGTTGGGCTCCCAAGTTGAAAATTAAGTAAGGGTATTTGTGAGGGAATGGTAACTAGGAAGGGGTAGGGCACGTCAAGGAATGAAAAGGCCTGATAACACATGCTGGACAATGTGAATTCAAGTTGAGGAGTGTTAAGCAGTGTTGAGGCATCATAAGGGAGAACTAGGTGAAAATGCATGGAAATGAACAAATAAGAGTGTGTTCCAGGGAGTGTCAATGAATTCAAGTGTGCCAAGGATGAAGTGTGTTATAAAAATTTCATAATAGAATTTGTAAGAGGCTAGCCTATGATTGTGATAAGGGGCTAGACAAAGATGTTTTAAAAAAGGGGAGACTTTGTGTTGGGCACAACACTATTTTTCCCTTATCTATTATTTTTATATGACATGTGGGACACTTTTGTTGAATGCTCATGTTTTAAACTATTTTAGACAATTCCATATTGTACATTGTTGTGTATTAGTTTTAGGGAACTCGGCTTGTGCTGACCTATATCTTGTGTGTCTTATGTATCTTATGGTTCTTGCAAACTTTCAGTTAATGCTATACTATTTATATGAACTGGACATACATGTGAAATATTTCCTATGTAAGATATGTTTCTTAGTTGTTTTATGGCCATGGCTAGATGTGATCCTTGTCTTGGTAAGTTCTTATGTGGGAAAATTTCAGCTTGGACATGAATAGCCTAAGATGAGGTATAGGAATTTATTAGGTGAACAAGGAACAATATACTTGTAGTAGGTGCAATTGATCAAGTTGTTATGGCTGAAGCAGACCAATGTCACATGAACTGGAGTAGTTAAGGACTTAATTGGGTTCCCAAGTTGTGAAAAAATGTAAGGCTATTTGTGAGGGCATGAGTGTGAAGGCATGCTAGGGAATGCTAACACGTACCAGATAGTTCGAAGGCATGTCAAAAACTCTAAGATGTGTCAAGTGCTAAAGCAAGCCAAGATCTGCAATGGTGTGACAATACATGTCATGGACTATCAAGGTAAAAAAAAGGAGAAACAAGTTAAAATAAAAGGAAATGAACACATCGTAAGGTTAATAAGTCATCAATTTACATTTTCCAATAGGGGCATGCTATGCACACCAACACTAGGTGGAAATGAGTGTCAAGTGCCAAGTGTTAGTTCATTCTAAGTGACAAATCATCCTCTGTTACTTCTCTTCTACTTTTCGATAACTGATCTCAAATAACTTTAATATTAAACCATGACAAAGCATACCATGGCATCTTAATGAATGCGAGACATGATAATGATCATGGCCTCTTTAGGACTACATCTCTTTTCATCCCCTTGATCAAATTAGCTCCTTCTCAATTGACGGTATTTCATTTATCCTAAGGACTCCTTAAATAGTTTTTCCTAGACCTCTTAGGAACCCTCTAGATCAACTTATAGGTTTTATCCACTTAGACCTTACGAAATATTAATTTTCATTTTAAATTTTATTTTAGATTTTAAACTCTGTCTTGGGTCAAAAATCCCTTTGCTTGGCTTCTATTCCCACAAAGCGTTTTGTGACCAAACTCACACAAAGCCATCTCACTAGGCTTGTGGAGTACCTCCCAAGCTACAAAATTCAACAACATAGTCTATTTATAGTAACTATAACTTGGTCAAGCTCTTGTAGTCAAGAGAGGGCTTGGTTGGTCTCCCAAGTTGAAAATTAAGTAAGGGTAGTTGTGAGAGCATGATAGTTAGGGAGGGTCAAGGCATGAAAAGGAATGAAAATGCATGCTAACACATGTCAAAAAATGTCAATGCATGCTGAACTAGAGTGTTAGGCAGTGTTAGGGCGTATCAAGGGATAGCTAGGTCAAAATGCATGGAAAGGAACAAATAAAAGTGTGTGCTAGGGAGTGTTTGTGAATTCAAGTGTGCTAAGGATGAAGTGTGTTAGGAGAATTTTATAATAGGATTTATAGGAGGCAAGGCTACGATTGTTATAAGGGGCTCGACATAGCAGTTTTAGACAAAGGGAGATCACTTTGTGCTAGGCACAACATTATTTTCCCTTTAGTTATTTTTTTATATGAGATGTGGCACACGTTGGCAACATGCTCGTGTTTTAAACTATTCTAGATAATTGCATATTGTACATTGTTTTGTATAAGTTTTGGGGCACTCAGCTTGTGTCAGCTTATATCTTGTGTGCCTTGTGAATCTTGTGGTTCTTGCAAACCCTCAGTTAATGTTCTATTGTTTATATGAACTGAACATACATGTGAAATATTGTCTGTGTAAGCTATGTTTCTTAGTTTTTTCATGGCCATGGCTAGACCATGTGATCCTTGTCTTGGTAAATAGTTAAGTGGGACAAGCTGAGCTTGGAAATGAGTGGCATAAGATGAAGTATAGGCAGTTCTGAGGTGAACAAGGAACAATCTACTTGTAGTAGGTGCAATTGGTCAATTTTTTGTGGTTGAAGCAGGCCAATGTTTTCACATGAACTGTAGTATCCAAGGACTTGATTGGTTTCCCAAGTTGTGAAAAAATGTAAAGGCTAGTTGTGAGGACATGAGTGCCAAGGCATGCTAGGGAATGCTAAGATGTGCTAGATAGTGCGAAGGAATGTCAAACATGATAAGATGTGCCAAGTGATAAGGCATGCTAAGATGTGCAAGGGTGTGTTAGTGTGTGTCAGGGACTGTTAAGGCAACAAAAGGGAGAAACAAGTTAAAATACAAGGATATTAACACATAAGAGGGTTAATATGTCATAAATTTACCTTTTTCTAAGTGGGACATGCTAGGCACACCAACACTAGGCACCAATAGGTGCCAAGTGAAAAGTATTAATGCATTCTAAGTGCCAAGCCTTCCTTTGTTGCTTCTCATCTACTTTCCAAAAATTGATCTCAAATAAATGTAATATTAAACCATGGAAAATCATACCAAGGCATCTCAACATGTTCCATACATGCTAAGACTTTCCAAGCGCTAACACATGCCAAGTGCTAATAGGTGTGAGGGAGTGTTATGCATGCTACGAAGTGGAATCGCATGTTGAGGAGTGCTCAGGTGTGCTAGAGAGTGCTAATGCATGTTGAGGAGTGTTAAGGAGTACTAGGAAAAAACACTAAGGGAGCACTAGGTAAAAATTCATGGAAGTTAATGAATATGAGGAATGTGTGCTAGGGAATAGTGTTAACAAGTGCTAGTTTTCATGCCAAGGAGGGAGTGACAAGGTATGCTAAGCATTGGTAATGCATGCTAGGGAATATCAAGGCATGTAAAGAAGTGCCAAAGTGTGCTATGGAGTTCCAAGGTATGCTAGTTATATGTGCCAAATAGTGCCAAGATATGCCAATACATGCCAGGTGCTAAGGATGTGTAGGGTGCCAGGGTATGTCAATATGTGTCAAGAAGTGTGAAGGCAACAAAAGGAAGAACCAAGCTAAAAGTTAAGGAAATGAAAACACAAAAGGTTTAACAAGTAAATACTTTATCTTTTTCAAAAGGGGCATGCTAGTCACACTAATAATAGGTCCCAATACATGCCAAGTGGCATTATGTGCCAAGTGCTAATGTATGTCAATGCATTCAACCAAGGTGGTCCAGGGCATGCTAGGGACTACATGCATGCCAACACATGCTAAGAGAGCTCCATGTTGTGCTAGCACATGAAACCATGTGCATGGGCATCAGTTTCATGACAAGATGTTCTAGATACAAATATATTCCAAGACATGTGAGGTGCTAAGAAATGTTAGTGTGTGACAAAGCATTAATTTAAGGTGTGCTCGGATTTTTGAGGAGTGGTAAGTATTTCTCATTAATAGAATTTTCAAAGCTTGATTATGTATTAAATAATATATTTCCTACACACACTAATGGAACTTTATCTAAAGATAATTTGATAGATAATAAAATTAATAGATATGAATCATGTGTTGACTCATAGGAAAAATCTATTTGATTAGTGATTACTTGAGGGAAATAATACACACTAATCACTTCTTAAAAATTTGACTGATTCTAACCACTATGGCCTTGGAAATATCATAAAAAATACTCCACAATAATGGTTTTAAATCATTATCTTTTGAAAAAATATATATTAATAGACATATAGCGTCATCAAAAACTCATTGGAATGATCAATGGTAACAAGAATTTTTTGACCATCACCAAAAGTAACAAAAATAACATTGGTGAGGGTCATTAAAATTTAATCACTATAAGTGTCACCAAAGAGAGAATTAGTGATGGGCCTTTAACGACCCTCACCAAAATTGTCATTGAAAATGGCTTTGGTGATGAACCTTAAAGGACCATCACTATATACACTTACAGTGACACTTTTTTAAGGACCGTCACCATATGTGACATTGGTGATGGACCTTAAAGGTTTGTCACAAGCATGACCCTCGCCAATGTCCTTTTTTCTTGTAGTGCTAGATTAAGGAATGAAAGTAGAGTAACAATAAAATAAGACACATCTACTTCATATTTAAAAATAGACCAATCAGAAAAAAAAAATTGAGAGAGTGATGGATAGGTTAAATAATATGGAAAGGGAGCCACGGTGGGATAACCAATAGTAAGGACCTCAGATTAGAAACCCCAATTTTAGGAAAAACACCAACATAGGAAAATCTAGAGAATCAACACCTCACCAAAAAATAGGACCACCTTTCTAAGAGAACTACGTTGAAAGTTATCATCAAATGAAGATGATGAAGACACCATAAATCTAATGGGCATAAACTTTTATAACACCATTTTTCTTACACAAGAAGACCAGGATTTATATGATTTACAACAACTGCAATTAGATTCTGGTGAGTCTTTTGATTACAAGCAAGGTTATGAGTTTTCTATCAATGAAGTGCATAAGAAATATAACCTTAGGAGCCAGAAAAATATTGATCCTTCTATTAAGAAATATTTCCAAAAAAAAAAACAAAGAAAACAATAAAGGCTCCTACTACTATAGTTCTACAAATTCTCCCTAGGCAAACCAAGTAAAAATCTAGTTCATCTTAGAAAGTTTCAAGCCCCAAAATTTCACCTAGTCCCAAAATTGTTGACATCACGAATGATGTTGTCCAAAAATCAATAGATTCACAAAAATATGTTGCTGTAAAGACAACTAATTCTGCTAAAACAAAAATTTTAGACTCCAAAACACCTACTACTGATCCAAAAGTTGTCACTGCTAAAGCAGCTGCTGAAAATATAAAATTTGCAAACACATCTACTGCTTCTCAAACTGTTCCTGAAAATAAAAATAAAAATAGTGAAACACTAGAAACACAAACAGAGAATGAGAAAACAAATGTAGAAAAAGAAGACAAACCTGCCCAAACTACAGTTACAAAAGAAGAGATAATTCAGCTAGGAAAATCACAAGCACCATTTAATATCCAAGCTGAAATTGCGAAATTGAAAATACCAATTCCTTCGACAGAGTTGGTAAAACAAGATTTATAAAAAAAAACCTATCACTGAAACTTTAAATATGAATGATGGAGAAGATTTAGTAAATCTAAGTGATGATCAACCAAAATTAATTTTTGGTCCTCATGTTAATGGGAAACAACAAGATGGAGTAGTTCCACCTTTCTACATTATACTAATTATTCATGGTCAAATTTTACATAATTCAATGCTATATTCAGGGGCTTCATACAATTTAATGCCAAAAGAAATAATGGAAACCCTGAATTTAGATATCACTAGACCTTGCAAAGATCTCTTTTCATTTGATTCCAGCAAAGTGAAATGTTTAGGTTTGATTAAAGATTTATGTGCTACTTTAGTTCAATATCCTGGAAAAAGCATAGTCATGGATATTGTAGTATATAACATCCTCCCATGTATGGAATGATCTTATGTCACTCATGGGGAGCTAAATTGCAGGGATCTCTACAACTTGATATGTCTTATGAAACAATATCAGTTTTTGTTCAACTACAGAAACTTTACAGAGAAACATTGATGAAGTATATGGTGAGTAGTGTAGAAAGACCAAGAAATTATCCTATTTAATTTACAGCTACTAACATGGATTCATTCATTCTATGTAACTGTGAAACTGGAATTGAAAACAATACTAAACTAAAAGAGAAAAACAAAGCACAAGATAGTGAAAAAATTTTCATGAATCATTATGGCACCTAGATTTTGATGGATCAGTCAATAAATTAGGAGCAGGAATAGGAGTTTGGATACATAATATGGAAAACAATCATGTAGAAGGTCATGCTTTCAGACTAAATTTTAAATGTACAAACAACATGGTTGAATATGAACCTCTTATTTTAGGATTGCAGATTGTTAGGAATTTAGGAGGTAAAATAATGTCAAATATGGGAGACTCAGAGTTAATTGTGAAACATATAACTAGAGAATATTTTGTTTATAATCCAAGGTTAAGCCGATATAGAGACATTGTTTTAGATTTAATTAAGGAACTACTAGAATGTGACTTTTCTGGAATCCCACGAAAACATAATATACAGGTCCACTGCTTAGAAACTTTTTCTAGTACTTGTAATCTGCCATTTCAACCAAATTATAGATATTTTACAGATTTTAAACACAGACCTACAATTTCATAGAATCTTAAATATTGGCAATTTTTTTTCACAGGATGAACAAATTTATCATTTCATGAACAATGAAGGAGAATTTCAAGGTTGCAATGTAGACACAGACTGTACACTACATCAAAACTTAGATAGTTAAATTAATTTAACTTATGTAGATATAAATAATTTGGATTTTTCTAAACCTACTAAATTTAGTCAATTAGACAGATAATTTAGAAAAATTAGAAATTAAAGAGTTAGCAGATGATGAATTTGATATTTTGAACCTCAAGGACAACTTCTTAACTAAGGGATTAACCCCTTTAAAATATCTTCTTGACTCTAATGATGTTGCAATAAAACCTAAGATGGAACTAGTAAGATATGATATGGAGGAATGTAATATAGGTACAGAGTTAAAACCATGATGATTAAACTTTCAAAAGCTTTACCTCGGGAAGAAAAAGAAAAATACGTAGATATTTTTAAGAAATTTCAGGATGCATTTGCTTGGAGTTATGAGGACTTAAAATCCTATGACACTAGCGTAATACAACATAAAATACCTATAAAAGAATATCAAAAACCTTTTAAACAGAAGTTAAGAAGGATCAATACTGTTTTTATGCCTTTAATTGAGAAAGAGGTAAATAGAATGTATGAAGTCCAAATGATTGCATAATTAGATATTCTGATTGGGTTTCTAATCTAGTTCCCACTAGGAAAAAGATAGGAGAAATTAGACTATGTGTTGATTTCAGAAATTTAAATAAAGTTTCCTTAAAAGATAACTACCCCCTACCGAAGATCGATCACATTTTACAGAGCGTGGTTGGTTATTCCATAATTTCATTGTTAGATGGATTCTCTAGATACAACCAGATTATAGTCCAACCAGAAGTTCAACCTAAAACTGATTTTACTACTCCATGGGGCACTTTCATGTATGTGAAAATGCCTTTTGGGTTAATGAATGCAGGAGCCACTTTTCAACGAGCTATGGATATATCCTTTTAAAAACAAATTCATGAATTACTTGTGATTTATTTAGATGACATTACTGTATTTTCAATGACTGATAATGAACATTTATACCATCTCAGTCAAGTCTTACTTAAATGCAGGAAATTTGGCATCTCTCTAAATCCTAAGAAGAATTTATTTGGATTGGAGGAAGGTAAATTATTAAGACATATCATATCTAAAGAGGGAATTAGGATAGACCCAACTAGAATAGAGGCCATTCTAAACATTAGTCCTCCTAGGAACATTAAAGAATTACAATATTTCTTAGGAAAACTTAGCTTTCCTAGAAGATTCATCTCAAATCTAGCTGAACTAATCAGAGAACTTAACAATGTGTTGAAAAAATACTCAATACTTAAATGGACTATCGAGACCAAACAATCATTTGAATCTATAAAACAAGCCTTAACAAAGACACCAGTCTTTATTAGTCTTGACTTTAAAAAAGATTTGATTATTTTCTCCTTTGATTCAAAACACACTATTGTTGTAGTTTTACTACACAAAAATGACGAGGGCTACGAGCAGCCTATTTCTCTCTTTAGAAAATCACTCAGAGATGCCATTCTAAAATATAACATAATGGAAAAGCAGACCCTAACTTTAGTAAATTCCATCAAAGTCTTTAGAGTGTACATTCTTTATTCACATATCATTACTTATGTTCCAAATGCAATTGTAAACGAAATTCTAACACAGAATGGGTCTAACGTCAAAAGAGGCAAGTGGATTGCTACAATTTTGGAATATGACATAGAAATCAAACCCACCAAACTCATAAAAGGTCAAGATTTAGCCAAACTCATGGCTGAATCAAATTTTCATGCTTTAGATATTAATTTTATTGCCCAAATAGATGATCAGGAAGAGATGGCGACTCCAGAGATCGGTGAAGCCTTTTCAAACTCACCATGGTATACAGATATTATATTTTTTTTTCTAAATTTACAAGCTCCTCCTAGATTAACAAGAACCAAAGCTAGTTTTTTAAAATTGAAAGAAATAAGATTTTGTATCATAGACAATGGACTTTTTGGGAAAGATCATTGTGGAATTTTATTGAAATGTTTTCTTAAAGACGAAGCTGACAATGTTTGGGAAGAATTTCATGCAGGTGGCTGTGGGGGACATCTCTACTAGACGACTACTGCAGAAAAAGATTTGAGAGTTGGTTTTTACTAGCCTAATTTGTTTACAGATGTAAAAAAGTATGTGACCTCCTGTCACAAGTGCCAAATCTTTGAAGGAAAGAAAAAGTTGCTACCCTTTCCTTTAAAACCCATCTCAACAGAAATGTCTTTTCAAAAATGGAGTCTTGACTTCATTAGTGCAATTCACCCTCCATCCTCAGCCCAACACAAGTGGATTCTAATAGCCACTGACTATTTCACTAAGTGGATAGAAGCCATATCCTCTAAGCATGCCAATGATACTGTCATAATCTACTTTTTAGAAAGAACATACTCTCAATATTTGGATGCCCCCAAAAGATCATCACTGACAATGCAACAACATTCAAATCAAAAAATATGATTGATTTCGGTCATAAATACCACAGTACCCTTGGTCATTCTACTGCACATTACCCTCAACGTAATGGCCTTGTTGAATCCTCCAATAAAAGCTTTGTGAACATCATCAAGAAATTACTAGAGGACAACAAGAAAACTTGGAACAAGAGGTTAGTTAATGCCTTATCGGTAGATAGACTTACCACTAAGAAATATATTGGTTCATCCCCTTACCAGCTTGTTTATGGGATGGATGTTTTTTTCCCATCTTCCTTAGGAGTACCCATTATGAAGATAATCCAAGAACTACAAGTTGAGACTAATGACATTCAAAGAAGAATTAACCAAACCATACACTTGCAAAAAACTAGAGAAGAAGTTTATCTTAAGTCTCAAGTTATCCAAGATAAGATTAAGAATATTTTTGACAAGAAAAGTAAAGAAGATGATTTCTATATAGGTGAGAAACTTCTAAAGTGGGAGTCAAGGAGAGAAGAGAAAGGTAAACATGGGAAATTTGATTTCCTATGGAAAGGACATTATGTTATTTATGGTTATAGAGGTAACAATGCTTTCTTTTTGAAAGAGATGGATGGATCGGATTTTCGAGGTGGACCTGTCAATGGTAGAATGTTGAAGCATTACTACTCTTCAGAAATAACCAATAGTTAACTTTGTTTACTTTATTCATTGTACATAACATTGCAGATTTTAAATTGAATTGGATGACTTTCTTAAAAATGTTGAAGCTCGAAGAGAAGGCCCTAAGCTTTGAAGGATAAAATATCTTATGTATGAATAATTTCAAAAACTCAAAAGACATTTCCAAGGCCAGCACAGTCAAAATTCAAAGGCTACTAGTCTCAAAGTTCTTGAAATTTCACCAGGAAATGCCATCCCCATGTGGAGCCACTATTAGGGTCCTATAATAATAGGATTCATAATTTTTGAATTGACTTTGATTAGCCTTGTAATCTGTACATACATTGCTTTCTGCAAGTTGTTTTCCCATATTAGAAAATAAAAAATGAAAAGAGGGTAAAAGTACTAAAAGAAAAATCAAAGGACTTAAAATAAAAAAAATATCGAAAAGAATAGAAAAAATGGAACCCAAACAAAAAGAGAGATAAGATTAATACATGAAAGCGATGCAAGTCAAAATGCCACTACTAGTTACTTTTTACTGCAAAATAAATGATTATGTTCAGCTTGTTCAAAATGCCATAGTCCATGATGAGTTAAATAGTTTAATCTCAACTTTTTCATGCTTTAAATTTCATGTTTATAGATAGAGAATAAAGATATTGTCAAACAATTTAATCTTGGCAAATCAGTAGTTAGCTAGAGAATAAATAAAGAGCTCAACAGTTTAATATGATCCCTTGGATGAAATAAGGATAGAATCAGATAATTTCTTGTTTTAAAAAGAAAATGGATAAGGGTTTGCAAGCTCAAATGCACCCATGTAAATAATGGAAAAAATGGTAGAATAAATGATGGGTAGGAAGAAATAAGTTTCACAAGGCATGGATAAACATCATCTGGCATATTACTAATTTCCTTCCCCACCATGCATTCCAATACTAAATCCTTCATTCATAAAGACTTAGAGAAATTCTCTGACTTCTGGTGGGACCAGACCCGCGCCTTAATGACTGATTGGAACTAAGTTATTGGATTCCACTTCATTAAAGCCCTTCCCCTTCATAAAAAACCCTTCTCCCTTAACATAACTCATTTCACCCTATCAAAACCCCTTTTCCTAAGTCAAAATGCATATTCACCTTTGGAAAAGTTTAAAAAACCTCTTAAAATGCACTTATCCTAAATATAAGTGTGAAATGTTAAATATTGGGTCACCACTATGAAAATCCAGCCTAACATTATATTTTACACAATGCTTAGTGTATTTTTCGTTCCCGCGTTCATTTCATTATTAACATACTAATATAATGTATTAAATCCTTTATATACCCTTCAATCCCGTAGTATATTAATTCCTTTTATATATTTCATATCCTAACCCATATTTTACTCTTTAACCTATGGTGTATTTTCCCCACGTGAATATTATCCTACTCCCCATAGGTTAAAACTATCCCTTTATATAAAAAACCTGCCCAATGTTGACATTACACCTATATCCATTACATTGGTTGAATAAACATTAAACCGGCCTATCCCACCTCACATATAAATTTTAAAAATCTGATTTAACATATAAATTCAAACACGCCACATAATACAAATCCCGGGCCCCATGCTCATTACCCCGCATCTTAACCATTTAATCCCAGTTGTTCGCTTTCACCCGCCAATCCAATGACACATATATACCATTGAAAATATCATAGTGTGGTCTTTAAACAAAATGAGATTTGCGATAAAAGCTGTTTATACCCTTCCTCTGTCCTCCATGCGTTGTGGTTGTATTGGATCGCATCCATTCAAGAAAACCATATACCATCCTTCGACAATGTGATAAACCACTCAGTGGTAAATCATCCTCCCGCACCTAAACCACTCTTGCTTTGAATTGACTGGTAATTAATTTGATTACTGGTTAAACTTAAATTATTTATAAAAACACCCAAACTGCATTCATTTAAGTTTTATATTACTTTATGCTCATAAACTACTCCAAACTGAGAGAAAAACATTTCCACCCCTGTTTGAGTTCATAAACCAACAGAATTCAACCAAATTCACTGTTGTGATCACTCAAAAGACTCCAGACTACATTTAAAAGGTCACAGCAAGCTTTTGAAAGATTTCAACTCCCAGAAAACATTTTTTCTACGCCAAAATTCCTAAATTCACAGGTATTTTTCAGAAAAAAAACCTATCCCTCCATTAAAAGAACTATACTATTGGATTGATCCCTTTTTAAGCCTATTTGCCTTAGAAACAACCACATTACCTCGTAAATTCATCTCTGCGACAAACCCTGAGAATTTCACAATTTCTGAAGCTGTAATTTGTTTTTTAAGAGAAATCTGATTGATTTATCCATCTGCGGACCTAAAAGAATACCTCTGAGTTATCCAAAGCCTTTCTACAATACTCAAGCCCTTTGGCATAAACTTTGACTGTTTTAGGATTGTTTTCATCAAATAAATTTGCAGAAAAAATATTAATATTTTTTCCTGAGTCTGTAAAAGTCAAAGAAATTGGCTTTAAAAGAAAAATTGACAGTTTATGTCAGAGTAACCATAATTATAACTTTTTTAGTCCAAGAGAAACCTCTGTTATACTTAAATTCCTTCTGTAAACAATTTAATCTTACAGAAGTGTGTTAAAGACCTAAAAACAAAGTTTTAGAAATCAAGAGGGGTTAAATTGTTAAAAAAAAACCTGTCAATGGCATCTAAAATCACAATTGTAATCAATCCACTACAACCTCCTGTTGTAGATGTAGAACATACCCCATTGGGTGATGTGGACTGTAAAATCACAGATCCAGTGACTGAATTTAACCTTCTTGAGCTCCACTGCTGGAGCCAAGAGAAATCCTTAGACCAAGTAGATGATGTGCTTATTTGGGAATCCAATCTGCCTAAGTATGTTACTCCCCACACCCATTAATTCCCTAAGGCCATGATATTGTGCCAAAATCATTATTCCCTAGATAAAAGAGCAATTTTCAATGCTGAAAAAGAAGTATTGTTCACAATAACAGTTGAATCCATAAACCAAATGCTTCAGTTTCAACCTGAGACCAATGCAGTCCCTTTGTCCAATGAAGCTCTCACAAATTCCTATTTAGAGTTAGATTTCCCCAAAAGATTTCAAAATTTTCAAAAATTCATGCCCTCCTATGTAGAAATCCCTAAGCTTAACCCTCCATATTCATCTTCTAAATTCCCAGAAGGAACAAGACACATTATCTCAATGCTCTCTTTTATACTTGGTTACTTTACTGATGAACATATTGATGCATCTATACTTGGCTTCCTGTCCATCTTTGTACCTCGTTAACCCCCTGCAATTATCTACAATTTTGCTGAGTATATTGTTGATAGTATACATGAACAACTTTTTAAATTACAAACTGAAGGTGTCTTTATGTATAGCTCATTTCTCTTCAATATGTTCATCTATTTCCAGTCACAAAAGTTTCTAATAACTCTTCAAAATATGGACGTAGAAGGAAATGCACAGTCAATTATTTTCTGGACATCCTTGATCAAAAAGGAGTCAACTAAATTTACATATGCATATTTTACAGACTATTTCATTCATCCATTGGTAAATATTCTTAAAAATAGTGTGCAACCTAGAATCAGTGATGAGATTAACAGAGTTTTACAGTTATCAGAATAGAGCAGAACAGGTGATTGGTATTTATATGAAAATCACACTAAAGATAGATTTTATGGGAAAATCCTCATTCCCTACAAGTTGCGAAGGTATTTACAAATGAGGTTGTTTTCTTTAGAATATATAAGAAATTTTTTGAATTCATATTCAGTAAATTTCTTGGCTGCTAAAAGGAAAGCTCATTTTAAATTGAAGAACCAAGTAGGTCCATTTATATGCAATAACAGAGAAGCAAGTATAGAGGCAGAAAAACAATTGCTAGAGTACAAATTCAGCAAAATATTTATTTGACACTATGAAGCTTATGGTATAATAAGAAAAATGAGAGTGAAGTGTAAATTAAATCGCTACATTCATGAGAAAAAGCCTGACATTGAGAATTTTTCAGACCAAACAAAATGTTTGGAAAATACATTGGTAGAAGTTGTTCAGCAAAGTGATACTAGTCACATTTTGCAGACTCCAGCTCAGGAAGACATAGCTACAAAAATAAATAGGGAAGAAGGCTCCTTTACCATTGAAACTACCACAGAAACCAAGTTCAAATTCGGGTACAACAAGAAACAAAAGATCAATCCTACAGATAAAGCAAAAGAGACAGTGGAGATTTTAGATACAGATATTCTAGATAACGACATTGTGCCTCCCATGGTGATTGTAAATGAAAAAGAACCTACCACTTCCAACACACAATTGATCTATAAACAACAGAGTGTGAAATTTTCATCATCAAAATAGCCACAAGACAAAGATATGGACATTAAGGAAAGGTATAAAGAGATCAAGGCTAAGAATAAGGAAATAAGGAATGAAATCTATTTTGAATACTTGAAACAGCCTGCAGGAATACAAAACAAGCCACTTTCAGCCTTTGGTTATAACGATAACAAATTGTTGATGACAATACTTCAACCTACAGTGCCAATTCCCAAAATAGTTGCTGATTAAAAAAAGGTTGATTTTGAATTACCAGTAGAAGAAATTCAACCCTTGGACCAGATTGAATTCCACAAGCAAAGTTCATAAATGATATATTCTACAATGACTACAAAATCAATGAGTGTTCAAAAGCTCCAGAATTCTTTGAAAAGTGTGAATTATTAGCTCAAGGTTGAAAAAGCTTCATCATATGCTAAAGATACCAGAATAAAATATTTAGAAGAGTTAGTTATTGAAGTGGGTTATGACCCTTCTAATGTAAAAGTTGTTGAAGAAAAAGAAACTTCCAAGGCACAAAATTTCCCTCCCACTATAGTTCTTGTGGTGACAGTAGCAGTGCCATCCACTCTAGCAGAAGAATTAGCTCCAAAGGTTCCATTGGCCACAGCAGTGCCAGTAACTTCCTCTACTACTTCTGCCACTGAGTCTTCTACTACGGGAGTCCAGAAATCAGATGAGGCCAACAAGTTAATAAAATCAATGGAGGACATGTCCATACAAAACAATTAAATAAATAGGTTGACGAAGAAAATCTAGAATCTTGAAGATTCGAAGAAGCTAGCACAGATCAATGCTAAAACTGAAGAGAAAAATGTTAAAAGGTTAAGTGAGCAACTTAAAAAATTTAGAAATAGAGTTGAACTTGAAAGAGCCCATGGCACATATTAAAAATCAACTATGATATAATATCATCGAATCAGTCAATGATACTTGGCCATCTATACAGGTGATTTATGAATAGAAGGATTTGTTCAAAGGAGCTAGAGAAGATATACAGAAAATGAAAGAGGAACTAGGCACCAAACCTGAAGAAGCATTGGAAATTATTAAGTTCCTCAATTCTAAAAATAAGCAGGAATAGGGTGAAATAGGAATAAAATATAGGACAGAAACCATTCTTCATGTAAGAAAAGTAATTTTCAAGAAAAAATTGATGAAACTGTTGGAAGAAAAGTGCCAAAATATCGATATAACCATCACAAGATTCATGGTGAAATTTGACACTTTGAGGCAAAAGGGCCTTGAAAATATTCTAGTAATCAATGATAAATTTATGAAACAAGAAGATTATAATAAAAATATAAGGGAATTTTCCAAAGAACAGATGAACAAATTAGATTGGAAAGGGATTCCAACAGGTAAAATTTTGCACAAAAGCATTGAAAATATGTTTTATTTACAGCATGAAATAAAGCACCTTTTTGTTGTCAAGCCAAATTTTGCAAAATAAACTAAAGCTTATGAGAAATTTAGGAAACTCATGAAGATCAAATTACCAGAGGCAAAATTTTGGGAGAAGCTAACAAATTTCTTGTGAAATCAGTTTCCAGTAAGGAAAGATGAAAAATAGAGTTGTTCTTTTTACTATACAGTAAATAGATTTTTCAAAGTAAGACAGTTTTCAACAGTCAAAGTGTAGTAGGTGAAAAGTGTATCAGGTCAAAAGAGTGTCAGTAAAAATAGTATCAGATGAAATATGAAGTTAAAAATTGATTAAAGATCAAATTTCCAGCGTGAGGTACACCTCAACTATCTAACTGCAGCCTGTTAGTTTCAGAAATCTCACTGCCTTCATTATCCTTATAAACCTATCTTCACTATTATTCAGTTATTCTTCTCAAAGTTACCCTGTTGCTCTCAAAAGACTCCTTATGGGTTCATACCTCTCATTTTCATCCTTTTTCCTGCCTAAGACCTTCATGGCCCTATTTTCCCCTGTCAATAAACTCCACCCTCCCTCTAGAGTTTCTTGTTGCTAACTCATGCCCATGACCCTTTAGGCATAATAACCTATAAAAATACTTTGTTTTCACTTGGAAATATCCAAGTCAAATTTCAATCAAAATCAAGTCAAAGTACACTCCCACTAGGTCATTAGTGCTTTTAAATTTTTTGTAAGGTTATCGTTGGATGTTTCAGGGACTAATTTTCCTTTTCTAGAGTCTGGCTCAGATGTAATAGAATTTCAAGGCATGGTTATTCAAGAATACCTAAAATCTCCAAGGAATATTATCTTCTCAGTTCAGAACTAGCAAGTGAGAAAAATGGTAAAATTTTAGCACTTCTACAGGAGTGTTCAAAGATTTATCCGTAGAAGGTACTGATGATGTAGATTGTCTACTCCAAAATGAAAATAATGTACAGAAAAGGAAAGGGGAACAAATTTTTCTTGTAGATGACTAGGGTTATGAACTTATCAGTCCATTCGAGTGTCGGAGCAATGATCACTTGCAAAAAATGACATGGAGGAAGCACACAAGGCCAGTTTCACTTCAAATTGTGTTTATGAACAAATAAATATGAATATGACAAATTTGAGAGAGGTTTTTTTCAACCACAGGTCAATGAAGAAAAAACTCCATATTTTACATAGGTATCATGGTTGGGGATAAATGTTAAATTTACAGGTGCTACAAGAGGTTTGTTGCACTTCTGGGTTGACCTGGGGAACATCACATTTTCCCATAGTTGGAATGTCCAAATGACTTGCTTGATGAGTCAAATGACAACTAGACTGGAAGAGATTTCCAATGAGCCATCATGAGCTCAATTTGGAGTTGAGGAAGGCCTCCAAAAGTTTCCTGCGACAACACTCTGCATTTCTGCACCATCATTCAGCACATTTTCACCAGTATTGGGAGAATCAACTTTTGACAACACAAAAAAACTCCAAAATGCAAAAAAAATATCTATTTGGAAAGTAGACTTCAAGATATTTCCAACGAGATATCCTTGGCCCAATTGGGACACCGAAAAGACCTCCAAAAGTAGTATGCAAAACAGTGATGTGTTTTTGTCATCCTGGCGCTACATGTTCAGCGCTTGGCATTGAGAATTTGCACCGGCACTGCGCGCCTAGAGCTTGGAGCTGTGCCCTTACCGAAAAAGTTTTTGAGCTTTCCAACCATTCAAATCACATAAAATTGCCTTCAAATATTTGCCAAGGTCCTCCAAGAACTCTTGAGGGGTAAGTACATGGCATGAACCCATTTTCAAAGCTATTTTGGTTATCATTTAATCAATGGAAATGAAACCCTGATCAAACCCTAGCTACAAATCAAAGATCATAGTTTTTACCCTTGTCTCATCCTCCTAAGAGAAATATCAGTCATAATATGGGTAATCACATTGGTTTAAAGGTTTTCATTCACCTAGTTTGTCATTCATATTCATTCCCTTCACTCATACTCATTCCCTTCACCTTTCAAAGCTAATCATTTCATCCCCTTCCCCTCATCCATTCCACTTACATCCTATGGTTTCACAAAATAGAATTTGAAATGTGAAGAGAGGAAGACCTCCATCATGAGCAAGCGAGAGAGAATTTAACAGATGGACTTGGATGACCAAGATGATTATGAGGCCTCAAAGCTTATCATCAAAGAGAAGGATTTCATGTTCAAAGAACTACAGGACAACATGGAAAAAGCCCAATTTGTGATATTATTCTTATAACAGGAGAATAGAAAGCTAAGGGACAAGAAATTTCTCATGGAGTTAGCGCTACTAAAGAAAAAAATACAAGACATCAAGGGTAAGGAAATGATGGCATCTGATGACTCTGACAATTATGATTCTCAAACCATCAAGTCAAGACCAAAAAGAAGAGGTCTTAAGAGAGCTATAGAGCAGGACAAACATGAGGAAAAAAAACTTAGCTTTGACGAAATGATTGCTAAGGAAGTTGAAGATGACAGAGAAGTATGGATACACATAGTTAACCTACACCTTAAGAAGCTCCTCTATAAGGCAAACAAAGACGATGAGATGCTCAGACACATGTCTAACAAGTACATCACTAGAAACAAGGTTTGCAACTTCAAGCTCCGGAAATTGAAGAACAAATTGAAGGAAACCCTAGCCAAGAAAAAGGAGAAGGAGAAGCTAAATATTCTTGCCAAGGTGTCCCTCCAAGCCTCTCAACCATGATCAGCAAAAAAAATTCTGATTTGGACATCTTTTTGTAAATTTTGAAATTTTGACAGTTTGGCTTGTGGAAAATTGGGCGAAACGCGCAGTGCCACTGGTGCTGCACCATTTTTTGGGGCACTCAAATGGGAAAAAGTCAACATATTCATGTTCCTCATACCAAGGAAACCATCCTAGGAAACTTTAAGAACATTTGGAGCAAACCTGCCCCCCCAAAAGGGCCAAAAACTCACCTTTCTGCCCTCTTTTCAGCACTGCCACTGCGCATTTAGCAGTCTTGGGAGAAGTGATTTTTGACAAGTCAAATGGGAACCATTTTGAAATTTGATGGTAGATCTAGAAACTTTATAGGCCAATATTTCCAATGAGCTATCATGGAGCTCATTTGGACACCGAGAAGGTCTCCAAAAGTCAGCCACAAAACAGGCCATTTTCCTAGTGTTTGCACTACGGGTTTGCCAGTGGCACTGCACCCTTGCCAGAAAGTCAACAAAAGACACTTTATTGTAATATTTATTGAGAGGTATTAAGGTCAAATTCTTCCAAAATTATCTCATAGGATACGTTAGTAGTTATTATTTTAGTGAGTCACTTTCAGATATTTTTCCTTAGGCCTTGCATGGTCTCAAAGGTCAAAATGCATTTACTATGTAATAAATGACATCTCAAATGATAGCTTAGGATCGCCTCCTCATTTTTCAAATAAATACTGCATGGGTGCTTCATAGTTTTTTATTGGTTGGTAAGTTTTTTTGTTGAGATAAATGTTATTTAGACTCTGAGTTGTAAAGAAGTTTGGTTTTAGAGCCTTGTAAATGTCTTGGAATGAATATCAATGGAACCAGTACATTCATGGGATTCATGAACTCTATTACATGGTGATGTTATTCAACTCTTGTAAATTGTTTCCTTTGTTTTACATTATGTTCATTACTTCTCTGATAATAGAACATAAATTTTAGATTGAGATATGTAGTTTGGCACCTCAAATCTGTTTGTCATTATTATCTCTATGTTTTCTTATAAAATTAATAATTAGAGAATTCTTAACTACTCTCTAGGATTACTCGATTGTTGTTTTGAGGTCTGTTTAATGAATTATAGCTAAAGAATTCTTAACTGCTCTTAATTTATACTAAGATATTGTCCTGAAGGCTTTCCTTATTTGGAGTATAGTTAAAGGATTCTTAATTGCCCTTTAGTTTTATTGAATTCATAACTCACTATCATCATATACTCATTTTATCTAAAGGATCCATTTGGCTTTTTTAGCTTGCCCTATGAAACACCCTTGATTTATTGTTGTACTCTTCAAACTTTTCACAGACCCCATAGTCCGATGGTTTCAATTTATCCTACTCTATCTGTTGTACTTAACAATCAACCCAACCAAAAAAAAAAAAAAAAAACAAAACCTATCATTATAACTAGACTAAAATCAACATCCTAAATCAATCAAGTGATATATTTTATCAAATATAGAGAGATACCTCTCTAAGTCCTGGAAGGATAGGTCCTAGGACTTCAAAGTTGGTTTGATGTTACCCTTGTCTATTTGGTTTTTCCAATATGAAACATTATAGGGACCTAACATAATGGCGATCACGGTGGGACATTTGTTGAAAAATATTAGTGTTTTATAAAGAACTCAGAAAACCCAAAAAATATCTCAATATTGGTATCCAATTGTTGATGGTGGACAACAAGAAAATCCTCAAAACAACTAGCGTCATCCACCTGGTGACTCCACTGGCTTTCAGTAGGCTTGTTGACTCCATTGGTTTTCCATATACTCCACTCAGAAACTTATTTTTTCATTAAACATCAAAAGAACCTAGTCAAGAATACTTTGTGGATTAAGTATTTCTTTTAGAGATTAGGTTTTCCGTCAAAACTATTATAAAATATAAACCTTTTCTGATCTATTGGGTCTCAATTTTCGCTTCTAGAAAAATCTACACTAGATCCCATCCTGACCCAAACACTCCTACAATAGTTGAAAATCTTGAAAGCATCCTTAGGAAGTCTCCTAGATCTAAAAACTCAACTGTTAGAACACCTATCCACAAAGTAAGTTCCCTACCTGAAAACCTTAAAAACTTGTAGAATTATCTAGTTGTTGATGGTGGACAACAACCAGACTTAAAGTTGTAAATCATCCACCTGGAGACTCCAAATTCAGATTAGTTCTATAAAAAGACTCCACTAGATGAAGAACCTGAAACATGACTGGTCAGCCTGAAAAGAGAGGGTAGTCAAGCCCAAACTAGATCCAAGAGATCATTTTTCTTATCTATAACTATGTTCTATCTTACTTTAAGCCTAACCAATAATATACTATTGAGGTTTACATTGATCATTGGAAAGTTCATAAGCTTCAAAAACCTAAATCCCAAATTTCAGACCCTGTACATGCTTATACCCCTGTGCACATTCCTAATTCATTTGTGAATAACCCAGGAAAACATGGGCCTCATACTATCTCACCTACTCTTGCTGAAATCTAAATGGTTAAAAGCCTCCTTCTGTACTGCCTATACTTGTAAAAATTCCAGAGAGATACAAGCCTCTGGTTCTGCCTCCTATCCTCCATGACCTCCCTGCAAATTGTATAACAAACTACTTGGATTTGATGTAGAAAACTCAAAAGTCACCGCCGAAAAGCACATTCAAAATCTTGAGGACCTCCTTGATCTGTTTGAGGTAGAAGAAGATGAGGTGTGTATTAGAATGTTTGCTCTAAAATTGCAAGGATAAGTTAAACGTTGGTTCAAAGATCTTCGAGCTTCAAGCATTAACAATTTTCATCAATTCACTCAAGTCTTCCTAGATAGGTGGGTGGTCCTGGGAAATGTTTTTTTTTATCATGGAAGAGTATAAGCATCTGGAAATACAACTAGGGGATACATTACAACACTTTTCATCCAGGTTCAATAAAGTATACCATGCAATACCTGCTAAGATAAAGCCACCCCCTGGGTGGGCTCTCTTACACTACCTAGATGTCTTTAACCTGGAGATGGAATTATAGATAAGAGAAAGGGACCCTTCAACCCTGGAGGAAATGAAAAGGATGGCAGTCAATGTGGAAGCCAACATGCTAAACAGGGAGGAAAAGCTAAGAGCATTAGAGAAGGACAAAGTAGATAAAGAGAAATTGATGTCTTCATACATAAATCTAGAGATGTTGACAAACACAGTTAAAAAAGAAATGCATATGATTAGCAAGGGGAAAGAGGAAGAGTATAATTTTGAGGTTGGAACTTGCTATTCAAAACAGCCAGTACTATTTTCTTGGGAAGAACAATATCAGTCATTAAAATGCAAAGATAACAATAAAAATGTGCATGCTGAGCAAGATTGCAAAAAATAAAATACAGGAAGTTGTCAACAAAAACTAAGTTCCCTTCCTACATCTTGTGCTTCCCTATTAAGAGAGCATTGCAAACATTTTTCAAATAAAAACAAGGAGGAATGCTCTAGGGGATTAGTTAGGGAAGAAATGGATGATACAAACCCTTTTTCAAAATCAATTCTCCCCTTAAGTCATATTGAAATCACAGAACCAGAAATAGAGGATGAGACATCACCTTTTGAGTCTCTATCCTTGTGCTTCGATTCATTTCAGATTGCTAAAGAAGAAGCTATTGGCCATAAGCACTCTCCTTCTAATCCAAACTACCATAGATCAGAAAATAAACTTATAGATCAACATATGGTGGAGCAATATGTTGATCTAGTATGCATATTGGATAGCGTTCCTTATATAAATAAGCTACCCAAGTATGATCAAGATGATGATGATAATGTTCTCCAAACTCAAGCTAACACTATAGAAAAATCAGTAACTATTTTGTGGGACAAAGACAGTCATTTTCAGCAGCTCAAATATAGTGACCATCAAACACAAATTAGCTATGAGAGTGAAGAAGAAAGTGCAGAAAGTTTGGAAGAAAGGGAAGGATCTTTACCTTTTTGTTATGCTTCATTTCAGTTCATCAAAGACAACCTTAATACAATTAGCAATCAGCAGTATTTGGGTATTTTTATTAACAAAAAAGAATACCTTCAGCCATATGATCAGTCTTCACAAGAGAAAAAGAGCAACTATGTTTTGATCAAAAGAAAGTGAAAAATGATTCCTCCTTTAATTGAAGAAGAAATCAATCATATTTTGAGCATGCAGCCAAACTCTAAACCTTTATATAAATAAGTTATTTCTTTTTTTTCTATTTTTGACTTGTGTACTGTAGCTTCGCCTCATAAAGAAACAAATGAACATACTAACACTAGTGTTGTACTACCTTCTCAAAAATACCTATTTCCTGAGAATTCTCCTACTCATCATAATGATGGATTTCAGACAGAACTCAGCCCACTCAAATAGAGCATATCAAGTTTACTAGAGGACAACATTGCAATATAGTATGAGGCTGCCAAGACAGATGATCATGAAGAGGGGGAAGAGTTTCTTTCTCAAAATAATCCCAAGCTTAACAAGTTGGAGCAAGGAATGGTCCTGGATACAACTGATTATTTGAATCCTCAGAGCCAGGTATTATTTGAAGATCCCTTTGTTGTTTTCTTAGAGGCATATAAATAAGGAACATGCTATGCTAGGAATGGTTTGTTGCAGAATGTAAAGAATATCTTGAGCATTGTTGTTCAAAAGAAAGTGAGATGAGAGTGGCCTTTTTGTCTTTTCAACATACCCAAAGGATTGAACAAAAATAAATCATGTAGTCATTTACTTTATTGGCTGTATTGGAAAAGAGAGTTCACCTAATGTATATATCATATATAAGTTAGATTAGGATAGATAGGTATGAAAATAAGCTCAGCACTAAGAGCATCTTTCTAGTTTTTAGTTTCAGATTGTTTGGACAAAATATCTGAGGTTCTTGACACCTCCTAAAGGAGTTTCCCTCCCCAAGTGGAGCCATTGTTAGTCATCAATATTTTTCACTATCTTTAGATGACTATAGGATGTTGATAGATTTCTGAAAAAAATATTCCTTGAATATCTTGAGTTTCAGAAATCTCACTGCCTTCATTATCCTTATAAACCTATATTCAATATTCATCAGATAGTCTTCTCAAAGTTACCTCGTTGCCCTTAAAAGACTCCCTATGGGTGCATACCTCTCATTTTTCATCCCTTTTCCTGCGTAAGACCTTCATGGCCTTATTTTCCCTTGTCAATAAACTCCACCCTCCCTCTAGTGTTTCTTGTTTCTAACTCATCCCCATGACCCTTTAGTCATAATAACCTATAAAAATACTATGTTTTCACTTGAAAATCTCCAGGTCAAATTACAGTCAAAATCAGGTCAAAGGACACTCCCACTAGGTCATTAGGGTTTTTACATTTTTGTAAGGTTATCCTTGGATGTTTTAGGCACTACTTTTCCTTTGCTAGAATCTGGCTCAGATGTAATAGAATTTCAAGGCATGGTTATTCAAGAAGGACCTAAAATTTCCAAGGAAGATTATCTTCTCATTTCAGAACCAGCAAGTGAGAAAAATTGAAAAATTTTAGCACTTATGCAGGAGTGTTGAAAGATTTTTTGGCAGAAGGTACTAATGATGCAAATAGTCTACTCTCAAATGAAAACAATGTACATAAAATGAAATGGGGAAAAACTTGGTCTTGTAGATGACTAGGGTTATGAACTGGTCAATCCATTTAAGTACGAGAGCAGTGATCATTTGCAGAAAATGACATGGAGGAAGCACACAAGGCCAATTTCGCTTCAAATTGTGTTTCTGAACAAATAAAGAAGAATTTGAAAAATGTGAGAGAGATTTTTTTCAATCATAGGTCAAGGAATAAACACCTCCTTCATATTTTGCACAGGTATCATGGTTGGGGAGAAATGTTAAATTTACAAGTGCTACAAGAGGTTTTCTGCAATTCTAGAGTGACATGTGGAAACTCAAGTTTTCTCATAGCTGGGGTGTCCAAAAGACTTGAATGATAAGTCAAATGCCAACTAGACTGGAAGAGATTTCCAATGAGCTATCATGAGCTATATTTGGAGTTGAGGAAGGCCTCCAAAATTTACCTGCACCAGCATTCTTCATTTCTACACCATCATTCAACACTTTTTCACTAGTCTTGGGAAAATCAACTTTTGACAGGTCAAAACAACTCCAATCATAAAAAAAATGGTATATTTCAAAATTATACTTCAAGAAATTTCCAACGAGCTATCCTTGGCCCAATTTGGACACTGGGAAGACCTAGAAAAGTGGTTGAAAAAAAAGTGCTACGTTTTGTCATCCTAGCGTTGTGCTTTCAGCACTTGGCACCACGTGCCTAGATCTTGGCATTGCGCCCTTGCTAGAGAAGTTTTATGAGCTTTCCAACCACTAAAATCACATCAAATTGCCTTCAAATCTTTTCCAAGGTCCTCCATGCACTCTTGAGGGGTAAGTACATGACATGAACCCATTTTCAAAGCTATGTTGGTTATCATTTAATCAATGGAAATGAAACCCTAATCAAACCCTAATCAAACCCTAGCTACAAATCAGAGATCAGTGATAAAAAGGGTAATCACATTGGTTTAGAGGTTTTCATTCACCTATTTTGTCATTCACATTCATTCCCTTCACTCATACTCATTCTGTTCACCTTTCAAAGCTAATCATTTCATCCCCTTCCCCTCATTCATTCCACTTACTTCCTATGGTTTCACAAAGCAGAATTTGAAATGTCAGAAGAGGAAGACCTTCATCATGAGCAAGAGAGAGAGATTTTAATATATGGACTTGGATGACTAAGATGACCATGAGGCCTCAAAGCTGATCATCAAGGAGAAGGACTCCATGTTCAAAGAACTGCAAGACAACATGGCAAAAGGCCAATTTTTCATATCATTATTAGAACAGGAGAAAAAGCAGCTAAAGGATAATAAATTTTTCATGGAGTTAGAGATACTAGAGGTAGAAAGATAATACATCAAGGGTAAGGGAATGATGGCACCTGATGACTCTGACCATTATGATTCTCAAACCATTAATTCAAGACCAAAAAGAAGAGGTATTAGGAGAGCTTTAGAGTAGGAAAAACATGAGGCAAAGAAACTTAGTTTTTAGGAAAATGTTTCTAAGGAAGTTGAAGGTTACAGAGAGGTATAGATAGACATAGTTAACCTACACCTTTATAAGCTCCTCCATAAGGCAAAAAAATACAATGATATGCTCAGACACATGTCTAACAACTACATCACTAGAAACAAGGTCTGCAACATCAAGTTCAAGAAATTGAAGAACAAATTGAAGGAAACCCTAGCCAAGAAAAAGGAGAAGGAGAAGCTAAATATTCTTTCTTATGTGTCCCTCAAAGCCTCCCAACTATTATTAGCAAATAAAATTCGAATTTGGGCATATTTTTGCAAATTTTGAAATTTTGACAGTTTGGCTTGTAGAAAATTGGCCCAAATGTGCAACACCACTAGCGTTGCGCTCTTTTTTTGGGCACTAAAATGGGAAAAAGTCAATATATTTAGGCTCTTGATACTAAGGACATCATCCTCAAAAAATTTCAAACCGTTTGGAGAAAAACTGGTCCCTCAAAAGGGCCAAAAACTACCGAAAAATCACCTTTCTGCCCTCTTTTCAGCAATGGCACTGCACGTTTCTTAGTCTTGGGAGAAGGAAGTTTTGACAAGGAAAATGGACACCATTTTGAAAATTGAAGGCAGATCAGGAAGCTAGACAGGACAAGCTTTCCAATGAGCTATCATGGAGCTCATTTGGACACCGGGAAGGTCTCCAAAAGTCGGCTGCAAATAGGAAATTTTCCCAATCTTGGCACTGCACGTTTTCTAGTGGCGTTGCGCCCTTACTAGAAAGTCAATAAATGACATCTCAAATCCTAGCTTATGATCACCTCCTCATTTTGCAGATAAATACTACATGGGTGATTCATAGTTTTTTGTTGGTTGGTAAGTTGTTTTGCTGAGCTAAATGCTATTTAGACTGAGTTGTGAAGAAGTTTAGCTTTGGAGCCTTGTAAATTTCTTGGAATGAATATCAATGGAACTGACACATTCATGTGATTCATGAACTCTGTTATATGGTGGTGTTATTCCACTCTTGTCAATTTTTTCCTTTGTTTTACATTATGTTCATTACTTCTCTGATAATAGAACATAAATTTTAGATTGAGATATGTTGTTTTGGCACCTCAACTCTATCTGTCATTATTATCTCTATGTTTTCCTCTGAAATTAATAATTAGATAATTCTTAACTTCTCTCTAGGATTACTGGATTATTGTTTTGAGGTCTGTCTAGTGAAGTCTAGCTGAAGAATTCTTAACTTCTCTTCAGTTCTACTAAGTTATTATCCTAAAGGCTTTCCTTATTTGGAGTATAGTTAAAGGATTCTTAATTGCCCTTTAGTTTTACTGATTTCATAACTCACTGTCATCATATACTCATTTTATCTAAAGGATCAATTTTTCTTTGTTAGCTTGCCCTATGAAATACCCTTGATTTATTGTTGTACTCTTCAAACCTTTCACAGACCCCGTAGCCCAATGGTTTGAATTTCTCTTACTCTATATGTTCTAATTAAAAAGCAACCCAGCAAAAAAAAAAAAAAAAAAAAACCCTATCATTATAACTAGCCTAAAATCAACATCCTAAATCAATCAAGTCATACCTTTTATCAAATATAGAGAGAGCCCTCTCTGAGTCCAAGAAGGCTAGGTCCTAGGTCTCCATATTTGGTTTGATGTTACCCTTGTTTATTTGGTTTCTCCAATCTGAAAAATTATAGGGACCTAAGATAAATCCAAGCAACAAGCTATATAATTTCAATAAATAGGAAAATTAGCAATTTGTTAGGTAGCTGTCACTACCTTTTTTTAAAAAGATATTTTATTTTCCAAGAAAAATTCCTAAGATTTTTCTAGGATATTTTTTACTACTTTTTGTATAAATACTTCATCATTTGAAGTATTGGGTGTGGATTAATTGTTGAATATTTCTATAGTCATATTTTCTTAACCTGGAGGATTTTTTGTATCAAATACAAGTCAGCAGACTGGACCAAAGGAAATAAAGCATCGTATTACATGATTCATGTGTTGTGCCACTTGAGTGGAGTATTTTCTCATATTATTTGCCAATTTTCTTACGTTTTCCATCCATTCATGAATGTGTTCTAAATTTTAATGTGAAATCAGGAATTGTTATATCAGAATTTTTTAAAAGCACTCTATTATTGACTAGTTTTAAATTAAATTTTTTCTGCTGATATCCATACTAGGGAACCCTTAATTGCTCCCTAATTTCGATTGACCCCTACCTTTTCACTCCTTATCCGGATTAAATAATTCTTAATTTCTCTTTATCCCAATTAAAAACCATTTCATCATCAGCCTTTGAAGATCTGGAGTGACTCTACTATCTTTCCTTATGAAAATTTGACTTTAGACTTTGATCTTGATATGTCTGGTTGACACATTGGCTCCATTTGCTGAATGAGTTAAAATTTATAGCTATCCATATCATTAAGTGATTTTTCCCACAAAACCAAATCAAAGCCCCAAAACCAATTTTCCCTATATAAATAGCCTAAATCTTTATATAAAAACAAATTTCAATCTTATAGAGAGAGCCTTCTCTAAACCTTAGGAAGGCTAGATCCTAAATCTTAAAGTAGGTTTGTGGTTACCTCTAATATTCTTTAAACTATAATAAAAAATCTCACAATTTTGAGAATTTTTAGAGTGCTAACATGCTCTACTTTTTCTATCACACCAATACTATCTCTTAGTCCTAATGACCATTGGAGTGACAATTCTTGTTATTTTATAAAATATCACAATAATTATCCAATATGTCATATTTTCGAGGTTCTACAAAGAAAAGCGATGAATTCCCCCAAAACGAATTTTATATGGATTAAAATACATGACTCCAAAGTCTTGAACCTCACATTTTGATGAATGAGTATAACAAAGGGATGACTACCCTTAATTCAAACTCTTTTCATTTATAGCATAAGAGCTAAAGACCCCAAAACCTTCTATTTCTAACACTAAGAAACACATGGATCAAGTTCCCACAACACTGAAGTTACAGGTTTCTAAAATAAGGAGGAGGAAAGGCCCCCAACACCATAATCTACACAATTTCAATGTTGTACAAATAAAATATACCTGTGTTGACCTCCAGCGGTTCAGTTAAACATATTCATAAAAAATTGATTTATCAATTAATTAAATGTAAGCATTATGACTGTTGATATCAATACAAGAGGAATTAGAAACCCTCTATCATATACTACAAACACTATGAGAATTTCTATTAATTAAGATAACAAGAGGAATTGTAGTTGCTATATTAGAAAGTGAAAACCCTCTAACCAGGATGAACTACTATATTCATAAACCATTTTTTTCAATTAAGAGATTAAGATAGGTCATAGACACATAATTTCTAACATCAATCCTTAACTAAACATTGATAAAAATGACCCAATCTTCCATTAAAATCACATACATACAATATATATTTAATTCATAAACATAATAGTGAACTTCACTATTAGTGCATTCATTTTCTTTCATAAATTCATAAGATCATGTACTAGTCATAAGCATAATAAGGAACACCATAATCCATAAATTCAAATAGAAATAATTAATTGACTTATCTAGGTGTTTCAAGATGGCTAGAAACTTAAGGATGGACTCCCACGCTCCATCCAACCATAGGTGTTAGTATGAATCTTGATTCGGGGTGTACGAAAAAACACCACTTTAGCTGCGCATAACAGACAGCCCTAACAGCAGAAATGACTGCTAATATCTTCGGATCTGTAGTTAAACGATCAAGACAAATGCTGAAAAAATCTAGATCTATGCATTAGAAGACATTAAACAGTAGAAAAATAAGATTTACTCCATAGATCCAATAGAGAAGACAATAATATCTCTAATGAAATTTTTATATTAAACGACACCTGGGAGGAAAGCACAAGAGGGTGTTCCCTGTTCTCCTCAATGGGATGGGTTCTTGTAAGTCCTCAATACTTCAGATTTAGAATTCCTCTCTCTTGATGGTGTAGAAAACCCAGACAAAAATGGAAAAATATGGCTATGATAATGGATCAATAGCCAGACCAAGAGTTGAGATCCAGAGTAATCTTTAGGCAACAAAAGGTGACAAATGAATTGGAAAACCCTTCTATTTATAACAAAAAATTTAGTCTAGATATTGGTGCATAATTAAAATATTATTAACCAAATCAAGATCCAAATTTTATGGAATATTTTATTATATTTGTTGGAGGGAAAAGGAATTTGACTTGAGTCAAATCCACTTATTTGTAAATAATAAATAAATAAATGATTTATTTATCATTTTAAGAATGTGATTATGTAATAATAAATAAATAAATGATTTATTTATTATTTTAAGGATATGGTTAAGTAATAATAAATAAATAAATGATTTATTTATTATTTTAAGAATATGGTTGAGTAATAATCAAATAAATAGTGATTTATTTAATTATCTAAGGGAGATTTAGTCATATTTAACAAAGAATATTATTTAAGTAATGTTTAAATAATTATTCTTAGAAAATAATAAGATAAATAATGGTTTATTTGATTAATTTCCTTGTTTTGGGTTAAATATAACCAGGAATATTAATTAAATTGTTGTTTAACTAATTATTCCTTGAGGAAAACAAAACAAATATGAATTTATTTAATGTTTCCCCATGGGGTTTCCTGTTTAGACCATAAAAAACTTAATAAAGGTGGTTTACTAAGTTATTTTTCATAGTGAATGTGATTCCACTTGGGATATAATTGGTCAAACTTGGTGTACTTGGGTCCATCTATTAAAACCAAAAAATGGTGTAACAACTTGCCCCCCAGCGTGCGAGCATTAGGAGATAATCGTATGACCGAAGTACATTGTAAGAACTCAATCACTAGACAATAAAGGGGAAGTCAAAGAGAGAGGATTGTAAGGTAGACCAAAGTGCTGAAGGAAATAGACCCTGAGGAGGTGACTTGCAGGTGCAACAAGTCTCTTTGATGAGTGAGTACCTGCTATAGGCGGCGGGGGAGGCATACCTATGCCCGCCGAGGCAATAGTACAAACATAAGGCACCCAGAAAACTGCAGAGCGCAATAATAAAGCATATGCTAGCATAAACATGGGTCAGATAAATAACATGATAATGAATCCCACATACATATTTTTCCTGGGATAACAGCCAGTAATTGTACAATAATATTTGAGTACATGAGATATACAACCCAGATGCCCCTGAAAATAGGAAAGGGCTCTGTAAATCTGACTGATACATGCAAAAAAAAGGCGCTGCAAGCAGCTAAGGCCGACATCATAAGATGTATGGAGCTGCATCGAAGGCTGTAATGAAGATGTCATTGGAGTTTGCGAGGGGGTACCTATAGGGCCACCCCCTCATGAGGGCTGAGAAATCTCACACACACCCAGGAATCATTGATGTTGGTTGCTGCATCACTGAACCATCAAGTATACGGATCTCGATCATGCTGAAAGGATATGGAGCTGAGAAGTAATCAAGTCAAAGGGAAATAAGGAGTCCCTTTGCCTGATCTGAGGCACCGAACAAAAGTAGAAGCTGGAACCAAGGTACACCACCCTCTAGACCTTTTTTCTGGAATGAATGAGCTAATGTCGACATAAGGAGGTTCGCCATAGGTCAGGCATTAAGGGATCCTCAAGTAAGGAACGAGAGAAAATAATAGAGTGACTGATATACTGACACCAATGATGATGATGAAATGGGGGGGGAATGAGTAGTGAACGGATGACTTCCCTTGTTAGAGCATAAATGGCATGAATGACCTGGTAGTGACTGACACGATATCATGAGGGATAAGGGACAGTGGGATTGAAGGCCATAATGTGTGACATGAGAGAGGGACCAAGCAATTAATTATGAAGGAATATAGCAGGATGCAAAGGGACTTGGGATAGACTCCATGAATGCAATGATGACTCCACACAGATGCTCTAAACAAGGGTGAATCGATGGTGCTGCCACAGAGGAAAAGGGTCCAATGGGGACCATAAACACATGAGTATAAGATGGTAACTCACGATGAGAGTGAACATGAGCATGGACAAGTATGGAGGCAAAATGGTGCCCCCGGTATGAGTGTTGCAAGTGAAGAAATTCAATTTTGAGGAAGGGTGAAGTGGCGCTTCTTGGACAACATGTGTCCTGGTGAAGTATCAAATCATAATAAGCTAATAGATACCCCCTTCAGGGCTTGGTGGGATCTTTCCAATGGTATAGAGGGTTCATCGAATGAGCTACGGTTTGGTCGTAGTAAGCGAAAGAAAAATCAGGGGTTTTCTTTTAATAAGAAATTTTCCTTCCAGATTCACTCATTTTTTTGTGGAGCTGTGGTGAATGTCATGAGGAGAGGAGGCCTTAAATCTTGCTATAGTTGTAGCAGATAAACTGACCGTTGGAATTTAAGATCTGACAGTTGTAGGTAAGATTCAAAATCCTACTCTTTCATTGTAGTGGGTTGAAAGTTCAGCTGAGGTACCCAGAACCCGTGAATAGGTTAGGTCACACTTTCTTGGGGTCTATTCTGTGACCTGGGTAGTAGGTACTGGGCAGAAAACTGCTACCTGTCCCAAGGAATGACCTAAACAATGCGAATTATCGTAAAAAGGGGTTTTCAGTGGTGTTTTTGGCTGAGATATGGGACTTTTATGGTTTAGGGGCATAGGTGTCCCCAAGCATGTTGTGGACATGCCAAAATGTATTTAGAAAAAGGGAAATCTAAACACATTTTACTGATGTGGTGTGCACTTGGTTTCAGTATGGTTATGCAGTTTGAGAAGGGAAATAGACAATTACCAATCTCTTTTGGTACTGCATATATGAATCAAATGGACTTTAAGTTTTTGGGTTGGCATACATGGTGTTTCTATCCCAGAAGTAGGACTTGGGGATAATGAACTAATGTTCTCCTAGAAAGCTCATAGTTTGGTCAACCACAATGTCTATGAGACTGGGCTGTTGGTGAAATATGAAGGAATGATAAAGGGTATCATCCCTATAGCGATCTTGAAGTGATATGGGACTCTAGAAGTTCTTCTAAATGTGGAAGAATAATGGGACTAGAGTCATCAAGACTAGATTCACTAGGAGAGTAGTGAATAATTGCTTCTCCCAATCTCTCCAATATGGGTTCCCCCCTTACCCAAACATTTGGTGTCAATGTAATGGCCACACAGTGCATGTGGTTCGAATGCATGAGTTCGATGTAAGGGGGGTAGATAAAGTCAAGAGTGGTCACTGCTTCCATAATGTCATCATCTTAATAGAATATGGGGTGACTGATATAAGAAATACCACCTAACACAGCGAAAAAACCTTACTCCTCATCATGAGAGGAGAGGTTCGTATGTGCATCGTCACTAGGGGTAGCAGGAGAGTGAGTAGACAGAGGATCCACTGATGTTGAGACTAGGGAGGGGGCTAAAGGGAGGTCAGCCAAAACATCAGGGGATGTCCCATCGTGGAATTTTGACCAAGGCCCCATTATTTCCACATCATAAGGGGAAAATTTAAAGGGAGCATCTGTGTCCTCGAGTGTTGCCAAAGCAAGATGCGAAAATAAGGGAGCGGGTGACTCATGGCACTTGGCCTCGAATTGGCGTAAGGCTTCTAAAGAGGAAAGATACTCTTCGAGGCGAGGACACAGGTGAGTGTAATGGCCATGGAAATCACATAAAGAACAGGGGTTATTTGTGCACAATGGTTTGAGTTTCGGGATTGAATCGGGTATAGTGACATATACATATGGGATATCAGATTCTGGAAACGACTCATTGACCATGGACTTGAGGTGAGTAAATTCTGGGAAATTATGGGTGGCGTGGCCCACAACATCACACAAAGCACACTGGATGGTATGCTTTCGAGGCCGAGAGGGGGCAAGGTTTGTCAGGGTAGCCTTATCCTTTGATGCCCCCTCGCAAGCTTTTCCCTTCTTACCCGAAACGGTCGCAACGGGAGGTGTTTCCTGTTGAGGTGAATGAGGTATTGTTGGGAGAAGTCATAAGGACCTGTTGAACTAGGGTCAAAGTGAGATAAGGTTTAAGTTGACCAGGCGGGGTAGCGGCTGGAGGATCAAGGTACCAGATGGGAATCCCAAGGGTTAGGTTAGGAAGAGAGAGGGTGGCCATAACAGGTACTATGTACACTCCTGGTGGGGGAGATAGGAACGGTATCTAACCAGAGGGGTAATGACCAGGTGGGATGGCGCTAAGATGGTTGAGGCTAGGAGGAACCATCCCAGGAGGGTAAAGGGGGTCATAAGTACCAATTGAAGGTGAAGGGCCAGGAGAAGAAGGTTCAAAAGTTTGATCAGAGGACATCATGAAAATCTGGTAATCAGGGGAACCATATGGAAGAGATTGAGTGGCCACCTGTCCTTCAGGTGGTTGGGTAGCCACAAATCCCTGTTGAGGGAAAGGATCAGTAAGCACAACTGATTGACTAAGTGTAGGACTAGGAGGAATGGATGGGATGGCTTGTTGTCCTCTCAATGTTGCTTGAGATTCCCATAGTTGTCACATTTGTGGCTGAAGAGGACAATCATGCGTATAATGACCATAAACACCACAATAAGAACAGAGCTTGTTCATAAAAAGAGGCCTATCCTGCTTGGGCTGAGTAGTGTTAGGAGAATTACCTTGATTAGGTCCAGGATTACCAGATGCAACTTGATTTTGATTAACTTTCCTCTTCCTTTTTGAGGTAGGAGGACTGGTCGTGCCCTACTGTCAATACACCTGCCTCAAAGGGTTGGTGGTTGCTATTGCGGGGGTTGAGAAGGCAAGGGAGGAGGAGATGCTAATGTTGTAGGAGTTGTAGCACCAGGCTATGGATACGGATAATAAGGAGGTTGGGTAGCAGTGTGGTAAACAGGAGGTTGGGAAAAAGGAGGAGTCATGCCATATCCTAGATACATGCTACCGGGAGGGGAAAAAGTGCCGAAGGAGCTGGCCCCTCCCTGAGAGAAACCATAGCCCATGGGAGGTTGAGCATATGGATTAAAGAGAGCTACAATGATACCATCGGCGGCATGATATGCCCCCAGTGCATTGGCACCACCAGGTCTAGGAAGACCAGGTAAGACGGTATAAACATAACCTAACTGAGTGTAGATCAAGTCATAATTTAACGCAATTTGGAGAGCGACTTCTTTAGTTTGAGGAAATTGTGATGTGACGTCTTTCCCAATAGGCATCAAGAGAGCCCTAAGGAACCAATCCACTTAGACATGGTCTTCGAAAGTAGGGGCTCGACATAGGCTCCTTCTTCTCCACCATTCCTGAGCATGTTCAGATAGGTGGGTCGTAGATGATTGACGGAAAGAGGTCAAGAGTTCAGTACCAGTGTCGTAATGAAGGGAAAGCTGGAAATAAGACAAAAAATCCTGGGCCAGAGTCGCAAAGGTGGTATGAGAGGAAGGGTCCTAATCAACATACCACTTAGAAGCTTCTCCTGTAAGCGTTCATTGGAACAACCGAAGATGAACATAGTCATCGGTAATGGAATTAGACGAACACCACATGTGGAAAGATCGAATATGATTTGAAGGATCTTATCCAGCAAGAAATTCAAACTTTGGGATGTCTGAAGGGAGCTTTGTTGGCATATAAGTCCACTTAGCATCATGGTGTATAGGGTCATTTATCAACTGGTCGAAATCGAGGAGGCTGAGGCCTGCCATGAAAGGGAGCAAGCGTGCAGCTGGGGTAGTGTCCGTTGTGGTCCCACTAGTGGTATTCCTGGTGGGAGGCTCAGGGTTACCACCAAAATTAGGTCCTGCACCACACATGGTGAAGGTGACAAGGGGAGAACTGAAGGCAGAACGGGAAGGAGAACCCAAAGGACCAGAAGAAGAGTTAGAGTGCGGACTCAGTTGAGGACTAACTGGAATCCTCTGTGGAGGAGTAAGTCTCCCTACCGGAAACTGAGGATGAAGTCCAAGAAGTCTTTGGGGTGAACGCCTTGGTGGCGCAATGGTGACGACACAAACACGTCACAAAGGAAAAAGAGACCACAAGGGCAAGGAGGTGCATGATCAACTGATTACAATGTAGAAACAAGGGCAAAGAGGTGCAGGATCAATTGATTTCAATGTTTTAGAGTCTTTTCTTGGCGGTGTTAACCAAGCCCTTTTTCACTTAGGGTGTGTGTGTAAAAGTGTGTAAATTTTAATTTTTAAACCCAGACATTTGTAGAGAAAAATGAAAAAGTGTGTTGTGTAGTTGTAAATAAACCTGCCAATATCAGAATATAAGCCTGCAAAACAGAAAATAAACAGCTAATAATGCACCAATATAAACCCAAGGAGGCGGGTCTCTCAATAGGTGAGTAAAAAAGTAGTTTAAACACACTAAAAAAAAGGCTAATAGATCTAGGGTCAAGATGGACAGAGATCTAAAAGACAAAGTCTGTTGGAAAGTGGTGCAGAAAACAACAACAAATTGGAGGAAAATTGCTGTCAAAAGAGGTGGCGAAAGGCTATCTCCAAGAGGGAAGCAGAGTGCACCCCAAAGGAAAACCAAAACAAAGCTATATGAGGTGATTTGGATGGATAAAAATCCGATCTGAAGTAGATTTGAAGATGAGGTATCAGATCTGAAAAAGTGGTTGAAGACTCTGAAATTTCAAGCAACATGCAATGACAAACACTCTTCCAGAAAAAATGGAGGGTACTAAAGCCCTAGGGGGATAGGTTCCCACTTAGTTGAGAGAAACAGAGTAAGTATAGGTAAAAAACGAGTGGAGACGTAGGTCAGACAACCGTGAACAGAGGCTCAACAAAACCCACAAAACTTTTAGAAATATCCCTGCAGAAAGTCTAGGTCATAGTTTTTGACATGTTTTCAGCAGAGGTTGTACTTTTTGGACTATAAAGTCTACGTTGGAGGTCCAGGTCCCATGTTTTGGGTAGAAAAGTGTGACCTGCACTTCCGACACTCTGCATTTCCGACACTCTCGGTGGCAGGTTTCATAAAAATTTGTCGTCTCAGCTGCGGTTGATGTTTGTCACCTATGGAATGGGTTCGAAAACATGCAGAAGTTAGAATTTTTATCATTTTAAGGTTTTATGGGTTAAAAACAACATCAAGAATAAGAAAAAAAAGGGGCTAAAGAGAAATCCTAGGGTTTGAAGCAGCTGGATATGCAAGGATCAGAAAAATGACAACGGTCGTAAAGGTAAACCCAGTGGAGTCGCCAGTTGTTATTATGAATCTTGATTCGGGGTGTACGAAAAAAGAACACTTTAGCTGTGCATAAAAAATAGCCTTAACAGCAGAAATGACTGCTAACATATTCAGATCTGCAGTTAGATGATCAAGACAAATGCTGCAAAAATCTAGATCTGTGCATTAGAAGACATTAAACAGTAGAAAAATAATATTTACTCCATAGATCCAATACACAAGATAGGAATATCTACAATGAAATTTTTGTATTAAAGGGCACCTGGGAGGAAAACACAAGCGGGTGTTCCTTGTTCTCCTCAATGAGATGGGTTCTTGTAAGTCCTCAGCACTTCAGATTTAGAATTCCTCTCTCTTGATGGTGTAGAAAACCCAGAAAAAAATGGAAAAATATGGCTATGATCATGGATCAATAGCCAGACCAAGAGTTGAGATCCATAGTGATCTTTAGGCAACAAAAGGTGACAAATGAATGGGAAAACTCTTCTATTTATAAAAAAATATTGAGTTAGTCTAGATATTGGTGCATAATTAAAATATTATTAACCAAATCAAGATGCAACTTTTATGGGATATTTTACTATATTTATTGGAGGGAA
This sequence comes from Pinus albicaulis, assembly GCA_034641835.2. NCBI lineage: Eukaryota > Viridiplantae > Streptophyta > Pinopsida > Pinales > Pinaceae > Pinus > Pinus albicaulis. The sequence goes on along the minus strand of CM076574.1, from coordinate 511,898,121 downwards.
AAGGAATTTGACTTGATTCAAATCCCACTTATTTGTAAATAATAAATAAATAAATGATTTATTTATCATTTTAAGGATGTGATTAAGTAATAATAAATAAATAAATGATTTATTTATTATTTTAAGGATATGGTCAAGTAATAATAAATAAATAGATGATTTATTTATTATTTTAATGATATGGTTGAGTAATAATCAAATAAATAATTATTTATTTAATTATCTAAGGGAGATTTAGTTATATTTAACAAATAATATTATTTATTCTTAGAAAATAATAAGATAAATAATGATTTATCTCATTAATTTCCTTGTTTTTGGTTAAATATAACCAGGAATATTAATTAAACTATTGTTTAACTAATTATTCCTTGAGGAAAACCAAACAAATATGAATTTATTTAATGTTTCCCCATGGGGTTTCCTCTTTAGACCATCAACAACTTAATAAAGGTGGTTTACTAAGTTATTTTTCATAGTGAATGCAATTCTACTTGGGATAGAATTGGTCTTACTTGGTGTACTTGGGTCCATCTAATAACAATGATTTAGATGACCAAAAAATGGTGTAACAATAGGTGAGCCACATCGCATCTTTCTTCTAGATAACAACCCTCGAGGCTGATCCAATGTCTCAATAGATACTTTCTCATGGAATTAACACCTAAATATTGGTCAAATTATAAAGAGATGGATCCCACAGTCTAGGAGGTTTATCAACTACCCTCTAGTAGTAAGCACCGCAGTGACCCACTCTTTGTCCTGAGCTCATTCGCAGTGATTTACCCAAGTTTGAAATGGGGTATTTCTTAGTCCACGATATTTAATCAACTATATAGGTAGATTATCAACTTTATTTTCATAGAAATCGCCATAGAGGTTTACAGTCCACTTCCAAGGTGCTTAACAACTCTTTAGAAAACACCAGAGTGACTGAGATTGCCACATCTAGGTCTTTCTTAGCTATACATCAAGCACCACAGGGATTCGTCATCCATGAAGCCTCTGATTAACCACATGGGCATCAACAAACTAGTCTATTGACATCAAACATAGTTCATAGGGATTATATCCATGCTCCAGCAGGAGTATTACTTAGTTTTGGAGTTGGAATCCATTGTCTAGGTGGTTTATCAACTACTTGTAGCTGTAAGCACCACAATGATTCAATAATCCACTAAGCTTCCCAATGAACACACAAACATATATAACTTAGCCTAGTGGTCTCAAATACAATTGATAGGGATTGCACCGAAGGTCTAGTTAGCATATGACTCATTCTAGGTGTTGAAATCTGCTATCTAGGTGGTTTACTGGATCCAATCTAAAGGTAAGTACCATAGGGATTTCATCTGTTGAGCCTCCCACTAACCATGCAGGAATATAAGAATCAATTTAGTTTCCTCAAATATAGTTAATAAGGATTACACCCAAGGTCTAGTTGGGGTATACTCAGTCTGGTAGTTGGAATCTACTACCCCAATGGTTCTTCAAAATCCTTCCAACAGTAAGAACCTAAGTGATTTAATCATCCAATAAGCCTCCCATTAACCACATAGGCATTGACAACCTAGCCTAGTGGCATCAAACAATTTTGTTCTATTATTAATGGTCTAATAGCTCCTTGCATTCCATGACAAACATTTAGTTTCTTCCATTCTTATAGGGGCAGAGACAGATCTCATGATTTTGAACCAACGAGCCTCGTTGAAAATTTAAACTCCTAAGAACACCTTCTAGGAGAACAACCTATGAACCAAGAGCCCATGATCCTCTACCATGCCTATTTATATATTTTGTCAGTCTCCCTTCATGTACCCACGAGAGTGAAAACTTGACTCTTCCATTCATTAGTAGATTGGGCACCACCATCTCCTTCTTTGTCATTATTTCCTTTACTTCTTTTTGAATTATTGTCTTTTTTTGTCCCCTTTTCCTAAGGAAATTGACCCCTCATCCCAAACTCTTCATGTGATTTTCAAGGGTACCTCAACCTCTCGAAAGGTTTTTAGAGGATACCTATGGTCTCTCTCTTTTGAATCTAAGGGGCTAATCTAAGCCTGATCTACTATGTAAAAACTCAAAATAAGAGAGCTCCCTCGTATTGCCTCATTTATTTTATTCCTAAGGGTTTTTTTACTTCCTCCTCCATCTTTAAGAGGAGTAGAGGGGGATGCCATCGTCTACTTCTCCAACATTCAATTTCATCTTTGCATTCTATTACACAATGGTTAGATCGATTATGCCACCTCCTCCAGCTCCGGTGGTGATGAGAATCATCCTCCGCTTCTCTAACCAATCACATTAAATCTATCCAAAGGTGGCTCATTTAGTCTTATATCAACTCTAGAAAAATATGTCGATTAATCATTTGTATTTATTTCTTGCAATGAATTTCTCCCTCAGGCAATGGATCCATAATAAATTCCTTTCCTTTAGTTAGCCATAATTTTAAATAATTTATTTTATGAGTTAAAACAAATTCTCGCATCCAACCATGGCTCCCACAATGGAATTTCATTCACAATTTAATATTAAAAAAATAGGTGTAAAAAAGTGGGACTTATAAAATGACTAGTTTGGAAAGGATATGAGAGTTATGAACCACTACAAGTATTTAATTCCAAACTATCATTTAAAATAAATGAATACATAGAGGATCATGGGTGAAAGGAGAGAGAATATAAAGAAAAGGGAAAAAGGTATCACAACGATGGAAAATAATGGAGGATCATAGATAATTCAAATGAGTAGTTGAATCTCGGGTGAAATAGATGGTTAATATGGAGTGTCATAGTACATAGCAAGAATGTACGTAGATTGTAACAATAAATTAATGTGCATATGAATAAGAAATATATATTTTTTGTTTTCTCCTATATTTTCTTCTTGCAGCTTCAACATTGTTACCGATGAAATAGGTAACCGCACTGTTACCTACTTTTTTTTGGTAGCATAAAAAGCACTCAATTTTGAAAAGAAGTGAGCAAGAATTTCTTCCTCCTTTTTTTTTGTACATTTTATCAACAACAGGTTATTTTATTTATGATAAAGGAAATATTTATTTTAAATATTAGTGATTTTGGTTGCTACTTTAGTACTGCATTGATGGAGCATCAACCCTTAGAGTGGTGACTTTCAAGTTGGGGTAATAAAACAAAAAACATATATATATATATATATATATATATATATATATATATATATATATATATATATATATATATATATATATATATATAAACAATTAAAAAAAACCAATAAAAATGTAAAAAAAAACAAAATTAACTCGTAAAAATAAGAAATTTAAACAAAAAAAAGAAAAAACAAAAATATTCGAAAATTTTATCTAAAGAAATGACAAAATTTGAAAAAAAACACATAATTTAAAGAAAAAAAACAAAAATTAACCAAAAAAATTAAAAAAGAAAACATCAAAAACTTTTTTTTCTATGTTATTAAAAAAAACCATATAATTAAAAAAGAAAAATTAAATAGAAAATTTAAAAATAGTTTAAAATACAAAATTAAAATTTAGATAAATAAAATAAAATACAAAAAAGCAAAAATTAAATTTAAAAATTTAAATTAAAAAAATAATAATAATAAGAAAAAAAATACAAATTTTAAAATTAACAGAAAAAACAAATAAAAAAAAAAAAAACTTTAAAATTGAAAAAGAAAATAAAAATAAAAGAATTCAAATAAAAAAAACTATCATTAAAAAACAAAAAAATGAAAAAAACCATGTGCAAATAATTAAAAAACAAATATCCATAAATTTACTGTTTTTTTTAAATGAAACAATTTATAAATTTTAAAAATGAAAAACTAAATAAACTAAAAGGTTAAAAAAAAAATTAAATTAAATTAAAATTTAGTAAATTTAATAAATAAATTTTAAATTTAAAAAAAATAATTAATCTAAAATATTAAATTTAAAAACAAAATTTAAAAATAATAATAATAATAATAATAATAAATTTAAAATAAAAAAAATTGAATTAAAAATAATAATTTTAAATTTTTTGAATTAAAAAAAAAAAAAATCAAATTAAAAAAAATTAAAAAATTGATCGTGGTGGCACCGCTAATCAGCCTCCCGCCCCGGTGACAGTGGAGGCTAGCCGCTGGGCGAGCGGGGAGGCTGCATACAGGCCCCTGCCCGCTCAGCGGCCGACCTCTGCCGCGACTTGGGTGGGATCCGACGGGAGGCCGATTCCGGGAATCGCCCTCCCATGATAGGAGGCCGATTCCGAGAATCACCCCCCCCCCCCCGCGAGAGGTCAATTCTCAGAATCGCCCTCCCGCCGGGGGAGGCCCATTCGCGGGAGGCCGATTCCGGGAATCGCCCTCCCGCGGCAGGAGGATGATTCCCAGAATCGACCTCCCGCCACGGAAGGGCGATTCCCAGAATCGGCCTCCGGCGAATCGGCCTCCCACTGCGGGAGGGTGATTCCTGAAATCGACCTCAAGGCGATTCTCAGAATCGGCCTCCCGCAGCGGAGCCGATTGGGAGTGCCACCATGATCAAAAAATTCTTTTTTTTAATTTTTTTTTAATTTTTAATATTTATTTATTTTAGTTTTTTTTTTAATTCAAAAAAAGTAAATTTTTTTTTTAAATTAATTTTTATATTTGAAATTTAATTTGTTTTAAATTTTTTTGTTTTTTTTTAATTTTGTTCCTTTTTTTGTTTTTAAATTTTGTTAATAAATTTTATTAAATTTTGTATTTTTTTTTAATTGATTTTTAAAAAAAAAATTCATATTTTTTTTTTATTATCAAATTTTATGGTTACTTTTTTAATTTAATTTTTTAAAATTTCATAAATTTTGTATTTTTTATTTATTTATTTGAATTTAATATTTATTTATTTATTTATTTTTATTATTATTTTTTTTTAAATACATAAAATTTTTATATTTTATTTTATTTCAATTAAAATTGTGTATTTAAAATTAGATTTTTTTTTAATTAAACTTAATATTTTCAAATTAATTTGTTTTTTATTTTATTTTTCATTTAATATATTTTATTTAATTTATTTTTTTCAATTTTTCAATTTTAATTGATTTTAAAAGTTTCTAAACTTTTTATTTTAACAATGTTTTTTTTTTCCCTTATATTTAAAATTTATTTTTTAATTCAAAATTTATTTGTTTATTCATTTATTTATTAAAATTTGATAATTTTTTTTAATTTAATTTGTTATTTTAATATTAACATTTATTTTTAAAATTTAATAAAATCTAATACATATTTTTAATATAAGTTTATATATATATATATATATATATATATATATATATATATATATATATATATATATATATATATATTTTATTTTTTATAATTTAAATTTAATTTATTTTTTAAAATTTATTTGTTTTTTTAATATATATATTTTTTTAAATTTAATATTTTTGTTGTATTTTATTTTTCATTTTTTATTTTTAATTAATTTTTCATTTTTTTACTTTTAATTTCAATAATTTTTTTTTTTTTAATTTTTTTTTTAAAGTTTTAAAATTAATAAAATTTAATATATTTCTTTAGATTTTTTTTTTTTTTTTAATTTAATAAACATTTTTTTTTTAAATTTAATTTCTATATTTTATTTTTTATAAATTTTTTTTATTTTATTTTTTTTTTATTTAAAAAAAAAATTTATTTTATTTATTTTATTTTATTTTGTTTCTATTTTTATTTTTTTTATTTCTATATATTTTGAAATTTTAATCTTTAAATTTTTTTTTTCTTAAATTTTAGGTTTTTTTTAATGTTTGAATTAAAATTTTTATTTTGTTTTTATTTTTATTTTTTTATTCCTATAAATTTTTAAATTTTAAGCTTTAAAATGTTTTTATTTTTTAAATTTATTTTTCTTTCTTAAATATTAGGTTTTTTTTAACGTTTGAATTTTAAAAATTAAAAAATGTTATTTCTATTTTTAAAAATGTCAAAAATATGACACAATTTTTTTTTTTTTTTTTTTGTTATTCCAGCATCAACTCGTTTTGTTTTGAGGGTGTTTTTTCAATCCTTTTTCCAAGAAACAATTTTGTTTTTAGCATAATTTTATAAAATGTTAAAATTTGACCTTAAAAAAAAACCAAGTGCGTTCTCAAATACACTTTTTTTTCTTTTTGGGGTGTTTTTTCATGTTTTTTGAGTCTTTTTGGACTAGAGTTCTCGTTTTGAGGTCAGGTTACCTATTTCATCGGTAACAGTGTTCTTCGAATCCTCACTATATTTGATAGATTTTAATTTATATTAGCACTAGCTTACAACTAGTTGTGCACTATAAGGGTAAAGACTTGGTTGTTGTAGTTGTTTGAGTATAGTATTTTAGAGTCACCTGCATAACTATCACTCATTTTTATTGTATTTTTATCTATAAGAAAGAGGCCATAAACAACTTTATGTCCTTAGATATATGTTAGTTCATTGTGAGAAGGGTGTCATTTATTATTGTCACTCATTTTTATTGTATTTTTATCTACAAGAAAAAGGCCATAAACAAATTTATGTTCTTTAGATATATGACATTGTTCATTGTGAGAAGGGTGTCATTTATTATTGGGTGCCACTTAATAGTGAATGTAAAGAAAAATTTGTAAGTGATTCTTCCTTTTAAAACTATCAAACAATGGATAGGGGATCCCAAAAGAATGTATAACTACATAATACCTAAAATAATATTGTTGAATTAACTGTAGCATTAATTTAACAACCATAAGTTCACAATAATTGTTAGTTTTCTACCCAATCTCAATAATCCCCAAAAAGGCGTAACTACGTAATACTTTATTCTTGAGAAAACAATAGGATTAACTTGATAGCCATGACTTCAAAATAATTCTCAATTTCCCACCCAATCACAATTTTGAATGTTATGCTATGATTATAAAGTATCCTTCTCATGCATCGATATTTCCCTGAGAAGCATGATCAACGTATATGGAGTAAATGTGTTTATTAATAACTAACTTTTTTCGCCAAAGGTGTTGGAAATAATGGTGGAAAGCTATTATTTTTTCACTATTGGGAAAGACTCAATTCTTGTGAGGAAATCTCCTTGTTAATAACTATTTTTTTTCCCAAAGGGGTTGGAAACAATGGTGGAAAGCTAGTAGTTTTACACTATTGAGCAAGACTCAGTTCTTATGAGAGCCTAGGAACCATGTGAGCACCTCGAGGTGCTAGCTAAATGGGCTATTGCATTAATAGAGATTATGCTAAATGCTCTGATGACCTATCAACACATAAGTGGAACAAATCCCGATCCCATTTCCTCATTTTGAAAAACTACTGATAGAGTATTTTGTTCAATCATCCATGGTGAAAATATCTTTGGTTCAAAAACCCATGGACACAAATCCATCTATGATTACAGGTTGTTGTAGCCCAAGCATGGTGCTATCCATGTTTAATTTTGATAACTTAGATTCCCTTACATTGTGGTTTCTCAAGCCATGGGTTAGTCTAGCCTAGTTGGTGACAAACTAACTAAAAGAATAAAATAACACTTTTCTTTTCCTGCTTTTCTTTTTTCTATACATATTAATATATCATTAATTTATTTAATATAATATAAATACATTTTAGATATAAATGTTGCATCCAGTGGTAGAAAGTGAGGTGTTTTTCAGCATTAGGGAAGGTAGCATTCCCATGAAGGCTTCCATGAAGCCATGGGACACCTTGAGGTAATAGTTAAACTTGTGGTTGCAGCGTGGATTTAATTCTCAAGATATATGAAATATGTTGTAAATGCCTATTTATTGTGGTTGTAAATGTTTGACATTTAAGATATTGTAACTTGACCATATATGGTTTTTATTAAATAGTTATATCTCATTTAATACCAAATTTCTCAAGATATGCTCGACATTTACAAAATTGTAACTTGATCATATATAATGTTTCTTTCTTAAATAGTTGTATCTAGTTTAATAATACTCAGAGATCTTTTGAATTTACTAATTCTTTAAAATTTCTCATTAAAATTCTATATATATATATATAAACAGAACTTACCATTTCAAATCATAAAGATTATGAAATTTATTTATTTCTAATATTATTATCGTATAAAAATTAAATTCATAATATTATTACTCAGAATATATTCAACCTACCCAGTAAAAACAAAATTGCAACCGTCAAAGATATGCATCCCATTTTCTTTCCATCCCTCTAAATATTTTAATAGATGATAAATACAATACAACTGTGCTGTAGTAACACCTAAACTACATGACTTTTTTGTTAACCACCACTTTAACCACATAACAGCTTTCTAATCACAATTTATACCATTATGAGCCTACGTTTTACTTTTCTGAAACATGGAAGATAATTAGGAGTCTAGTTGTCTTCCAAGATTTGTGGTCGCGGTTCTGGCGGGACGATTTCTGCGTGCGGTACCATCTCAAAGCGTGGAGGAAAAGCAAGAGATGGTCGGTAGTTCTACTTTTATCGAAAAAAAAAGATCTTCTATTTGTCCAGTACAGATCAAAGTGCAGAATCCAGCTCAGAGCTTCAGCTTGAAGATCGGCGAAACCAAACTCCGCATTGTTCGGATAACCTAATTTCTAGGAGCGAAGAGGTGGCTGTACAGCTTCAACAAGTGCATGGCCCTGGTACTGTCATGGTCGCTTAACAATGGTATCAAAATAAAACGATGGAACCCAACCTCTCATCCTAACAAAAAGGAAAATAAGAAGAGTCGAAGAATGAGGAGTAAGGGTTCACGGAGTATAGAAGAAAATGAGGGGTGCAAAATAGAAAATCAAAACCCTAAATCAAACACAAGATCCCAGAGTCCGCTGGGAAGCGGTCTTGGGTTGAAATCTTGTGTAATATCCATGGAAAACCCTAGCCTATGGAGAACTGGATAGATGATAGCTCCAGAAGTTTATTAGTAGTTAAGTGTGAGAGGAGCAAGGTTAAAAAAATGACATATAGAAGAAAATGAGGACTGTAAAATACAAAATCAAAACCGTAAAGGAGTGCAAAATACAAAATCAAAACCCTAAATCAAAGATGAGATGGCAGAGTCCGCTGGGTAGCGCTCTTGGGTTCAAATCTTGTGCAATAATATCCAAGGAAAGCCCTAGCTTATGGGGAACTGGATAAATAGTTAAGTCTCTCACGAGCAAGGTTAGTTATGATAGCCCCAGACATTTACTAATAGTTAAGTCTCTCACGAGCAAGGTTAAAAAAAATGAGATCACGAAAAATGGTGAAAACGGAGTTCCTCACTGTCCTAATGTCGCAATTTGCGTTCAAGAAAACGACACCAGTGGGGCAGTCTAAACCATATCAGAGACTGCAGTCAATAACTCAAGCAAGCAAATCCCAATGATTCAATTTACCTGAGCAAAGAAAAAATAAATATTTTTGGATGGCATGCGAAGGAAGACTTGGCTTCCAGCGACCGTTAATTAAAGCTAAGAAAGAAAAAGAGAAATAGCTGTCAAACATGATATGCTTTTTGGAGCTCCGGAATTCAAGCGCGCAAGGGGACACTGGAGGGATCGTGGAAGATGCAAAATGTCAACACCGTTGGATTGTACGACTGAACTCTAATGCAAATGCAAACATTGAGGTCAGCCAATCTTCCCAACAGCTTTCTTCGTCCAGCTATCGTTGGGTACAGGAGGGAAAAGCATGAAACGCCCAACTACATTTATTTTCCAATCTGAAGTATAAGAGGCAATGGTAGGTATACGGATAACATGTTAATGACAGCAACATAAAACTCCACAATCATTTGCATCCAATTCCGGGTTGGTTAAGATGTCAAAGGCGTTGACATTAATATTGACAATGGCCTTTTGTCAAAGGCGTTGACATTAATATTGTGTTACATATTTTTTACAAATAGTGGTTTGTCTCCAAAAGCTTGAGACAGTGTCCAACCTATTATTGAACATGTCACTCAAGATATTTCAGAAGATTTTAATTTCTGTGTTCCTGAGAATCTCTGAGCCAATTCTAAAGATTACTCCTATAGTTAAAATAATGGACTGAATGCGTTTAGCCTGGAAGCCTTTTCATAAATAAAGAGATATAGAATGTGCTATGTATACGTTTCTCTTAACTAAAATCAAAATTGATGATCAAAATTAATACATGCCATACAACCCTGAAATAAAAATATATGAAAAATTAATTGACTGTCATGACAATGCTTCATAAATTGTTTTTCTATTAGTTAATTAAATTGAAAATTGATATTATTAATTCTTTATATTTATAAAATCGAGTATCCTTTTATCTTCACTTTATAGGTAACAAAGCTACGGGATTTATATCAAATTTCTATCGTTTATATGAAGATTTAGATTTTTGATGATTTTTTTTTAAATTCTGAAATTCATCAAAAATATTGATTCTCTTGTGGAATCCGTTCATTTAAGTGTAATTTATGTTGAGGTACTTAAAATAGGTTAGAAATTTAATGTCATATAACTATTCAAATCTAATTAGATTTTTATTTTATTTTATTAATACTTATAATTATTTATCGAAAAAAATCAATATATTTTTTAAATAATAATATTAAAATTAATATTGTTTTAACCACTTATTATTACATTGTAAGGTGTTTTTATTTGAAAATAACTCCCCTAGTTACCATTGTGTTCATGTCTGAGTTATTGGATCAAATGTTAGATGATTCAAATGTTTTAGGTCATTAGATCCACAAGTAAATAGTTATATATATGTTTTTTTATAATGTTAGTTTTTTTTTCTCTTTTTAATAAGTTAGATTGCATTTAAGTTTTGGTGACTTTGTGAAATTACACAAAATTAAAAATAAAAATAAATGAAATAAAAAGATTAACATAATGTAATAAACATTTTAACTAGATCAAGGTACAATAAAAAAATAAATAATACTAAACTATAGAAACAGCCCATGGTATTGACCCATGGTATTCATGTGGAATATAGTTTATCTAAATGGGGAATTAAGATGGCCTAACTGTGAATCTACCAAGAGCCAAGAGGGATCAAATGTCTTGATATGCAAACCTCATTGATCCCTCTCATCAATAATGTAGGTCTAAACTAATTATTTAATAAAAGTATTTTTAAATGTTTATAACCATTATTTTTTTTAAATTCTACTTAATAAAACATATTTAAATTTTCATACATCCAAACATACATATTTTTTCTTGTTCTTTATTATTTTTGTTACAAATATTTTATTATTCCAAAAATATATGGTTTTTTTTGTTATATATTATTTATGTTATAATTGTTTTATTATTCATTAGTATTTCTTAATATATAAAAAAATAAATTAATAATGAAATTTTTTAAAATAGGTGATCTTTTTTCAATTTCCCAATTATGTGATTTATCTTGGGTAATAATGATGAATGTTCATAATTCTCATTTCCTAAATAACATTAAATTTACCTTTAATTACTTAGTTGTAATAGTTTGTAAGTACATAACGGTTTCTAACTACATACATACTCTTTCTGATTTTTACCTTTAATTGCCTAATTGTAGCGAAAAAATCTTGCATGTATTTTACTTTATAATCATAAACAATTTTCTTATTATATGATATCAAACTTACTCAACTTTTTATTCTGAATTTTAAACAAATTTTTTCACTACATAGTTTTAGCTTTTATAATTTTTTATTTTTCAATTCCAAACAAAACTTAAAAAATAAAAAACCCACTCAATCCTTATTGTAGATTATAGTTTTACAAAATTGACACTATGTGATTAATAATAGAGTAAGTTGAGAAAACCCTAAGGGTTTTTTTTGTACATGTTTTATCATAACCTTTCCCTCCATCCAATATATAATGTAGAGTCCTCTGAAGAGAGAGTATATTCCAGTTTATAACTTGATCCAAAATCAAAGAAAATGGCCATGGATTTCACAAGTTATTAGTTTATAACTTGCTCCACAATCAAAGAAAATGGCTAGGGAAGTCACAAGTTATCATTCACATAGTGATGTATTGATGCTCTTAGTTGAAATGGATCCTATTAGATGCATGGTGGCCAGAGACACTAAAAAATTCAAAAAATATGTCTGTTATGACATCCATGTTGTCCACAAAGCATCCAAATTTCTCATCATATACAACAATTTCTAACAGTAACCACTCAATTTACTCTCCAATTTTTGAAGCCCCCACCCATTCTAGGGAGATCACACTGTAAAATCAAATGTTCCTCTAGTTTTTTAAAGGGTTCATAAAGAAAACAAACAACAATAAAGTCAATATTGTGGCCTGATGATTGATTTTTGAGTCATTGTGACAAACAAAACATTGCATTAGCTCACAAAATATATCTAATGCTATAAGGATCTAAGATGATAAAAAAGCTTTGAATTATGATAACTAGGTGAAAACCAAAAATTTGTAGCCACAAGCAAAAAATCACAACAACTCACAAAATATATCCAAGGTTGCAATGAACCCCATACATAGTGATGGAATTCATGGGAATTTCAGTGGACATAGAACACCACCCTAAAAATTATATGCTCTTGATCAATTTAGAATAGCCTAAGATGTGTAATATATTTTAATAAGAAACTAGGTTTGTAATTATAAAATATAAAACTATAAAATAAATTTTTGAATTGATCCTATTAGATGCATGGAGGCTAGAGGCACTAAAAAACTTCAAAAAATATATCTGTAATGACGTCCATGTTGTCTAGAAGGCATCCAAAGTTCTTATCTTATACAAGAATTTCTAACAATAACCACTCAATTTACTCTCCAATTTTTGAAACCCCCGCCCATGCTGGAGAGATCACGCTGTAAAATCAAATATTCCCCTAGTCTTTTTAAAGGGTTCATAAACAAAACAAACAACAAGAAAGTCAATATTGTGGTCTAATAATTTATTTTTGAGTCAATATGACAAACAAAAATCACAACAACTCACAAAATATATCCAAGGCTGCAATGAACCCCATACATAGTGATGGACCTCATGGGAATTTTGGACATAGAACACGACCCTAAAAATTCTATGCTCTTGATCAATTTAGAATAACCTAAGATGTGTAAAATATTTTAATAAGAAACTAGATTTCTAATTATCAAATATAAAACTTTAACTTAAATTTGTGAATTTACTTTGTATTTTTTTCTTTATGTATATAGAGAAAGACTAAACTAAGTTTGGAGTTAAGAAAATAAACCATAACATAAATAAAAATATTTCCTTCAAAAAATATCTCCATATTAAAATGACATTCACTTTCTTGTATACCAATATTATTGTTCTTCATATACAATTTCTGATAAGTATGCAATTGGCGCTCATATATGTAGATGAATTTGGAGAAAACTCTATTTTTTGTTAATAAAAAATTTGTTTTGCTAGATGGATTGTACTTGAATGTATCTAAAATATATTATTTGAGTTACATGCTCATTTCATGCTTGCTTCAGAGGATTATTAATCACCAAAGGATTTTCACTCCCAATTTCCTATTTCAATACCTATAACAAAATTTTTATATACCTGAACATATTATGTTGGTTTACATATATGTTTTCACCCCCAATTGCTTATTTCAAAATCTATAACAAATTTTTTTGGTTCATAACTTTTATCATCAAAATATTTGAAACTTCCATACCCTGCTTCCATGGGAGCAAAATTTTCCTTTCATTCCTTCACGATGGCTCCTTCTCTACAACATCTTATTTTTTCTAGGCTACTCTTTCCTATGCTATTTCCTTACCTTGTTTCTTTTTCAACATATAGTTCAATTTCTAATTTGCAACCATTTAAAAATAAGAAATATTACCAATTTCATGCAACATCTTATTTTTTCTAAGCTACTCTTTTCTATACTATTGCCTTACAACATTTCTTTTACAACATATAATACAATTTCTAATTTACAACCACTTAAAAATAAGAAATATTACCAATTTTGTCCAATGTTTCTGAGCTGGGCTCTATGGTACTGTCAAATGATTTTGTGATACTAATTAAAGAAACATACGATATCTTCAATTTATCTTCTATAATTTTCCAAGATAGCTCTAACTTTTTAAAGGTAACGGACCATGTTAATCCTAAAAGGTCACTTGTTATTTGATGTTTTAACTATTTACTTGATTATCTTTCAACATTTAGGCCAAAAGTTTAATCAACTCAAGCAACTAATTTATAATTCCTAATAGTTGGAAATATTTAATTCCTACTTGTCTATGGTTGTAATTCTCCATTTGAGGAGTTTGTTCCTACATAATAGGAATTAGCTAGAATATAGTTTCTCCTAGTTTAGTGTGTGGTTGAGAGAATCTCTCAACCACACTACTGTACGTCTAAGATAGAATTCCTATCTTGAGACTATTGCTTGTATAAATATGTGTGTAATTCCTTCATTCATAATATAGAGATTGTGTGAGTGTGTTTGTACACTCTTCAGGTTCTCACCTGGAGAGCCATTTTCATTAATTTTATCATGGTATCGGAGCTTGGGCCTCGGCCCCTCGTGGGCTGAAGGAAATAGGAAATAAGAGAGTTTTGTATTTTTAATTTAGTTTTTTAGGGTTTTCCATCTGAGTGGGAATGCTGGCTACCTGAGAAGCACTGAAGTGAGGTGCGACTGTCAAAATGAGAAACACTGAAACAACTGTCTGGTTTTGTGTGCCTACTGCCTTGAGAGAACTGCCTGGAAACAGTTGATCACTGCTGAAAGGATAGTGTGAGGCTGGTGCGGTGTTGGCCTTGACTCTGCTGGTGCGGTGTTGGTTCCATTGGTAGAGGTCATGAGAAGGAACATCGTGGGGTGGCTTCTCCACGAATCTGCAAAGTACGTAGCAGAGAAGTTGTTGCACATACAGCATGACTGCGTAAGAGAGAACGGTGTGAAGGAGAGAAATCTTTCTCTGAATTAGCGAACAACAATTGATGTCTCTAGCAGAATCGGCAGAAGAATGAAAATATCTGTTGATGAGCGTTCAGAGGATCTCAGGGCTGCCATTACAGCGCGTTTTCTTCTCCTTTTTCCTGTCCAGAGACCGATGGGATAAGGAGTTTGCCAAATTGGTATTGCACACCTGATCTGGGTTCATAAATTGGTTTTTCATTCAAATATCCTACATTGCTTTTCTGAATCGAACAGAGGCATTCGTGCGATTCAGCTATGGGTTAGCCTGCGATGCGTGGCCCTGCAGAGTGGGAATAGCAAATGACACGTGTTGCAGTTAAGATCAAGTTTTGTGATACTTGCATGTTGTATCGTTCTCCTCGTTGTTCACATTGTTCTATATGCAATAGCTGTGTGCTATTTTATCTTACCGCAAAGATTATTGTACTAGCAAAATTAGAACTCGCACTTTGCACAACACCTATACATCAGATCCAGCTCCACTGGTTCAATTTTTAAGGTACAGTCTTGCAAACAAATTTGCACTCTGTACAAACCCTGTACATCTCTAAGGCGCACTATTGAAATCTATCTATAAGTCGATTTCCCGCACAGTGTTGGTAGTGTTATCTATTATCTATTTCAGTGTTTTTGAAATATAAGCGATGGTGAGGGGCATGGGCGGCAACACTAGTGCTAAGCGAAAGACAGAGTGAGAAAATACATGGAAAGAGCGTTCAGAAGTTCAGACAGCTCTATGGGAACCCTCCGTCGCCGAAGAAGGAAATAAAATAGATGAGCCAAAACAGAGGAAAGAGCTCGTGTTGCCATGGATGCGACACCCCGTGGAGGTTGATTCATTTCAAGAGTTTCCTTTGGAGCTTGTCCCTTGCTTGGACCCACGGTTAGAAAGTGCTTTAAAATGTATTGGCGTGAAAGCATTGTTTCCTGTAAAAGTAGCAGTTTGGCAAGAGACGGTTGGACCTGGTGCTGCAGAACGTGATCTGTGTGTATGTTCACCAACAGGAAGTGGGAAGACCAGCCTACGATGGGCCTGCGGAAGGTGGAATAGGAGTCATGCTTGGCCTGTTGAGCTTCTTCATCCCGTATCAAAATAGAAATGAAGTGGTGCCAAGGTGAGGTGTAAGCATCTCATATTGAAGAGAAAGATAGTTGGAGTGAATTTGTATTTTTGGTGAATTTGATGGCATGAGAAATAGTTATGTTTGGGCAGAGATAGAGAAATTAAAAGAATTTATGCTTTTATTTAGCTTCTTGGAATCATGCTTAAGGATTATTGAACCTTATTGAGCCTAGCTAACTCAATGTAGGTAAAGTTATTTTGTTAGAATTAGCTACTCTAACAAATGACAGGTGAAACGTGGATTTCCAAGAAGTTATTTGAACAGACAAAGATGCCCAAGATGTGAACAATGTAAAGACGAGGTAAAGGAGCAGCAATAATGTTTATGGCGGACAACAAAGTAGATGTTTGTTTGAGATAGTGTGGTTTGTGGAATAAACTCCCTAGCATGATTAAAGCAAGTCCAGTTGTTGTAATGGTCATTGTATGTACCCAGAAACTCCAAATGTTGAAGTATGGAATGTAAGCCTGGTAAAGGCATTTGAAAGTTTGTGGTGATCTTAAAACCACTTTGTAATGGTTTATGGTCAGCCTGAAACCATCTTTTGTCACTGTAAAGTGATGGTTGGTGGTGATCCAGAAACCATCTGTAGAGCCTTTGTGGCTTGTTGCCTTCGTGGCTAAAAGTGCCTTTGTGGCCGCGTGTACATGAGAGCTTTGTGCTCAATCGAGCAAGTGGACTGCAGTAACACCTAGCTCAGTCTCAGAGGATTGATCGATCTCTGAGGAGAAGGGGGTTGGCATGCTTTCTTAGCTGACAGTTGTGCTGAGAAGTACAATTGGTGCGACTGTTTAGTACATACTCGTGCCAATGTGCCAAATCACGGGAATGGCGCGGAAGCGCACAATTTTTTATTCAGGAAGACGCCAACTCAACTTCATGGGGGTCCGCGGGAAGCCTCATCTTCGTTTGAAGATTTGCGGAGAAGCAGATCAGAGAAGTTGCGGACCTATCTGGGAGAGGCAGATTGGAAGATCCGCGGGAAGCCTCAACTTCGTTTGACGATTTGCGGAGAAGAAGATCGGAGAAGTTGCGGATCTGCCCGAGAGAGGCAGTGTGTTTTGGAGGTTCTGCACATGCAATTCGCCTAATGGTGGTGGATTTGCAGGTACATATATGCAGTGATAAACGGTCGACAGAATCATGTATGCGAAGGACATCCTACAGGACTAGCGGTTGCAGCAGTTGGTACTCATGCATTTCGGTAGATGGTTGCTCTTTTATATGGACATCGACATATTATTTGTTATGTTTGACCACAACCAGACTTTGTGAATCACTATCATGACAAGTAGTCACTAAGGGGGGGAGTTGGAAATATTTAATTCCTACTTGTCTATGGTTGTAATTCTCCATTTGAGGAGTTTGTTCCTACATAATAGGAATTAGCTAGAATATAGTTTCTCCTAGTTTAGTGTGTGGTTGAGAGAATCTCTCAACCACACTACTGTACGTCTAAGATAGAATTCCTATCTTGAGACTATTGCTTGTATAAATATGTGTGTAATTCCTCTGGAGAGCCATTTTCATTAATTTTATCAACAACCACTTAAAAATAAGAAATATTACCAATTTCGTCCAATGTTTCTGAGCTGGGCTCTATGGTACTGTCAAATGATTTTGTGATACTAATTAAAGAAACATACGATATCTTCAATTTATCTTCTATAATTTGCAACGATAGCTCTAACTTTGTAAAGGTAACGGACCATGTTAATCATAAAAGGTCACTTGTTATTTGATGTTTTAACTATTTACTTGATTATCTTTCAACATTTAGGCCAAAAGTTTAATCAACTCAAGCAACTAATTTATTATTCTTTCCAAAATTAAATTAAGATATAGATAGTTAAATTTTTACTTTCCAGAATTAAATTAAGATATAGATAGTTAAATTTTTATTTACATAAATTTTGCTCATATTTTAATGAAAAAAATACTAATATATATGTACTAAAATATTTAGAAACTGTAATGTTAGTTAAATAATTTTTTTTTATATTAGTGTGAATTTTATTTTTTAGTATATCTTTTTATATGTATTATTATCTAATTGTAGTTATACAATCAGATAGTATGATATTTTGTAAATTAAAAGAAATGCAATTATTTCCATTTTACACGGCTATATTGGTCTATGATTTAGTATTTGATTGGTTTATGAATTTTATATAAAATTAGTGGAGATCATTTAGTGATGATCAATTTTAGAAACAATTATATACTTGTTTCATTTTCCACTGATAGATTTTTTTTAAGTGACCACATAGGCTAGAGATAGTTTGTTTCCCTTGTAAAGGATTTTAACGAGGTGATACATTAGTGTACTCATGCTTCATATGATTTTTTTTAGTGGTTTCCTAAGTTTTTTTACTTGTGAAAATATTATGTTTTGTTCATCATGGTGTTGGAGATTTTATGAAAATAGTTACTATTAGTAAAGATCTTGAATTGTCACCCATCCATAAAATAAAATGATTCTTATGTATTTTCATGTGTAAATTGATAGGGAAAATGAGATATTCCATTGAATATAGAGTGTTATTTTTTTGTTATCAAGTTTTTTTCATTTCATCAAAAAAAATAGTTTTTCTTAACTAACAATATTTGTTAGATTTGGAGATATAAATTTTCATATTCGTATTTCTTTTTTTAATAATGTCCCAGTATTTATTTTTCTATTTAAAATCCAAATTTTACAATAATTTTAGTTTTCATATTTTTTTTTCCATAGACATTATATGATTTTAAAAAAAATAGAAAACATAAGAAAAATACATTTTTTTCACACGTTATCTTTTCTATATGCATTATGTAATTTTAACTAATAAAAATAGTAGACAAAATATTTTCATTTTTGAAATGGACTAACTATGATCTAACATCAATATTGTAGAGTTTCATATTTTCCATTTTTTTCTTCTTTCTTTATGAAATTTTACTTCTTTTTATGAGAAATGTGTAATACTCTTTTATAGGATTAAAAAATATTGGGATAACGTTTTTCTACTTTTTTTTAAGAAAATGTCTGTCCTTTATAAAATTTCTACATATTTTTCATTGATTCTATTTGTTTTTATTGATTTCATTTGTTGAATGTTACTTTATCAACAAGTATTGAGTTCAACTAAGTGGTTCTTTTCACATTACCATTTTCAAAAGATATATGCAACTTTAAATTAACATGTAACTTTATTTGAAATTGAATTTCACTTAAAATAAGGTTACTTTTCACATAAAAATTAACTTGTAAAACAACTTTATTTTAAGAGTGAATCTCATTTGGGTTAGTTGATGTAAATGTTAATTTAAAGTTGTATTTCACTAAAATTATGTTATGTTAAATTTCACATAAAAATTAATTTGTAAAACAATTTTATTTTAAGAGTGACTCTCATTTATTTTATAAATTTGGGTTAGTTCATGTAAATGTAATGTATATGTAAAAATTAGATTATAAGAAACCAATGAAATGTACTTTTACTTAGTAAATTCATTATGAATTTATCACCAAATGGGTAAATTTATGTATCGTTGACTTATATATATATATATATATATATATATATATATATATATATATATATATATATATATATATATTTTCAAGAGAGGAAAAACGATGTTTCAATATATTAAAACAGTCCATATATCGAAATACATTAACCTCTTGACCCATTCAAAATAGAAATATCAAGATAAAAGGGTCAAGTTTCAACATGTTCAGAAAGTATTCAGTTACCACAATCTCGCCAACTCCCAAAAACGTTTCATCTAGAAGATTACATGTCATTATAGGATCCTGTATTCAGAAGTATAGATCAACACAATATAAATGATCTACCACCAGCTATTGGCAATTATATAAGGTTGCATGTAGTACATCGTTCCTATCGGCATACGATCCACATTAATAAAAAAAAAAAAAAAAGTGGAAATATAAAACAAAAAACATATTGTTATGCTTCACCACCGAAAGAGCAAAAGGAATTCCATATGATGAAAACCGTGTGACAGGCTCGCTTGTTGCTCTATATGATAACAGGCTCACTTGATAAAGGTCCTCAGCACATTGAACTCATATGATGTTCATCCAGTGTACAAGAACCCTTGATATAAGGTCCCCCATGCAATTTCATAGTCCATAATACTTAAGGTAGAGGGTAAGAGAAAGAGGCCACCTGTGTTGAGTTTTTTAAATATAGAACCGAAATGCATCCAAATGGAGCCTCCAGACCAATCTTGGATAATTTATCAGCCCTCATATTAAGTTCTCTGTATATATGATTCATAGTATACTTCCGGAATTTGGATAATATGTTCATATTACGATCAATCCATCCTCTTAAAAGTTGCATTTGTAAGGTAGATTTTCCTGATATACCTTCTATAATAATCTTTGAATCTCCATATATATTGATAAATGGTATTTGTAGATGGAAAGCAACCATGATCCCACTCCATAAAGCCAATAGCTCGGCCATGTTATTAGTCCCACAACTACCGTTCCAATATATATGATACCTCTCCACGCCAGATACTTTTATCCATGCTCCACACTTGCATATGCCATCCTTTTGTGAACCATCAAAATAAATCACAGGGAGATCAATAATATCAGGTCTACTGCGAAATGGAAGGTCAATAAATTCCATAATTTTTGGGGATATACCCCCCATCCAACCAAAAATGAAAGAGTGTATCTGAGCAATGTTGAGGGAGCCATCTTTATATATCATGCGATTACGCGCACCGCATAGTTCCCAACAAACATAATAAGGGAGAGACATATAACCTCCAGTATTTGCATCCCAAAAAAGAAAATTTTGTTCACAGTGAATAGGATGCCAGTGTGGGTCATTAGAAAGATGCAGAAATAAACTCCATACCATTTGTGCCACATTACATTGAATGAACAGATGGTCAATTTTTTCTTCGTGATTTTTATAGAATATATATCTACCCGGTCCCAGCCTGCCATGTTTTTTAATATTCTCCCAAGATAGAATCTTACCCTGCCTAAGATGGCATATGAACAAAATGATTTTGTGTGGGATCTTCCATCCCTGCACTGCATAGAAACTAGGAAATGGCCACCCCCTATTCTTCTCTACTTTAATATCCTGGTATAGCTCATGGACTATGATATTTTTCCCCTTTAAATATCCATATCAGGTTATCCTATCCCCTTCTCTATTGTATGATAACCCCGCATTCTGTAATGATTCAGTGAATATCTTCCAACTATCCCTATCACTATTTTGAAAACCAATAATAGATGATGATTTTCAAAACGGAGCTCCCAATTCCCAGTGAGATATAATTTCAGCCAGGTAGATATATCCCCCTTAGGTAAGCCTGTGTATAATATCCCCATCAATATTCTCCTCAACCTTTGAACCCATAATCCTCACACTTCCAATGGGAATGCATTGCCCATTACCGAATTTTCAGATCAATCTGCCGCTGATGGTATCCTTTATCTTATATAAGCTATGCCAAATCTGAGATACACATTGAGGAGCTTCAAAAGTTCCACAAAAGAGCTTTTATAATGATCCATCATTAATATAATTATACTCAATGATTTGTGTCCATATCCCTTCACCATTTAGAGCTCTCCCTAGAGATTTATCGAGTAATGCCTTTGAGAAGACCCTAAGGTCTAGCAATCCCCATCCACCATAAGATTTGGGAATAGTAAGTAAAGACAATTTACATAGATGATATTTCTTCTTTGATGACGATCTCATCCATAAGAAATGAGATATAATTGCATTAATTTTTCCAATAATGAAAGCGAGCAAGTAGTATAAATGTCCCGAATACACCATGAGCTGTGACAGAATAGCTTGAATCAGAATATACCATTCTCCTAAATATAGCCACCTATTGCTCCATTTTAGGATTTTGTTCTTATATTTTTCCACCAGTCATTCTCAATCCCTATTAAAATAGATGCATGGCTTCAATCGAAAGCCCAGATAGGTAAAACCACCCATAAGCATCATTGCGTTAACCCCAAGAAGCCTAGCAATAAAGAGTATCTCTTCCATATCACCATTTTCATATATAAGGACCGATTTAACTTTTTTTATGCAGAGACCGATTTCTGCACCAAAACGATTCATTATATACGATAGAGAAAACCAATGATTCCTGATAAGATTCCCAAATACAAGTAGGTCATCAACAAATAGGGAATGTGTGATGCATACCTCAGGAGAAAAGGATAAACCAACAAAATAACCTACATTTGTGGCCATCCTCATTATTTTACTGAATCCGTCCATCACCAGTATGAAAATAAGAGGTGATAAGGCACATCCTTACCTAAGACCTCTCTCGGCCACAAAAAATTAGTCGGTACACCATTGTTGAGAACCCTATATATAACCAAGCTGATGCAAGCCATTATCCACCTGATTGATGGCATTAATAATCCAATTTTGAGAAGAGCGAGTCTCATATATGACCAATCAACTGTATCATACTGTATTTCATTAAAGAGCATAATTTTCACATTAGATTTTATCGATGTCATTTTTCTATTTTTTTGAGACATACATTCCAATCGCAATTTTTGTCTTTTGGAGCCATCTTACTTGGATATTTTCATAAAGTTATTTGAAATGAAATTTTTATTATTATTAGGAATTTATGAGATTATATTTGGAAAATATTTACATCAACTAATTCCTCAAAGAAGGCTAAATGATCTAATAACCAATTTGGATAATTTATAATAATCAATTTTAGCAATTTATTATGGAAAATTGATGATATATTAAAGAATATTTTTAATTTCACCATATCAATATCTCTAAAAAAAATCTTTTTTTAAACCTCTTCTTAATACATATTTGGAAATGAAAAATAAATAAATCTCATTTTTACTAGATTTCTCTATTTTTACCAAATACTCCTTTAATACTAGTCAATCCCTATAATCCCTCCATACACCATATTCCCTAATAAAATAGCTATAATATAGTAGCTCTATTTTTCAAATTTTTAGGACCTCATGAATGAATAAATAATATATTAAAAAACAAGGTGAAACCCTTATAGCTAAGACATGGAATTTTTATTTAGAAAATGAAAATAGATTCATGTCTTCTAGCTTGAAATGTTGTTTTCTTTTATACATCCTATTTATTTTGAAACTTGTAAAATATAAAATATAAAATAAAGATGACTAATTTATATATGTTATTATTAATAATATTGGTAGTTCTTATTTTATTTTTTGGAACAATTTTTGACTTCATGAAATAAGTTTTAGAGGGTGACTACAAAATATCATCTCTTTAATGATTTTGTTTATAAATCTTGGATTGATCAAAATAATTGGTATATATATATATATCAAATCCTTAGCGTGTGAATATAAAGATAAATTCAACTATATAAAGAAACAACATCTTCTCAACAACAACAACAATAATGGTCGGAAATACTTGTAACCATTTTCTACTATTAATGGTGACAAAGTATTGAAACAAAAATGTAAGAAGATTAAGAGATGTTGCAACTATTGTTAGTGAGGTGGTTGTGTTTAGTATAAATGTGTTGAAAATATGGAGGAATTATAATCAGCAATGGATACGCACAAGATATTCACTCTTCTGATACTTTCTTTTCAAGGCATGTGCTTTCCACTTCTTATTTTTCCTTCAATCAAACAACTACTTCCTAAGGTAATCAGTGGTTTTTTTTTTATTCTAAGGCATCTTACGTTGTTCAAAAAAGTTTTTTTTTCTTTGAATGAATTAGATCTAATGTAGTAAATTTTACTTCAAGGAAGTTTTTTTGGCATGGCATATCCCTCTAGATGGGTTGGTTGCATTTCTATTTTTGGGTACTTTCCGATTTCCCAAGGAATTTGAGATATTCCAAGTTATTTTAAACAAGTCCCAAATATTTTTTTGGGTTATGTTGTAACATTTTGGAATCTCCTTGACATGCCACACATAGTACCATAGGGAGCTATCCTTGTTCGTTAGCTTAGGAGCTAAATATCACTTAATTTGAGGATCAATCAACACTTGCAACATTTGTCGTAAATTTGGGATGTTTTGATGATGTGGATTGCCTACCTGGATGAACTATGGTGATGTGGTTATTCCCTATAGCAATCATTTTATGATTTTTAGCTTTGGCATATGGATGACTCACAATTGGTCTCTCTGTGACATTGTTCATATATGTTATTGTCCTATGATTGTAAATTAAGGGATCCTCCCCTTGGATTTCGAACACCCATTTATCATGAAGTTGATATGATGTGGCACTCCGTCAACCCAATATTCATGACATGAAGGTGATTTAAGGATCATGGATAAAATTTTATGAGCTACAAATGAGGTATAAACACTTTATTTTAAATATTACTTTGTTAGTGGGGATTTATACATCACGTTTCGTTACTTGAAAATTCACTCCCTTTTAAATTCATAGAGATAGTTGGAGGTAGGTTATACATTGGACCTTGATTTTGGATGCTATGTGGGGGTCTTGGAGCATTAAATCGGAATAAATTTGCATCTTTATAGTGATTCCACACCCCTATGTGTCCAAAATTTGCATGTTGTGGCCATATAAATGGATGTTGAATGTTGGAGATTGGCTGACTTCGTGGGATATTTCAGAATATTGAAAGGAAAAACTACCCATTAGCATCAAATCTAGATCTATTGGAGAATACTTCTTGCATCTTGGGGAGAGATCATAAAATTAAAACACAACTTTATTAATATCCCGTCGAGAGAATATTTTAAAATAAAAAAACGGTGGGGTCGAGCTAAGCTCTGGCCCCTGGATCCACCCCTTATTCTGTGGATGCAGTGATCAGGGCTAGGGCTAGCCCCAACCCACCCCAAAACACACAAACCAACACATAATTTTAAATAAAACATGGGAATGTATATATTTAATTCTGAATTGCATGGTGCATTGGTAATGCGCTGGTCTTGCCACCCTGAGGTGTCATGTTCGATCCCAACAAAGTGTTATCTTCCCATTACCAATTTTTTTTTCGGCCACCAGGGTGCCACGTGGCGACCTTTGGTTGACCCATGTGGTGCTCCCTTGTTGGTGGCACCATCAATCAATGAAATTTCTCTCTCTCAAACCATCCAGCAAACGACAAGTGGCGCATTTTGATTAGCCCAAAAATGTCCATTAAACCATCTACAATTAGGGTCTAGTTAGCGGTACGAACTACTGACTCAACAACCCTATTAATCCAAAAACCATCTTTTTTAGCTCTTTCAAAAAAAAGACAGAACGTGATTACAGGAGCATACATAGCTGGTTTTTCACAAAACGAGTTGCGCCAGATTTAGAACGAAGAGATCTATGCAAGCACACACATTTCATTCCATTTTGATAACTTCAAATTTTGAGCATAAAATTGATCCACTGGATCAATATAACATAGGAGGTTTGTTGATAATATCATATAACAGTTTCTTATTATTCGATAGCAAATGGTTTACTAGACTACAATCCATTTCATGACCATAATAAGCTTTCCACGAGGGTATCACTCATTGAACCTCTCACATATCATGTGCATTAGTGGCATACTAAATCATACCCCTAATTAGACAACATGTTGCAAAATACCACTAAGAATCACATTATTTAACCTCCTAACAATAATATCCCCAACAAATTCCCAATTTACAAAACTCTACTTTCACTGGATATTGTAGGTATCCATTTTTCATTAACAGTTTTTCTACCCCTTTATAATTTTTTTTTAACTTTGACCTCCATTTTTTATAATTCCCAATATAAAAACCCTTTACCCCAACTATATCCTCAATATATTATAAATTTTTTTCCTCAAAATTTATCCCCCAATATGAATGTAATCACTGACTTAGTCATTAACTAGTTGTTAAGTTATGTATTAGGAATTTTCAAACAATTTCTGTAATTGTGTTTAAAAACATTGTGAACAAAAATTTAATTTGAATAATGGAAAACTGAATATGGAATTGGTTCCATAAAGTAAAAGATTGATGGTAAAGTAATTTCAAGATCTGAGAGTTAGTTGAATAGAATTCAGTTCAAACAGTTGCCCACTTCTGGGGATAAAAAGGGAATCCCAAGGAGGTTTTGGGGTTCTTCTCAGTAACTGAAGGAGGAAAAGACTCTGGAGAAAATTATGGACTGGTGTTAACCAGGGAATTAAACTAAATTTTCTATTGGATACTGGAATTGGAGACTGAACCGGATTGTCTTGTAGTCTCTTCCATAATTTCTATCAACAATGAAGCTCAGCCTTGGAGTTCGGGGGAGAGTTGGAGGACGTAATTGCCTTAGTCGTGGAAGGGAGGCATAAAATCAGTCCCAGCAATAGAGGAAAGATAAGTAATTTGTTAACTATAATTATAGGAGATTCTGTGTACATAACTTTTCTTGTAGAAAATAGATTATATGGAAAGTTGTTTACTGATTTTAGTTAATCATCTGAGGACTGTAAACCCAGACCCCTCGAAAAAAGGTTCTGGGTAGATCATCCTTTTCTACCTATGATATTACATGGACATTTATGGTCCGGACATATATGTTGAAACTAATTGCATAGTGAATGAACCTTGTACTGTATAGAGAGAATAGAAATATAGTAATAATATAGACTGTAATGTATATTTCATGGTTGAATAGTATTTTATATCATTTTTTGTATTCTACATACACATACTACTTAGAGTACAACTACTGAATACATTTCCAAATATAAAATGTAAAAGTAGTTCAAAAAAAGGGCATTTAGAATAACTAGATTTTTACAGTACCGAACTTCTCGAACTGGTAAAGGGAAAGAAACTATATACATATATATAGAAAAAAATTTAATTCTCAAGAATCTAAAGCCATTGAAGAGAACAACGTTCAGAAGAAGAAATCCTTGAGTTAACTTGCTAGAATATTTCCTGAACATAATTTCTCAAAGATTGACAATCTAGTAATTACATATAAAAGCTGAAAGCTCTAAAATAATTATGAGCAAGCTTAAAAAATGACAGAGGAATTTACTGTCAACATGTAACATTATAGAGAAAATTTCAAAACTTTAAGATTCTGTTGAACTCGATATTTATGGTTATAATTAACAAGATAACTATTCAAAAACCATATATTAAAACTCTGTAAATGAGAAACAGGTTTTATATTGTCAATAATAGATAATTTCTTATCCTTGGCAATCAAGTTTGAATAAATTAAGCAGCAGCTACAAACTAAACCCTTGTGGCTCAACCTGAACGCTATCCATCGAAAATGTTAAATATTCTTAGTTATCAAGAAGAGCGAAAGAGATTTAATAGAAATTTCAACATGAAATATATATATACATATATGTACAGGCCAACCATGGCACTGCCTTAAAACATAGAGATTAAACCCTAGATTTCTTGTTAACTAGTATGAGAACAGAAAGAATAAAGCTTCTTGCTCAAGAAGAAAACAGGTAATACTGAGCCTCAGGGTACGACTCAATTTCTTAAGAATAAATGTGAAATTAAACTTGTGATGATCCAACCACCAAGAGAAGGAGACCTCGCCTGCAATAAGTGGAGGCAATTATTACGACTCAAAGCAACAAGAACAATTTTGGAGAAAAATGTTTAATCTACTCACCCGTGACATTGTGGAAGAAGTAAAGCATGTTCCTTAAGATCGTTTGTCTAGAACTCCATAGGAACCTGCCACAAAATCCCTAAGAATATTCATAAGAAAACTAGGTTAACAATGAAATGAATTAGGGGAAAGGAAAAATGTCTTAACAGTTGACTATATGAAGAATTTTATTAAGGTAAACAAAAGAATTAAAAGAGAATAGTAAATGAGTTACCTAATAAACTGTAGTAGTAGGTTCGAGGTGAAAACAATACCATGAGACTCTAAGAACTTGGACCAGAAGTTGCTGCTGGAACGAAATGATGGGCAGAGGAACTGCTTCTTGAAAAATCCATAGGAAACTTAGTAGGGTTTTGAAATGTATTCTTAGCTCAAGGTTTAAAACCAGAGCATCCAAACTGTGCCATAGTAATAAGCCTATCTTTCGCGTACCCAAGAGATTCTATGGAAAATTCTTGCGGTAACAGTAGAGAGTTACACAGGTAAACCAATTCTACAACAAAACACATCAATGAGACAGCGGGAGATGGGGCAGTATGGGTCATTACCCTATCTCACCCTCATCTGCACCACCACCGTTGATCACATGGGACATTGATCGAATGGTGGAAAATGTGCCAGATCAAGGAACAACTGTAGACCGTAACCCAAATCTTAAATTCCAGGACTAATACCAAGACAGGTGCATTAAACCATATTCATTGCAAATAAACAGTAACCAAGTGATACACATGGTTAAGGTGCGTTTAACCCCAAACGCTTGATTTACCGAATCGAATAAGAGTACCATAAGAATTTAACGCTCAGTACTGGATATTACATTAGTCATAATGGCATAAATAATTACTTATCTAAGGGTTGTATTCGTATACATATATTTCTTATAATTTATGTCGATATGGAATAAAGCATAAAGTAATAATAATCAACCATGCGAATATTCATATGAAAAAGTAGTGTAAATATAGTAAAGTTAGGGTAACTTATTGTGGTTAAATGTGATTTTTTTTATATGTCATTTATATTGAAGTAGTAGTTGTTACAAGTGGTATCAGAGCAACATTGTAATGTTGGGACACTATGGGTCAACTAACGCTTAAAGTTGTGTATTCCTGATGCAGACAGAAAGATTTAGTGGGATATAATGAGAAGGACACCATTATAATGACCACGTCCGAATGTTGGGGAACCACAACCCCGATAAGAGATGAACCTTGAAATATGGGTACAGCTGGGGGTAGAACAAAATCAACAAACTAGTAGGTTGTTATAAGAACATCAGCACCAAACCAGTCTCCTTTTAATCACTATGTAGAAGTTACAGGAGGAGATGGAGAGGGTGCGAAATGATAATGCAAGGTTGATGCAAGAGCAGGAGAGGATATTGAAAAGTCTCTCTAACAAGCAGAATCAAGGAATTGAGAAGCCGGGTACCGATAGGGAATTCCAGAAAGGAAATGAACAACAAATTAGAGATCATGATATGGACAGAATAGAAAGAATTCAGTCTCAGCGAAGTAACCGAAATAAAAATTATAGTAGAGTTGAAAGTAGAGTTGCAAGGTGAAATTAGGAAAATAAAACCCCCCACATTTGATGGGGTAGAGGAAGAGGTAGTTGAGGCATGGCTGATTAACATGAATAAATATTTCCAAGTGTATGAACACAGTAGTAATCTTAAGGCCAAATTGGCTATTTACCAATTAAGGGAGAAAGCCACTTGATGGTGGGAGGAAGTGAAGAATGTCTACAGTATAGAGGACCAAGATGTAACTTGGGATGCATTCCAACAATATTTTAAGGATAAGTACCTAACAAAATGCTTCGATGATGAAAAATCTTGAGAATTTCATGATTTGAAGTTGGGACAAATGACCATGGATGAGTATATCACTAAATTTACTTCCTTACTACGTTACGTACCCTATTTAATAGATGAAAAAGCTAAAGTACAAAGATTTTAATTAGTTTGATGACACATATGAAGGAACGTATAGAATTCGTAAATCCTAAGATGATGGATGAGGCAATCAGAAAAGCCAAAATGTGCTACTAGCAAGAAAAAGTCAAGGTGGAGCAAGATAAAAGCTGGCAGGCAAAGAAAGAACATAAAGTTAGTTATGGTTTTAAACAAAACAAAACCAGTAATTTTAAGGGTACAACTAAAATTTTAGTTAGTAGACAGTTTGGTAAGAATCATCAGAGAATAAGGTGGCCTGTAGAAGATAAAACTGCAGAAGCTTCCAGTAAACCAGAACAAAATCAGAACCAGAAGCCACCTTTACAATGTTGGGGGTGTGG
The DNA here is from genome assembly GCA_034641835.2 of Pinus albicaulis. Taxonomy (NCBI): domain Eukaryota; kingdom Viridiplantae; phylum Streptophyta; class Pinopsida; order Pinales; family Pinaceae; genus Pinus; species Pinus albicaulis. The sequence continues at coordinate 511,868,124 of CM076574.1, read as the reverse complement.
GGAGGCACACTACTACTAAAACTATCCACAGCGAGGCAGGAGTGAAGCATTGACCAATTTTCAAGAAGCCTCAACAGTGGGTGAAGTCACCAGAAACATACCCAGAATTAATGCGGGGTTGGAGGACCGACAAGCTGACTATGAGCCGACAATGATTAAACTGGAACCATTAGCCACTAGTAGATTGCAAGGAGAAGGTTATCTACTACAAAAAACAAGATGGAACTCGCGAGGAAATTCTAGGGATAAAGAAACCTGTACAACTGCGTCTAATCACAGCATCCAAATGGGTAAATGCATAAGGAAAGGATGTCAACTATATGCCATTCAAGTGGGTTTTACTAACTCTAAATAAAAGGCTCATAGGTTGGAAAATATACCAATAGTGCAGGAATTCAAGGATGTATTTCCACAGGAAATACCAGGATTGCCACCTAGAAGGGACATAGATTTTACAATTGAATTGATGTTGGGAGCATCGGCAATTTCCAGAGCACCCTATCGGATGAGTGTACCTGAATTGACTGAGTTAAAAATGTAGCTACAGCAATTACTAGATAAGGGATATATATGACCAAGTGTATCTCCTTAGGGAGCACCTATATTATTTGTGAAAAAGAAGGATAGAACCATGCGAATGTGCATGGATTACCGTCAGCTAAATAAACTAACTGTTAAGAATAGGTATCCCTTACCACGAATTGATGATATGTTTGACCAAGTAAAGGGAACCACAATATTTTCAAAAATAGATCTAAGATTAGGACATCATCAAATCTGGATAAAAGACGAAGACATACAGAAAAATGCTTTTCGTACAAGGTACAAGCACTAAGAATTTGTGGTGTTACCTTTCGGGTTAACCAATGCACCAACAACTATCATGAGGCTGATGCATGGTATATTTCATCCCTATCTGGATATTTTTGTGTTAATTTTCATTGATGAAATTTTAGTCTATTCTAAGAATGCGGAGGAACATAAGTAACATCTACAGATAGTGTTGGAAATGCTAAGGAAGCATCAGTTGTATACCAGGTTCAGTAAGTGTTATTTCTTCAAGGAAGAAATTTAGTACCTTGGTCATGTAATCTCTGTTGAAGGTATTTCAGTAGACCTTTAGAAGATCAGAACAATTATGAAATGGAAAGTGCCTCAAAATGTTGCAGACATCTGATCCTTTATGGGATTGGCTGGTTATTACCGATGATTTATTGAAGGATTCTCAAAAATTTCTTTTCCAATCACTTCACTACAAAGGAAAGGAAAGGTATTTAAGTGGACAAGGGAATGTCAAGACAGTTTTAAGAAGCTGAAGCAATTATTAACTACTGCTCCGATGTTAAAAGTAGCTAATCCTAATAAGGAGTTTGAGGTATGCACAGATGCATGCAAAGAAGGAGTTGGGGCAATCTTGTCGCAAGAGGGAAAGGTGATTTCTTATGAGTCCTGAAAATTAAAGGAGCATCAACAACGACATTCAACCTATGACTTGGAATTGACAACAGTGGTGCATGCACTTTGGGTGTGGAGGCACTACTTGCTTGGGAAAATATTTGTGCTCAAAACAGATCACAACAACTTAACTAGCTCTTTTAAGCAGGTTGATCTCAATTCTTGTCAGGCAAGGTGGAATGCTTTCCTAAGTGAATTTGATCTTGATATGCAAAATGTGAAAGGTAAGGAAAACCGAGTAGCAGACGCATTAAGAAAAAAGTTGCATGGTGTTTATGAGCTATAGTGTAATCAAGTTGAGTGCAGATTTCTGGAACAAATAAAAGTAGAAGCAGATAAGGATCCAGAATACAATTTTATGTGGCAGCAAGAAAAGGAGCTCAAGGAACAAGGAAAACCAGCTGAATATAGAATTGATAACGATGGTTTGTTAACTTTCAAAAAGAAAAGAATTTTTTTCCCGAGCCGAATGGAGTTGAAGGAATTGATATTAAATGAATATCATCGAAGTAATTATTCGAGACACCCTGGTTATCAGAAGATGTTAATAGCCATATGGAAGAATTACTTCTAGCCTGGTATGAGGAGAGATATAGTAGAATATTTTAACAAGTGCTTAGAATGCCAGCAAGTGAAAGTGGAGCACCAGCATCCAGTTGGGCTGATGCAGCTTATACCGGTACCTAAATGGAAGTGGGGAGTGATATCATTAGATTTAATCACTAGACTACCAAGATCAAAAAGGCACAATGACTCTATAATGGTAATGGTGGATAGATTAAGAAAACTTGCACACTTTATACCAGTGCAGTCCACTTATAAGACAGTGCAGATAGAAAATATATTCATGCGAGAGATATTCAAATTACATGGAATTCCAAAGACTGTCATATCTGATAGGGATGTAAATTTTACATCAACATTTTGGAAAACATTGTTCACTGGGTTGGGAACCCAAATTAACTTCATCACTTCTTACCATCCGCAGACAGACAGACAAACAAAGTGAGTAAATCAAATTTTGGAGGACATGTTACGTATATATGTAATGCAACATCCAACTAGGTGGGAAGAGTATTTACATCTAGTAGAGTTTGCATACAATAACGTTTATCGGGAATCACTCAAAATGAGTCCGTTCGAAGCCTTGTATGGGCGACAGTGTCAAACTCCTATTAATTGGAGTACCCCAAAAAAACAAGTTGATGCTTAGACCTGACATGTTAGTTGAAATGGAGACAGAAGTAAATAAGATTTGACAGAATTTGAAAGCAGCTCAGGATAGACAAAAGTGTATGCGGATAGAAACATAACTTATCGTCAATTTGAAATAGGGGACCATGTGTACGTAAGGATTAAGCCAAAGAAAATCACGTTAAGATGGGCCTCATGTGCCAAGTTGGCTCCTAGATTTTGCAATCCATTCCAAATATTGGAACGAGTAGGAACTGTGGCTTATCGATTAGCTTTGCCCAGTCATATTCGAGTACACAACGTTTTTCATGTGTCTCTATTAAAAAGAGACATTCATGATTCAAAACATATAATCCACTGGCAGAATATACAGGTAGAATATGTATACCAAATTGATTAAGGTATGTTAAGACTTATAAGTAAAACTAATACAACTCATTGTTTGCAGGTTGAACCGAACGGAGAATTCCTCGTCGAACCCCTCAGTATAATCGATCGAAGGGAAATCATGCTCCAGAAGCGAGTCATCACCCAAGTTAAAGTGCAATGGAAGAACTTTGGCCCGAAAGAAGCTAGCTAGGAGGATGAAGGTTTTGTTCGGGAAGCCTATCCTGAACTTTTGGCTGAAACAGAATGAGAACACCGGGCACGGTGTTCACTTCCAGGGGGAAATTTGTAACCACTGACTTAGTCATTAACTAGTTGTTAGGTTCTGTATTAGAAAATTTAAAACAATTACTATAATTGTGTTTAAAAACATTGTGAACAGAAATTTAATTTGAACAATGGAAAACTGATTATGGAATTTGTTTCATAAAGTAAAAGATTGATGGTAAAGTAATTTCAAGATCTGAGAGTTAGTTGAACATAATATAGCTCAAACAGTTGCCCACCTCTGGGGATAAAAATGGAATCCCAGGGAGGTTTGGGGGTTATGTTCGGTAAATGAAGGAGGAAAAGACTCTGCAGAAAATCCTGGACTGGTGTTAACCAGGGAATTAAACTAAATTTTCTATTGCATACTGGAATTAGAGACTAGACTGGATTTTCCCATAGTCTCTTCTAGAATTTCTGTCAACAATGAAGCTCAGGCTTGGAGCTCGGGGGAGAGTTGGAGGACGTAATTGCCTCAGTCATGGAAGGGAGGCATAAAATCAGTCCCAGTAACAGAGGACATATAAGTAATTTGTTAACTATAATTATAGGAGATTCTATTTACATAACTTTTCTTGTAGAAAATAGATTATATGGAAAGTTGTTTACTGATTTTAGTTAATCATCTGAGGACTGTAAACCCAGACCCCTCGAAAAAAGGTTCTCGGTAGATCGTCCTTTTCTACCTATGATATTACATGGACATTTATGGTCTGGACATATATGTTGAAACTAATTGCATAGTGAATGAATCTTGTACTGTATAGAAAGAATAGAAATACAGTAACAATATAGACTGTAATGTATATTTCGTGGGTGAATAGTATTTTATATCATTTGTTGTATTCTACATACACATACTACTTAGAGTACAACTATTGAATACACTTCCAAATATAAAACGTAAAAGTAGTTTAGAAAAAGGGCATTTAGAATAACTAGATTTTTACAGTACTGAACTTCTCGAACTGGTAAAGGGAAAGAAACTATATACATATATGCATAACAAACTGTAATTCTCAAGAATCTAAAGCCATTGAAAAGAACAACGTTCAGAAGAATAAATCCTCAAGTTAACTTGCTAGAATATTTCCTGAACATAATTTCTCAAAGATTGACAATCTAGTAGTTACATATAAAAGCCGAAAGTTCTAAAATAATTGTGAGCAAGATTAAAAAACGACAGAGGCATTTACTATCAACATGTAACATTATAGAGAAAGACTCAAAACTTTAAGATTTTGTTGAACTCGAGATTTATGGTGACAATTAACATGATAACTATTCAGAAAATATATATTAAAACTCCATAAACGAGAAATAGGAATTACATTGTCAATAACAGGTAATCTCTTATCCTTGGCAATCAAGTTTGAATAAATTAAGCAACAACTACAAACTAAACTCTTGCGGCTCAACCTGAACGCTATCCATCGAAACTGTTAAATATTCTTAGTTATCAAGAAGAGCGAAACCGATTTAATAGAAATTTCAACATGATATATATATATATATATATATATATATATATATATATATATATAGGCTGACCATGGCACTGCCTTAAAACATAGAGATTAAACCCTAGATTTCTTATTAACTAGTATGAGAACAGAAAAAATAAAGCTTCTTGCTCAAGAAGAAAACAGGTAAGACTGAGCCTCAGGGTAAGACTCAATTTCTTAAGAATAAATGTAAAAATAAACTTGTGATGATCCAACCATTAATAGAAGGAGACCTTGCCTGCAATAAGGAGATGCGAGTATTACGACTTAGAGCAACAAGAACAATTTTCGGAGAAAAATGTTTAATCTACTCACCCGTGACATTGTGGAAGAAGTAAAGTGTGTCCCTTAAGATCATTTGCCGAGAACTCTGTAGGAACCTACCACAAAATCCATAAGCATATTCATAAGAAAACTGGGTTAACAATGAAATGAATCAGGGCAAAGGAAAAACGTCTTAAGAGTTGAGTGTATGAAGAATTTTATTAAGGTAAGCAAAAGAATTAAAAGAGAACAGTAAATGAGTTACCTCATAGGCCGCAGTAGCAGGTTCAAGGTGAAAACAATATCATGAGACTGTAAGAACCCGAACAAGAAGTTGCTGCTGGAACGAAATAATGGGCAGAGGAACTGCTTCTCGAAAAATCCATAGGAAACTTAGCAGGGTTTTGAAATGTATTCTCAGCGCAAGCTCTAAAACCAGAGCATCTGAACTGTGCCATAGCAATGAGCCTATCTGTCGTGTACCCAAGAGATTCTATGGACAATTCTTGCGGTAACAACAAAGAGTTGCAAAGGTAAACCGATTCTATAGAAAAATGCATCAATGAGCCGGCGTGAGATGGGGGGGTATGGGTGATTACCCTAACTCACCCTCATCCACACCACCACCGTTGATCACATGGGACATTGATCGGATGGCGGAAAATGTGCCAGATCAAGGAACAACTATAGACTGTAACCCAAATCTTAAATGCCAGGACTAATACAGAGAGGGGTGCATTAAACCATATTCATTGCAAATAAACAGTAATACACATGGTTAAGGTGCATTGAACCCCAAACGCTTGATTTACCGAATCCAATAAGAGTACCATACGAATTTAACATTCAATACTGGATATGACATTAGTCATAATGGCATAAATAATTACTTAGCTAAGGGTTTTATTCGTATACATATATTTCTTATAATTTTTTTAATATTTCATTTATATTGAAGTATTAGTTGTTACAATGAATGCATGTAATAGGATATTTCTCCCCGAATGAAACTCCCTGAAGTTTTACATTCCATTTATCTTTTTTGAATGCTATAGTTCAAGCCAAATTTATGAAAAAGATTAGTTTTGAGATATTTATATAAAAGCACTTCCTCTTATACTTTTGCATTTAATAATGATAGCGCTTTTTCTCTCAATTAACAATTTTACTTACTAAAGTAGAACTTTATAAAAAATTTCACTTGCTTATCAAAATCATAATGATTTTTAACCATTACAACAATGGTAAATTAAAAAGATGATGATTAAACAACCCGCTTCTCCAAATAAACATTAAAATGTATGTCATTAATTAAATAAATAAATTTGAAAATGATAAACACTAAATTGAATGATATTAGACTTCTTTCATAATTAATTAATAAAATTTGATTTTATGTAAATAAAATATTACAACTTTTTATGGTTTAATATTTTCTATTTTCATTACCTATTATATTAAATCTATATTTATCAAATCAAAAGCTGAAATTAACAGTACGACTTTACGTTATGAAACCTAGTGTCACGGTTCTAGATGCCCAGCCTACTTGTTCGGTGCACAATATAAATGTAGCACATGTAAATTATGTACCGAAGTTAATGTTCGGAGGTGCACGGATGCGAATTACCGACTGAAATAATACTTTCTTCATGTAATAATGAGATGGTAAAGTGCATTCCATAAGTTGTGTTTCGTGGGAGCAGTTGACAAACTCCACGAGGGGGGACTCTGGTGAAGGTATCATGTGCGTATTTTTGTAAAAAAATTCAAAACAGGAGAAAGCTGCAAAACGGCAATTTCAACCTTAATTGCGCTAGTTTAAAATCGTACAAAGAGAATAAGAGCCCGTTCAAGCTGGCTGGTCGAAAGTGAGGGGAATTTTGCGAAGGTAAGGAGAAGAAAACGGAAGGCCACTTTCTTGCAATAGTGAGTGTGGCTGCTTCACTGTTTGTACACCCGGCATCATTACAAATTTGTCTGTTCCTATCATGTGCTGTTTACGGTGATTTGATGCGGCCCATGACCATCTTCAATCCCTCTCTCACATATAGAAAATTCCGTGAAATTCCGTCGAGGTAATTATGCAGGGGCACTTTGACTTATTTATCACTCGATCACGCAATCATCCTCCTTCAATCATACAGAGTATAAACCCTATTAACTTGGGCCAGTGCAGATACAATTCATTTTGGGAGGAAGGAGATTTGTCAGGAATGGACGGAGTGAAGTAGCCAATCCTTTTCGTATGAAGGTGTACGGTTGTGTGGAAACCCCGTCACTGAATTGCGTAATTTGAGTGTACGTCGATATTTTTATTTATAATTTATTTTATAAAATCTTACATAAAACTCCGTCACTGAATTGCATAATTTAAGTGTACGTTGATATTTTTATTTATAATTTATTTTATAAAATCTTACATAAAAAGTAATCAAAGGAAAATTTGGCATGTTGCATTACAGTTTGGGAAAAAAATTATAACTCACGGGTCAAACCAGTGGTGGGAAAGCCATTCAGAACTGACGTGTTACATTAGTGGTTGGGAGAGTTATTACTCATTACTGTTCATTAATGAAGTTTGTTTTATCATTATTATTCAAATAAACCACACTACCTGAAATTACATGATTGTAGTATGTAAAGTATAGTTACTAAATTCAGCCGAATCAGACTAAAAAATTAGGAAATTGGGTGGATCGGTTAAAATTAATTTGATACAAACTGTCATTAAATAAATTTGTTTATTTCTTTCCTGGCCATTTATCGTCCGTCACGACCAGATCAAGATCCAGAGTATCTTCTTGTTCGTGTGCGAGACCTTCGTGGTTGAGATCATGATGCTAGAAGGAGGGTTTATGGGAGCCTTCCCATTCTCAGCGGATTTGTAATCCTCCATCACGACCAGTCATAGATTCACTAGAAAATTGCAAGTCGGAATGATGGGTGAAATTTCCTATCTCAATTCTGTTTAGTTTAATTGATTAGAGGAAATGAGAAAAGTTGTGGCATTTTATTGTTCTCTTAAGGTTGGCATTTAATGATATTGAAGGATATCCTATTATCTAAATATAATTACGACTCGTAACTAATGTTAATTTTCACTGGTAACCAATGTATGGCGCTATACAATATGGAAGAAGGAAAGAACAAAGGAGTTTAGAAAAGTTATCACATCGAGAGTGAAGTGAAATAAAAATAAGAATGAGAGTATTTGAATTAAAAAAAAAAATAGAAAAACATAATGTAAAAATGAAATAGAGGAGTTTAGTGATTCAACTTTAATTTTTTAATTTGTGATTGAAATATTTAAAACTATCATCTTTATATTATGTAATTTTTTTGTGGAAATTGTTATATAAATTAGAGTAGCTATTTTTAAAGTATTGTTTTTTATTTTTAAAATTTAATATATATGATGTATATAGCATTACCTTTATGAATAATAGTCAATTGTTTATTCTTAATAAGATTGGCTGGAATACAATTTTGTTGGAGAAATAAATTATATAGTTTTTAAATTATTTTGGATAGATGACCCTTGATGCTTTGATATATTTTCTTTATTGTTAACTTTTGATTGTTATTCTTTTATTGTTCATGCAAAAAGAGTTCCTAATTCTATCTTATTCACTTTTATTTAGGATGAATTCTTTTTACTAATCTTAATATTGAATTTTATTTTCAATTTCCATAATGTGATTGAAAATTAATTTTTTTAAATATATTTGAAAGACATTATTTTATTTTATTGTCTGCAAGGTCTTGGTTAAACGGTGATGAGGCGTGTTGTTATGGCACTGATCACAAGTTCAATTCCCTTCCCGGATCGGGGTGATGTATTTGGACATGTTGATGAAAATGTAAAGATGTGGTCCTACCAAAACTTACAAAAAAAAAGAAAGACATTATTTTATTACTGGTAAGATAGATACTGCCGAATTTTTTCCGTATTGAATTTTAAATAGTCATTTTTTTTCCGCATTGAATCGAATTCGAACTTGTTAACTATGATGTAAAGGGGTAGATTTTTGTACTTTCCAATGCCTCTCTGTATTAGGCCATTAATATGTTATTAGTCTCGGCCTAAGAAACCCTAGGAATTGATACACTTGTTGACTATCATTAGTTTTGCATTGACCATGGCAAGCTATATTGTTTAACATTATAGATAATTAAAGTATCTTTTATTTTAATTAAAAAAATGTTAGCAATCTATTGGCTTAAAAATTCATCTCTTTTATTTCATATTTCCTAACATCTGTACCATGTTGCCCATAAAATTTATTCACCTTCAAAACTCATTTGTTTTCATAAGGATTACTAATTTTCACAAGATCTTGTAATATAATTAAATAAATTGACACAAATTAATACATATATGAACATATATTATTAACTTGACATTTATAGTCTTCCAAAGTTTTCACACGAATTGTACTAGAATTTCTTATCTCATCAATATAACTAGAAGCCTATTTCTTTCATGTAAACCATAAGGACAAGTTCAATTTTAATGGAAATTCTTCGTATATGTTGACACATCTCCAAAAGATATGTACTCCCAAGAAGCTTCATACACTTTGAGATAAAAGAAAAGGGCATTTTTGTGGGCTCTCTTGTGCTCAAAGTTATTGGTGAAATTAATTTACATGTTATGACAGTAAGCATTTTAATTCTATGGCTTGTTCGTGCCCTTTCTATGTGTCATGGATATGTGGAGGCTTATTGCTACAAAAGATTTCTTCAATGGAAGTTTATCAAGGATTTTGATACCTTTGAATATGTGTGTGTACTTCACTACTGAGGCTAATTTATTCTCTGGCTTTGGCACAACTAGGACATTCAACAACAATAAGAGAGAAAATTTCACTTTCTTGGCCAACATTTTCCACGAAACTATCGGCATGTCTTACATCGATATATAACTTTCGTTTCTATAAATATATTCTAAGTATGATATCTAAACCTATATAATTAATGATTTTATTTCAGAAATTGTAGATATCTACACTGATATAATAACTTCTATAGTGATTCAATGACTAGGTTTCAATAAATATCTTCACAATATGATATCAATATCTATGGAATTGATGATTTCATTTCACAATTTTGCAGACATTTACATTCACATATTGACTTTTAGAATCATTCACTAGTAGGTTTTTGTTACATCAAGGACATACAGACAGGCGACTACTGTGATTCCAATAATATGCATTATCCATACACACACGGGAAGTAATACTACAACCATACCCTCATACAACTCTCTTGCTATGTATGGTGTTTGTGTATATGTGTCTTCGTATATGCTATACAATATTTTCTCATAGTATGTACTGAAATTGAATTGAAATTTTAGTAACCCTTTGTTTGCTTGCTATTTTTTTCTCTCACATTTTGCCAAAATTTTAACTATGGTCAAACTAAAAATTATCTCGACATGGATTTGTTGAATCACCCTCAAATTATGGCTTACGATGCCCTACTGGCATGGAAAAGTGATTTGGTAATAGAATGTGAACAACGACTGTCACTGCGCTATTACATCTCACCAAGGATTCACGACAACCATTGAAGTAATCAACAGAGAAATATAATGCAATGGTGTAAAAACTAACAAATTTAATGACCACATTAAAGTTATTACACAAATATTGTATTCATTTCATAATAGATCCATGAAGGAACATTAGCTGTGAAGACTAATTGGTGCTCCAACATTTGGATCTCCATAAGAGGAGTTAAAATATGACAATTTTTATGGCACTCAATATAAAAAAATAGAGGATGAATATATTTTTGAAGTTACTTGTTAGTGAAAAAATAATGCAATTTAATAATAGGACAATTTTAAGATAGACATTGATTTTGTTTAACTTCTTAAAATTTTTAATCTTATCACAAAGATTATTTATTTCAAATTAATAAATTATTAAAAAATAAAATTCAGAAATAAATGTGAAAATGAGCGTATGATACCTTGTTCAATATGTAAATTATGTATTGATGTTTCCTCACGCCATGTTAATGCAAAAATTAGAACTATGTTGATGTGTATATTGCACTATTTTAGTTGGGTTCTTCGGAAATGAAATGAACAAGAAATTATGTTATTAGTCCCTCTTCACAAAATACTATAACAATCCTTTTTCTTGTTTACCACTATTAGTTTTGCATTGAAATCTTTTTCCTGCTTTTTCATATATATAAAGCTTATGGGTAGGGACTACGCTACAAACAATTACACTTGTTGTAAAAATGTATCAAATAAATGAGATGTTATTGTAAATATATATCAAAGTATTTATTTCAATTTAAGGCGAATTTTAGTTGCTTAAATTTCTTATGATGATGGTGATTAATTTCCACTAAGACATTATTCGATATTAGTTACCTTAATGAATGAAAATAATTCCAAGATCGCCATGCTTTTGCTAAGGTTATTAGTTTGAAAATTATTTTTAAAAATGATAGATTATATCATCCTATGGTATTTTTTCAATTGACCAATTCGCAGGATCACTATGAATCTCATGAAAAATCTCTTATTTTAGAAATCTTCGTTTTCTTCTTAACATTAGTCAATATAGATATATATTTTTTATTTTCAATATTGGGGTTTCTCACCTCCTTATAATATCATAATTTCCTTTTTAACTCTAAGTCTTACTGCCATATAATTCCTCACTAAATTTGGAAGTAATAATATTTTTATTATTATTCTTATTTTGTAAAACAATCCCCTAATTTATCCCAGGTGGTTTAACAAAGACTCATATAATTATTTCATCCCCACTTGATTGTAATGATGGGGTGTTGGCTAAAAGAATAAAAAAATTTAAGAAATATCTTGGCTTCTGTGTTGTTTATCTTCTTCTTATAAATATGATATCTAGCCATAATTATGTTTTCAATTGAGGGGAGGATTCCTTCAATCAAGACGATGGGATAGGTATCAATACCTTAAATATTGATATTGCAAGTGATAAATTTCTTTCAATATATTATATCTTGGTCAAGGACTCGTAGGGTATACTACAATGTCAAATCTCATAACCATATATTGGAACAAGGGTGACGAGAGTCTCAAATAGGAGTTTCTTTTTACCCCATGCTGAAATATCTATAGACTTATAATTGTTCTCAAACCCACAAAATAATTTCCTTGTTCCATTCATCATTCTCCAAATGATATAATTCCAATTGAGCTTTTGATGAGTATCAATTCCAAAATACTTCTATGAAGGGAATTCCCCCAAGTAGTTTTTGGCATATATGAAGTATCATATGTGTTCTTCTTTTATTTAATAATCGTGACTTTAGTTTTGAAAATATTGATAATTACAACTATTTTGACCTAGAAATATTGGAGGATTGTTAGTTTCTTTCTAAGATCTTAGTGGTTCATGAGCAAAGGAACAATATCCTTAAGAAAAAAGGAGAAGAGTTATGACTATACTAGTGAATATGGATCTAACACAACGTGCATCTTCTAAACACTCTTTAATCTTATCATTATATGCCAAAAAAAATAGGAGATAACAAACATCCTTCCTTGACTTCAATTTTGCATTGTATTTGTTTTGGTGAAACCTTAGAGGTCATAATCTTTGAAATATCATTCTTGCATAGTGTTGTAACATCAACTCCCAAATTGAAAGAAATCATTATCTCTTCGAGCCTCTTACACAATTTTGTCCTAGGAACAATGTGAAAATATTTTCTAATGTAAATTAAATAATAGAATGGATCATTTTTATTATTTCTAAATTCCTTTACAATGATTCTATGAGTAACAATGTGGTCCATAGTTGAATGATGCACCATAAACTCTATTTGGCCTTTTTATATTTTTTACAAAGGCATTCTATCCATAGGCTAATCATCCTTTCAAAAATAATTCTATACACCTTTGCTAATATGTGGCTAATCGTAATGGCCCTATAATTACAAGGGTTTTTTTTTTATTTTCATTTTAAAGGTAGGCATGACGACTGCCACATCCAACGTTTATGAAAACTTTTCTTCATGGCCAAATTGAATAGGTTGCATATTTCATGTATTATGATAAAACGTATTAGAGGACACTTAAGCCTAATAGTGGCAACCTAAAGAAAAATAATAAAATAATAGTTAAAATAATAAAATAAGAGTTATGAATTTTGGAGGGAAAACAATAAAACCATTTTTTCTAATTGTATTTTTGGCTTATCTCCTTATATGTTTACTCAAATTTCAAGGTTAGAAACTCATTAGATGCGGAATTAAATTCCACATCCAATGAGTACACATTGACAAAAAGTGAAAATGCATCAAAAAACGTGTTGAATCACATTTTTTAATGTATCTACAATTTTTATCAAGGTTGGTCTTCTCAAAAGTATACATAATGGGTACTCATTGGATTTGGAATTTAATTCCGCATCTAACTAGTGTCTGAACTTGAAATTTGAGTAAACCTATAAGGAGATAAGTCAAAAATACATTTAAAAAAAAAGTAGTTTTTATTTTTTTCCGTCCAAAATATTTACATGTACCTCTTTTTAAATTTAAAGAAATTTTATTGGTTTACATATTATGACATATAAATTACACGAAAATTTCATGTTCACTTTTAGGTTTAAATTTCCTCTAATGCCTCCCATTTTAAAAACTTCATCTTTGTAGGCTTTTATTCTTAGCTTTCCCATAAGTAAGCTTTTTAATCCAAAATTTAATATCTTCCATTGAAAGGATATCATCCTCTATAGCAGCATTGGAAATGGTTTCCATAGAGTTATGGGATTCATAAAGGTTTTTAGGGTAGTAATCACAATTCCTCAAAGGAATCATATTAGTTTATGTAATTTTATAAATTATAATTTTCCTCCAAAAAAAAATTGGGATAAGATTTAGAAAATCGCAACAACTTCATGGTTTCTATTTATATAGCATCTTTCGTGTTTTTAATAAGACATTTGAGCATATTTATCTTATCAAACTTCACAAAATCATTAGGAACATCCTAAATTTTTCCTTTACCAATTTTGCAATCATTAAAATATGAAGGATTGATATTTCTATTATTCTCTCTATATGACACCTCGATAGAAAACATGCTAATGGAAATGGGGAGGTTATATTAAAACTATGATAGAGGTTTTCAATGTTATACTTATAGCTTAATAGGTCCAAACCCATCCTGAATGTTAATTTTATGCATGGAAATGTTTAGATTTAAGATTAAATCTTTGTGATTACATTTAGACTCATGGTCATTAAGGAGATCTAAATTTACAATTTTTTTGGAAACACATATATCAAATATAACATAATCCATGAAACTACTACCAATTGACAAATACAAGTACTATAGTTTGGAATTTTTCCATTTTATTACACCAAATCAAATTAATATTCCATCATAAGTATAAAGCTTCAATAACCGAGTAACGAATAAATTCCTTGTATTCAAATTTTATTTTGTATCTACCAGCTAAAATGATTTCATTGCCTAGGAAAAGAGGATTAGGCTTGAAATCAGTTCTTCGAATAATGCTTGTTTAGTTTTGGTTCTAACATTAAAGTTTCCTAACAAGACGATATTACCTTTATTCTTCAAACTATGAATATCTTATTCCTGAGTATTTTAAGAAAAACAATCATCATGATTGTTTTTCTTATAAAAGATAGATTTGATATGTGTAAAATAATAAATTGTTGTTTATATAATATTGGTATTAATATCAAATAATTAAATCCAAATATGTTGGTTAAGAGGGCTTATAAACTGAAACTGACTTTGAGGAGAAACAAACATTCATTTATATACAATAAGATATTCCTCCAATCCCTATATTAGAGGAGTTATTCTTGCACATTTACCAAAAAATGAATCCATTTATGTTAGGGACATTAGAATCATCATGCTCCAAAGTTTCAACTAAAAAACCGTACCAATTTCACTTGGGATCCAACTTAAAATAGGGCCCTTATGCCATACAAAGAAATAACAATGTCAAAAAATGATCTCGACTACTCCAAATTCCTATTTATTTATCTCATTTTTTTCTATCCATAGCAATGTCTTTTCTATTTCTAATGATTTCTCATTTTCCTTCCTCTTTTTCTTACGTCGCGTTTCAAAAATCATTCCTTATTTCATCCTACTATGCTAGAATGAGGTAGACAATTATAAATATTCATGTCCTTTTTAAGTGTATAATTTATTAAGTGTGTAAAATTTATCACTACATAGTAAAAATGTGAAGTTGGGTTACACTTTTTGCCCTTCTTTGAGAAAATAATATCATTTTTTTTTTCTGTTCTTCAACTTTCTGCAAGCCAAAACAATTTTTCTGTTTAGAATTTAATTTTACAATAAAAAGTCAAAGTTGTCAGAAATTTTATTAGCTTTCTATTACATATTTTTTGGAACTTTTTTATACACATTTCTATGTCAACTTAACATTTTTTTGAGTGTGTGTTCTTTAACAATCAAAGAATTCATAAAACTTCATGTTCAAATGTGTTGGTTTATTCTTTGAAAATTTTGTGTTTTTGCGAAACAAAATGTGTTACAAAAATCTAGACAGAGTCTACTTCGGTTTCGTTATATTTACGAAACCAACTGAAACATATCATAATTACTAGAATTTTTTGAAGATATCCGATATGAAAAAAATACATATTTTGAATATGTTTCAACTCTCACAAAATTTCTCAACATATAAGTTATAAACTAAAAATTTAAAAACTACCCATTATAGACAACAGGCTAATGTAATGCACCATAATTTTTTCAATTTTTTTAATAATGTATTTTGGAAAATACATAATATTGATTTCACTGAATCATATTGTACTTCAGGAATTGTTTACACCCATTTTATTACAAAATTAATTAAAATTGGTAAATAGTTTTGAAATTCCATAAAACTTACATTTCCTAAAAGTAGGTTGAATTCTGCAAATGATTGTCTTGGTTCCGACGGTTGATTCATAAAGTTTCATGGAGTTTAATGAGTCCAAAGTTGAAGAAATGTTTTAAGAGCTGAGCTGTTGTGTAATTGCAGATGTGTTAGTTCTATTGAACCATTAAAAGAGTTTGGCTGAATTATTTTTTATCTCGACGGCCCGTCAATTATCTGGCCTGCATGCAAGGTGAGAGTGAAATGCTTCTCTTTTTAATTTAATGTTACATTATTTAAATTTAATGTTACTTTATTTATTTTTAATTTATTTTTTATTTGTATAACATTCACTAAAAGCAGTAGTTGAATCAGTTGATCTTCTTTACTAACATCCTATTCTAGAGTGGGATCCCGTACCAGGGTGAGTTTACCTATAAGCAGTGAATGATCCACACCATAAATATGCCAGTCATAGTGGGGCTCTAGGTCAGTAGGGGCTGGGGCTGGGCTCCCGAGATACTATCTGGTAATTATTTTTTCAGTGAATTCCTTCTACAAGATTCGATGCTAGTCAAAATCTTCATCTTCTTCAGTCGTGAATTCTCTCTGCACTGTCTACGATCCACTGGTCTGAATAGGTTCACCTATATCCTTATCCTCTGTTGTGTCCCTCAATTCTTGGACCTATTCCTCCCACTGGGCTTCCTTCAACCACCAATCCTTGCTCTCTCAACCACTAGCTGAATTTCTCCAGCTTATTTAGTAGTGCCCCCATGCTGCCTTCTTCCTCAATCACCCATTCTAATACTTCAGCTTCTTTATGCATGCCAGACAGCATAAACATACTTATCTAATGCACCTAGAATTAATTCACATAACTCATTTTTTTATAGTTGAGACAGGTAGTATACACGCATTTAGCTTGTCCTCTTAACAGAATTTAAAAAAAAAATTTAAATTGTTGTTTTTAAATTTCTATAATATATATATATGTACGTATATATTATTTAAGAAAAGAAACATGGAATCTGTAAAAGTGACTTCCATAAATCATGGAAGCTTTGGAGACTGGGGTGATGATTTTATGCCTTAACTATCTTTACAAAAGATAGTCGTGGCTGTTTCTTGTATTCCTCAGACAACGTTTCTACACAGCGTCAAGCCGGTTGTCTATGTTGCATTGATTCTTGCATCTATTCCTATTGTGGTGGTGAGCTGGGTTTATGTTGCATTGATTCCTGTTGTTGTTTGTACTGTAGCGGTGAGCTAGTTTAGTCCTGGAGGATGTGCATGGGATGGAAGATACAATAAAGGTTTGCCCATTCCTGGACATAGAGGATAGCCTATAATTGGCCACCTTTGATTTTCAATTTTGTAGCCAAATTCATCCATTTTAGTCGGCCTAAAACTTGAAGTGAGTATATATTTTCAAGAGTAGATTCCTTTCATCCATAAATTTTGTGAGAGTTTTACTATTTTTCTCTGAATATGTTAAATCCACTAGTGCAACAATACATTCCAGTTTTCTCTCATTATAGAAGTGTATGCAACAACAACATTGTTGTATGTGTATGCAAGTTGACACAGAAGCAAATCTAAATCGAGTTGTTTACCAAGAAAAGAAGCGGTATTCCCTCTACATAGAGACTTGGTTTATATTGAACCAACAGCACTGGAAGCGAAAAAACCAAAAAATTACCAAGTGGAGACACTAGCAAATGACCAATTTGTTCCAGTCAATCCATAATCCACTGATGACAAAATCCTACTTCAATATATTCTTCTAATAGGAATAGACTTCATTATACTTTTACATAATCCTTTCAATCCTGTATTTTTCCCTACATTCATTTCAGTAGCATTTGGATCTGGAACCCAGGAGCAAAGCGGGAAAAGCGAGCTCCAGTGACCAACCATGTACATGATAGCTTAGTAGCATTCCTGATAAATCAAATGTTATCGAGCTTGATAACCCCACCTCAAATATGGAGTAGTATCTATCATCCTTGTCTATCCTTCATATGTTTGCTGTAAATGAAAAAAAAGCATGACACAGCAGAGATGATATGCTTATTTTCATTTTCACTACAGGATCAGTAGCAATGAAGCATACCCAACAACAAACTTTCTCTCTATGTGCAGTTGGGTTGAAAGGGAAGTCAAGAGTAGCATTAGCATGGTGCCTTTACTTTCCCTATATTAAACAGAGAGGGGTGAGTGTGCAACATTGGGAGGCAGGTTGTTCTTATGTTAACAGAGAGGGAAGTTGCATGTGCCAGCCTTGTGCCTTTCTAGATTTAACTATGATTCCATATTTAGTGTGGTGTTCACTATTTTAGTTTCCTTTCCAGATTTAGGATAAGTACACTTTTTAGGTTTATTTCTAGTCTTAGTGTTTTTCTATTGTTAGATGGTTCCATATTTGTTATTTGTTTTAATTAGCAATTTGCAATTCTATTTTAGTATTTTCCGATTTTATATAATGTGCCAGGCTTATGAATACATGAGTTAGGGGTATCCAATTGAATTTGAGTTGAGAGCAGGGAAATAGTATCTCTGCGTGCCTCTAATGCCTTTTTTGTTACAGTAATTATGGATATGATTTTATCTTGTTTCTGAATTATATATCGATCCCCAAACATTCCCATAAGGCTTTGAGAGACACATTATAAAATAATCATCCAAAATATGAAATAATAATATCTAATACAATTATTTACAACATTAGCATTAGATCTGGTCATGGTAAAATTCATACTGATTGTTGAACATGTGCTAGATTTCCCTCTGTACACATCTCTAGAGGTAATTGTTCTGCTCATAGCCCTAAGCTCATGTGTAGTATTACTGATCTATGATTTGTGCTTGATAAATGTATTACAACCATCTACTACAACTCTTTTATAGATGAAATTTATTCATAATTTCAGCATTCTATTCCCATATTTTTCATATCAAGTTATGATTTTGATATCCCCACTTAAGTGCTTGCAAAGGATGGATATGATCCTGATATTAAGTAGCATTAATGTGAGTTATTTTTAAAATCACATCATTAAAACCAAGGTATAATCCTCCACAGGTGACAATCAATGGTTCTATTTTATTGAGACTGTAATAAATTTTTGGTCAAGACACAACATGATGTACCCATTTATGCACATAATTGCAATAATAATCAACGCACTCTGAACAAATAGATCTTGGTATAGAAAATTTGATGAGAAGGCATATACACTATTACTATGACACTATTTATGAAATCTTGAACATCTTCATTTCTTTCCATGGTTTTTTGTCGGTCCTCACGTGTTTTAGGTAATTCTTCAATATCACATAAGAATGGAATGATAGAGTCCTTATACATATAAGGAATAACACGTAATGGGTTTTGTATTACTTTTATATTCCATCATGCTCTTGGGTATGTGGTACTTTCTTTTTTCTCTTTGGAAACCAAACTAAAAACTTAAGAACTTAAGAATGAGACTTTGTTATCATGCTCTTGGGCAAGGACTAGTTGCTCTGCAACTCTCGACCTTGTTTACTTATCTCTTAACTTATGATGGATGGCGTTTTTAATCAAATGGGATTACTTATTGTTTAATATTTTCTTATGTTTCCTTATTCTCTACCATTTAAATATATCATTTTGATTACTTCATTGATTAAAGGGTGATACTATCATTTCCATTATTTTATATTAATAGACTTTGGAAAATTTAAAACAACAAGAGTGTTTTTAATATTTCTCCACCTCAAATACCAATTTTTAAAGGTGGGAATTAAGAGAAAACTAAAAAATCTCTCAAATTATTATTTATTTATTTATTAAATAAGTAGTGTATGGTTCTATTTTTCCAATCCTGGTGGAAAAAACAAATAAAAGAAAGCATATATTGTTCTACAACAATAATATCAAGGAATAAATAGGGTAAAAGTTGTATAATTGTAAGAAACTATTTGCAAGTAAAATTATGAGCACATCCAAGAAATTTTCACTAGAATTATGGAAATACTAAATAAAACTACATTTATGGAGAAGATTTAATGATTCTAACATATTCCTACTAGTGAAAAATAAAAACTCCTTTCCTACACAGAGGAAATCATCATAGTACAACCAATTTCCTAGGTGCAATCATTAAGTGGAATATTTGGCATGACCTGGTAATATAACTAAGTGCCAAAGTAGAAAAGGAATTGAGTGTTACCACTTATCAGACCGTTGATTGATCCCTTAAACAAAAATTATCACAAACAATTTGATATCTTGATCTGATCATGGGAAAAAACTTGATGGAGAAAATTATGTATCTGGGGTGTCAAATTTGGAACGCACAAGCCTTTCTTGGATCAAGAGGTAGCATTTCGGGTTGGATTTGTACTTGATCACTCTTAAGAACATCAACTATATTGAGATCTCGAGACCAAAAGACATAATTGAAAATAATTGGAAACAATTCATCTCTCAACATCATTAATTAATAGATCACTGTTGAAATCATGATGATGGCAAGTGCTCAATGATTGCAGTGGTAAGGAGTCGAGCAATATTGCACTTAGTGGTTGGCGCTCGACAATAGATTGGAAAAGTTGACATAACTAGTTTCCATCTATCATCGTGATTATTAATGGGACTCACTGCTACCCATTGCCATGTTCTCGAAACTCAACTTTACTTCTTTGTTGGGTAGTGTTGGAAGACATGATAGAAAATTATTAAAATGTTTCCCTCTTCTACACTCTTAATTGAAATCAATTCTTAGACTTGGAAAAACCTAGAAACTTGAATAATTTATTAAGTATTATTTTATAGTGCATGATTGTGAACCTTCAACCTACAAATAAATCCAATCACTAAAACATAAAGAAAATTAACGCACACACACAAAGGTAAAAATGTGGGGATATTATAACAAAAGTATATATATTTATCTAAACCATATAATTACACAATCTAGATGGTCTCCCTCTAATACCCCTCAATATCTCCTTCCTAGTCTTCTAAAAAAATATCATCGTACATAAGACATGTGTTCTATTACAGTACTCATGCAAAACCAACAATCCAAATATGTTTCCTATATTATCTAACATATCCCATATTTGACTACACTATCTCTTTAACATAGAAACAAGTGACACTTGACTAACTTCCTAACAATTTAGAATCCTTCTAGAATATAGTTAGTAAAATTATTACAAATTCAAATAACTTGGGGACACTACTTTTCCTTGAAAAATAAATTAGGGAATGATTTCACATAGTAAATGGTGTTTTGAGCTAAATAGGTCAAAGATGAATTTGACTTGTAGGTGCTTCTCATCATTTAATTTAGTAAAAAATGGTGAATGTATATTAAGAATTATTTTGGCAGAGTTTGAGTCTCTCATTGTTGTGATTGTAGAGTCTAAATATTTAACTCAATTTTCTGTGGATGAACTTATGAGATCTATTCAATTTCAATAGCAAACAACTAATATATCTCTTGAAAATTCTTTTGAGAGATTATTTTAAGCAAAAGCTAATATTTATAGAGATAACTTCTAGGAATATGAGAATTTATCCCATGAGGAAAATCTGACCACTCATGAAAGAGGAAAAGCACAAGCATATAGAGGAGGTAGAGTTCGAGAAGGAAGGTATCCCACAAATAAAAAAGGAAGAGGTAATGATAGTAATTATTGAGGTAAAAGATATGGAAAATCAATAGTTCAATATTTTTATTTTAAAAAATTTAAAATTATGAATGTAATTAGTTGAAAAAAAAGGATAAGAAGCTAAATTATTTGAAGAGGAATAAGACGCGGGAAATCTATTTTAAGATTGTGATCCAACTAACAAGGACCAAGGATGTATAGATTTTGTACAGTGGTTTTAGTAATCACATGACTAGAAAAAGAGCTATATTTGTGAAATAGATAAATTTACTAAATTTAAAGCTCTCTTAGAAGATGATAATCTAATGGAAGTTAGATTAAATCGAAAATAGTAATAAGGACAAATGAAGACAAAAAATATACAATAATGATGCTTTATCTATTTTAGGGTAAGCATGTATCTCATTGAGTGTGGGCTAGCTTATTGAGAAGGGATATTTATTTTATTTTAAGAACAATTATTGGATCATCTATGATAAATAAAATCATAATTTGGTTATAGGAAAAAATAATATACTACAAAATAGAATCTCATCCTTTAATATTTGAATAAAAATAGCATGAAAAGTAGAGTATGATGATATTTATTGGTTATAGTACATGAGGTATGGACATATAAATATAAGAGGCTTCAAATTATTGCATAGTGAGAAAATGGTCAATGCATTTCCTATTTTTTATTATATTGATAATTCTATGACCAATGGATCATCTATGATAAATAAAATCATAATTAGATTATAGGAAAAAATAATATGCTACAAAATAGAATCTCATTTTTTAATATTTGAATAAAAATAGCATGAAAAGTAGGGTATGATGATATTTATTGGCTATAGTACATGAGGTATGGACATATAAATATAAGAGGCTTCAAATTATTGCATAATGAGAAATGGTCAATGCATTTCCTATTTTTTATTATATTGATAATTCTATGACCAATGTATTCTTGGTAAGTAGCACAAATACTAATTTACAATTGGAAAATCATGGAAAATAGAATAACAATTGGTGCTAGTGTATTTAGACGTGCATTTTTGTGAAAATATTTTCACTGAATTAACGAAAATATTTTATTATTTTTGTGGATGATTTTATTAGAACATCATGGGCATATTTTATTAAATAAAAATCTACTACCTGTCATTTTTCAACAATAAAATTTTATTATTGAGAAGCGAAGGGGAATTTTGAGGTCTAAAATGGGCCTCCTAAGAAAAATGTACAACAAAAATAAACTTTATAACAACCAATAGGATTCAAGATGATGATGTCAACCATGGGGGATGATTCACCATTTTTTAAATAAAAAGGTAAAAATATTAAAAAATAATAAAATAATAAAACTACTTTTCAACTCGTATTTTCAACTTATCTCCCAAAGTTACTCAAATTTTGAGCGGGAGTACTCGTTGGATGCGAAATTTAATTCCTCATCCAAGGAGTACCATGTTGCATACTTTCGATGGGTCCTACAACACGAAAAATGAGAAATACATAAAAAAAAACTTGATTACAATCACGTTTTTCATGTATTTCTCATTTTTCGTGTAGTAGGACCCATCGAAAGTATGCAACATGGGTACTCCTTGGATGAGGAATTAAATTTCGCATCCAACGAGTACTCCCGCTCGAAATTTGAGTAAAAAATTTGGGAGATAAGTTGAAAATATGAGTTGAAAAAGTAGTTTTTTCATTTTTCCCTCTAAAATTTGATGATGTCATCAAATCTTATTTGATTTTCTCCACTATTATTTTATAATTTCCTTAGGAGGCCCATTTTAGACCTCAAAATTCCCCTAATGATAGACACCAAAAATTTACTTCTAATGAGAGAAATTATTATTGTAGAAGGAATGTGATCCACACATAATTGAAATATATATATACCACCAATTATGGTGTGGACAAACATAATAATAGGATGATCGTTGAGATGGCTAAAATCATGTTGAAATTTAAACAAAATTCCAAACATATTTTGATTTGGAGTTGTAATCGCATCTATTTATTTGATTAATATATGTCCAATGAGAAGTGTGGAAAATATTTCTCCATATTGGGCATGGAGTCAACTTAGTGTTTCACATTTGAATTATTTAATTGTATTTATTATGCTATATTATTGTTGAAGAAAGAAATAAAATAGACAAAAAAAAAGTCAAATGCAATTTTATTGCCTGTTCAACAAATCATTATATATTGTGTAATCCAAAATCTAAATACTTATCAAATCCATCAACTAAAAATTTGTTGGTTAGTAATACTAAATTTTTTGATGAAAAAACTGAATGGTAATGCAATGAAGGTGTCCAACAAGAAAATCAAATACTTACAACACAAAAGGATGAATCTTATATTTCAATAAATCCATCCATTAGTTCAAATACTTATGAAACTACATCCAATCCATCACCTTCTTGAACTTCAATTCTTGATTCAATTCCAGGTCCTGCTTCAAGAAATATAAAATTCGTAACTGAAATTTATGAATATGATTTTTTTTTTCTAATGTCTCAGATTGAAGAAGAACTAATATATTTTGAAGTAGTAGTGAAAGCGTTATCTTGTTGCAAATCAAAGTAAGAGGGAATTGTGACAATTAAAATTAATGAAACATAAAATCTTTTCAATCCTCCTATTGGAAAATAACTCGTTAGGGTCCAAAAAGTGTATAAAGGAAACAAATAGTTGATGCATCTATACAAAAGAATAAATAATTTCTATTGAGAAATGGATATGATTAGTATCCATGAATTTTCCACATTGAAACATATGCTCATATTGAAAAATGGGATACAATAAGAACTATTTTTGCATTAGAAGGACAATATAATTGGTTAGATTATTAGTTTGATGTGAAATCAAACTTCTAAATGGTGTACTGAAAGATGTGTATATTTCATATCCCCAAGGATATGAAGTTATACAAAATGAATAGGAAGTCTACATGATAAAAACAACACTCTATGGAATTAAACAAGATCCATGAGCATGGTGTGGAAAATTTGATAACTATTTTCCAAAATGGGGATTTTACAAAATTGAACATGAACCCATATTATATGTGAGCTCAAATGTTAATGGTCTAGTAATGGTTAGCTTATATGTGGATGACTTGATATATACATCTTCAAGTAATTTGTTAGCAGAACAATTGAGACAAACACTGGGGACTAAATTTGAAGTGACTAATTTGAGTATGATGGATTATTTTCTTGGCATATAAATGAGGAAAATTAATGATATTATGCTTACCTCACAAGAAAAGTATGCTACAAATCTTATTTACAAATGGAAATGGAAACTAGTAATCCCATGAGTGTCCCCATGGATACAAACAAAGATTTTTCTGATCTAATATGAGCCTAAAATCTTAGATACTAAATAATATAGGATTTTGGTAAGAGGTCTCATGTATATTACTATCGTTGGACCTTATATTATTAAAGTGTTAAGTTAATCTCTAGATTCTTATAAAATTCAAATAATATTCACTTTGGATTAGCAAAAATAATTTTGAGGTATCTCCATGGAACAAACCAATTTTTTCATTCTCTATAGTTCAAATGATAATTGTGGGTAGTTAGTTGGTTATACAAATAGTTATTGGACTAAACTTCTTGATGATAAATAATTTTTTTTAGGTTATATTTTCATTCTAGGATAAGGTGGGAGATCATTATATTCAAATAAATAGCAAACTATTCCATTATCATTTGCAAAGAAATAATATATTTTAGGAACATCAACAATATAACAAGCAACTTGGTTGAATGAAATATTAATGATCCAAAATAAGAACAAAAGGTACCATAACTATTTAATTTTATTATATTCATAGTTTCTATAAGTACAATTATAGTGTCTCATAGTAATAGTAAACATATTATTATAAAATATCATTTCATGTTAGATCCCTATAATACTAGTGTATCCCCTTATTGTTACTATTAGTGTAGCCCCATTATTGTTATTGTTGTACCCATGAAATCCCCGTATTTTTATTATTGTGCCCCATAGAAGCCCACTATTTTTATTGTTGTTCTCTTATGTTAGTATGAATCCTTTGTCGAAGTGTACGAAAAAGGACCACTTTAGCTACGCATAACTAATAGCCCTAACAAAAAAATGGCTGCCAATATCTTCAGATTTGCGGTTAGTTGAACATAAAAGAGCTGCAAAAACCAGATCTATGCATGGAAAGACATTAAGCAGAAAAAACAAGGGTTTGCTCCATATACCAATAGACAAGACAAGAACAATTTTTGAAATAATTTTTATATTAATTGGGCACCTGGGAGGAAAACAAGAAGGCATATCCAATTCTCCTCAGTGGGATGGGTTCTTGGAAGTCCTCAGCACTTCAGATCTAAGATTTCTCTCTCTTGTTGGTGTAGAAAACCCACACAAAGAATGGAACTCAAAGGGAGCTCACACAACAAATGGTAGAAAAATGGGACCAAGTGTATAGATCCAGAGTGATCTAATAGGCAACAAAAGGTGAAGAATGGTAGGAAAAACCCTCCTATTTATAACAAAATATTGGGTCATTCTAGACCTTGGTGCATGGGTTAACCAGATCTAGATCCACTTTTTATGGAATATTTTATTATATTTGTTGGAGGGAAAAGGTATTTGACTTGGGTCAAATCCCTCAATTTGTCAAAAATAAATAAATAAATGATTTATTTATCTTTTTAAGGAAGCGGTTAGAAGATAATCAAATAAATAATGATTTATTTAATTATTTAAGGAAGTGGTTGAAAGATAATTAAATAAATAATGATTTATTTAATTATTTGTGGTGATTTGGTCATATTTAACAAGGAATATTATCTAAATAAGATTTAAATAATTATTCCTAGAAAACAATAAGATAAATAAAGGTTTATCTAATTAATTTCTTTGTTTTTGGGTTAAACATGATTGGGAATAATAATTAAATTATGGTTTAATTAATTATTCCATGAGGAAAATTAAACAAAATAGGTTTGTTTAATATTTCCTTTTGGGGTTTCGTGTTTAGACCATAAACAACCTAATAAATGTGGTTTATTAAGTTATTTTACATAGTGAAAGCAATTTTACTTAGGGTAAAATTGGTCTTACATGGTGTACTTGGGTCCATCTAATGATAAGAGGTTAGATGACCAAAAAATGGTGTAACAGATTGCCCCCCAGCGTGCGAGTGTCAGGAGCAAATCGTATGACCGAAGTACGTTGTAAGAACACAATCACTAGATAACAAAAGGGATGTCAGAGAGAGAAATGTGAGGTAGATAGTGTGCTGAAGGACTAGACCCTGAGGAGACGAGACTCGCAGGTGCAACAAGTCTCTTTTTATGAGAGGGTACCTGTGCCGAAGGCGGCGGGGGAGGCATACCTATGCCCGCCGTGACAAAGTACAAAAGAATAGTGTGTCCAGTAAACAAGGGACCGAACCATAAAGTACAGCTGGTCATAATCATGAGCCAGATAAAAATACAATGAGGAATCCCACATACATGCTGTGCCTGGGATAACAGCCAGGACTTGTACAATAATATCTGAGTACATGAGATACAAATACAACCCAAATGTCCCCTGTAAATGGGGAAGGGCTCACAAAATCTGACTGATACATGCAAATCAAATAGGCGCTGCAAGTGGCTAAGGCCAACATCATCAGATATCTGGAGCTGCATCGAAGGCTGCAAGGAAGAGGTCATCGGGGCATGTGGGGGGGCTACCTGCAGGGCCACCCCCTCATGAGGGTTGAGACATCTCACACACACCTGGGAATCATCAAGATCTGCTGCTGGATCACTGAACCATCAAGTATACGGATCTCGATCATGTTGAAAGGAGCTGGAGAAAAAATCAAGTCAAAAGGAAACGAGAGGTCCCTTTGCCTGATCCGAGGCACCAAACAAGAGTGGAAGCTGGAACCAAGGTACACCACCCTCTAGACCTGGCTTCTGGAAGGAATGAGATGATGTCGACAGAAGGAGGTCCACCATAGTTGAGGCAATGAGACATCCTCAACTAAGGCACGAGAGAAAATAGTGGAGCAACGGATAGACTGACACTGATGATGATAGTGAAATGGAAAGGATTGAGTGGCGAATGGACGACTTCCCTTGTTAGAGCATAAAGGGAATGAATGACATGGCAGTGACTGGCACAATATCATAAGGGATAGGGGACAGTGGGACTGAAGGTCATAATGTGCGACACAAGAGAGAGATCAAGCAATGAAGGATGGAGGGCTATATCGGGGTACAAAGGGACTCGGGATAGACTCCATGAATGCGATGATGACTCATCTTGGATGCTCTAAACAAGGGCAACTTAATGGTGCTGCCACATAGGAAAGGCCCAATGGGGGACCATGAAAACGTGAGTACAAGAAGGTAACTCATGACAAATATTGACACGAACAAAGACAAGTAAGGAGGCAAAATGGTGCCCCGAGTACAAGTGTCGTAAGTGAGGAAATTCGATTTTAAGGAGAGGTGAAGTGACCCTTCTTGGACAAAATGTGTCCTAGTGAAGTATCAGATCATAAAAAACTAATAGATACCCATTTAAGGGCTCGGTGAGAGCTTTCCAACGGTGCATACATCTTATCAAACGGGGCTACGGTGTGGTCGCAGCAGTCGAAAGAAGAAACATGGGTTCTCTTTTAATAAGGCAGTTTTCCCTCCAAATTCACTCATTTTCTATTGTTGCTGTGGTGAATGTAGAGAGGAGAGAAGGCCCTAAATCTTGCGGTGAACATAGCGGACAAACCGACCGTTGGAATCGAGATCCGTCAGTCACAGGTAAGAGGCCTAACCTTACTCTTTCATTTTGATGGATTGAAAGTTCAGTTTAGGGCACAAAATCCCATAAACAGACCCTCCTTCATCTCTACGGTTAGGTCACACTTTTTGGGCTAAAAAGTGTGACCTGGGACGTAGGTTTCAGGGCAAAAACTGCGACCTCGTCCTGAACTGGGCAGGAAACTGCGACCTGGGAGATGAGGGGGTTTTGGTGTTGTTTTATGGTTGGGAGTTGGGTTTTTGTGTTTGGTTATGGTATTCCCGATCTGTATGCTGACAAAGATGATGTTTTTGTGCAGGTATGGCAGATTTACGGGTTAACTGGAGAGAGAGAGACCTGGGTACATTACGGGCAGAGATCCAGGCGGATTAGGGTGTCCGTCATGTGTTGGCCAGGTTTGGGGTTCTAAAGTTTTTGGAGAACCCGTTGATGAGAGCAGGAGAGCCCTTGTTGGCCCGGATTATCAGTTATTGGGATCCAGAGCATGAGGTATTTGTAGTGCAGGGGCACAGGATCGAACTGACAGTCCAGGATGTATATTTCCTGACGGGTCTCCCACCACTGGGGATGGTGGGAAACACGCAGCCAGTATTACCGCGGGGGCGGCATATCATGGAGTTTGTGGAACGACATTGTCGACCGGGTCTCCAAGTCAAGGGGACTCGGATACCGATCGGGGATCTAGAGAGGCTAGAAACCCGTGCAGTGGCCACAACTATGCTGCGTATCCTGGGCAACCAGGCGTTCCATCACATCACCGGGGGGCAGATGATGTTGGTAGAGAGTGTGTTGAGTGGGACCTACTATGGGTGGGCCCAAATGATGCTGGTGTCGTTAAAACGACAGTTGTCTCTCTGCAAGTGGCAAGTGAACCACGATTGCTCGTATGGGACTTTATTGTGCACCTTCTTCTTTGAGAAGATCCCGACCTTGTGGCCTCGTGTACAGCTTCCAGATGGGGGCCCGAGAGAGCCCAGGATGCGCCGGTGGGGGCGGCTACTGTGCAGAGGAGGAGGAGGGGCAGTCGGGCGAGTGTTTCGACCTGAGTTCTTTGCCCATTGGGAACAGATGCCATTATACATAGATGACTATCCCTATAGTGGGATGAGTTATTGCGGAGATCCAGACCTACCACTTCCGCCTGGTCGAGTCTGGGGGCCCGATGGTAAGTGACAGATTGCTATTCTTGTATGGGCATGTTACAGTTTTTTGAATAGTAGCTAGGGTACTGACTCATGTACTGTTGGTATGCAGATATAGCGCCGGTAAAACCGGCCGGATATATGGGACGACCAGCAGCAGCTGGAGCTGCAGGTCCGAGTGGGTCGAGAGTAGCGCAAAATGAGGATGCAGCCGCCCTTCTGGAGGACATCCGCCGTAGATGCGAAAGGTTGCTGACCGGAGTATCAGAGCGCGGGTGGCAGGACTTAGACGACCAGTACATAGAGCCATGTATTGGTCTACCCTCGGAATGGCGAGGGGTCATGCGGCACATGGCGATGGCCGGTCAGGGGATACGTGATCTACAGGCTACAGGGGCAGAGCCATTGGCCCGGGATCCACCAGATAGTGATTAGGTGTGGGGCATGTGGTGCCCCCTAGTGTGTATGTAGGGGTAGGTGGTGCCCCCAGTTTTGAGTTTTTTGTAACATGCTATGGGCATGTCATATGTATCAGAGTAGATGGACTCTAAACACATGTTTTTGCGACACATATTATGGATATGCATCATTTTTAATGATTATGAATGTTATTGTCTTGTATGAAATGCGTGTGATAAATGTCAATCTAGAACATGGTTTGCAATACTATCTACATAGTGATTCTGTTCTTGAGGTACATGGTTGAAAGTTATGGTTTCAAATGCACGTATCAAGAGTTTCACTCGTAAATAGCATCTAAACAGCACAGGGTTATGCACACGATAAACACCATTTAGTTTCATTACAAGAAGTAGGGAATCCAAACGAACGTGCAGATGGAGGATGCGATGAAAGAGGGCATCGGCTAAGAGACCACGCACTGCATCATATTCGGCCTGATTGTTGGTGGCAGAACCAATGCAGACCCCGTTAGAGAGAACAAGGGCATGCAAGGGGGTGAAGATGGCCCAACCTGTCGAGGCTAGATTCCGAGAGTAACGACTTGCACCATCGGTGTAACCGATAAAGGGTGTGGACGAGGGGTCCTGCGGAATGGTGTTACAAGACAAAAAATGAGGGGAGGAGAGGCAACGACGGCAGCGTGAGTACACAGAAGACACCGAGCGGCAACTACGGGAGGGAGTGCAAGGAGCAGGATGACTATGACTCATAAAAAAACTAGAGGGTGGTATATGAGGGCTATCGGAAGTATGGTAAGGACTCGGGCTGCGGAGGTCAACAGAGACACGGGTGGAGTGATCTCATGTATGGGTAGAAAAGGGGTGGTCCGGTGACACAACAGGGGAGCATGCAGGGGGGCTAGGCTCCGAGTGTCTTGCAGAGGAGGATAGGTAAAGAATGGTTACAGTAGACTCCGTCATCTGAACATCTGGGGGGGGGATGTCGATGGGAGCAGGGGGATCCTTAAGCTGACCTGAAGCATACTACGCGAGGATGGGAGAGGCAGATTGATTTTGTTCCACCTCATACTCTCAGACGACCTCTAAAGAGGCGCGGTAATGTGTCAGGTGAGGAAAATGGTGGGAGTAATGGCCATGGACACCGCACAAAGCACAGGGTTTGTTGGTGCGGAGAGTCTTGGGGTTCTTGGTTACGGACGAAGAAGGAATGGAGGCTTCAGGGGCAATATCTTCAGGGAACGCGACTTTAACCATGGGCTGAATACGGGGCAACTCGGGACAAGCATGGGTGGCATGACCGACGACATCACATAAGGCACAAGGTTTTGCGGGCAGAGGAGGGGCCGGGTCAGTTGTTGTGGTCTTGGCTTTGGGTGCCCCCTTGCGGGATTTTCCTTTCTTCCCGGGGAGCCATCACGACAGGAGAGGGGTCCTGTGGAGGTGCTGGGGGCACAGGGGAAACAGAGGAAGCGAGGGGGACCGGTTGGACCGATGTCAAAGCCATGTAGGGTTTAGGGTTACCAGGAGGGGTAGCTGCTGGAGGATCAAGGTACCAGACGGGTATGCCCAAGGTCAGGTTAGGGAGAGAGAGGGTGGCCATGATGGGGACAGAATATACTCCGGGAGGGGGAGCCAGGAAAGGGATCTGTCCAGCAGGGAAATGACCAGGAGGGACGGCTCTGAGATGGTTAAGGCCTGGGGGAACCGATCCAGGAGGATAAAGAGGTTCAGGGATACTAGCTATAGGGGGAGGGCCAGAAGGAGGCGGTCCGGCTAGCGGAGATGAATGGCTAGGAGCGGGTTGCGGAGGGCAAGGGGGAGGTTGTTGACTAGCCGAGGCAGGCCACTTACGGGCAGCCTGAGACGATTGTATCATGCAAACATTCGATAAGTTGGAATCAGTGATGGGAGGAGGAGGGAGATTAGGAAAAGTTCCAAGCAGGGAGGAATCTTTGTAAACGCCGGAGGAGACACTGGTCAAGAAATCGACGGTTTGCTTGTTGGCTACAGAAGAGATGGTCATCTCAGGTGAGATCTGAGATTTTGGCTCATGATATGTCAACTGGTCAATGGTGACTATCTTTCCATTATGGGGGAAAGACATCTTGCGAAAGACTGCGGATGGGACAATAGACATAGCATAGGTGTAGCTTCGCCCCAATAGAATTTTGTAGTCTAGCAGGGCGTCAATGACTTCGACGTCAATGCAAACAGTCTTACTGGCGAGGGTGATAGGACAATTGTGGAAAAGGCCAATGGGATGAGAGGTGTGGCCGTCCCACGCTCGAAGGGTGATCGTGGAAGGGGCCAGCTCAGGGGATCCGAGTTGCTTCCAAACCAAAGCAAACATCACACAGGTGGATGCCCCCTCATCAATTATACACCGTGAAACGTTGGCGTTCCAGATTTTGACTAGGATTTGGAAGGCGACGGAAGCAGGAAGAGGGGGATGGTTCGATTGAGTGGCGTCGAAAACAATCATTTGGTCATCCGCAGGATCTACAGTGCCCACGGCAGATAGCAGAGCCTTCTTTTGGGAAGGGCACGACTGGAGGAGTTCCAGTGTGGAAATGGCAGTAGGAGATTGCGCCAAATCATCTACTATACTATACAAATGAGGAGCTCGACCGGAAGCAGCGTTTCGACGTAGGGGTCCCTTAGGCATCTTGGTATGAACCTCAACTTTGGGTTGAGGGATATGCAAGGGGCCACTAGATGTCGAAAGAGGCTCCGTAGAACCTGAAGAAGGAGGCTCGGGGGCAGACTGAGCAGGAGGCTTGGGGTACTGGCGAGACCGAGTTTGAAGGTGAAGGTAGATGGTCGGGGAAGGATTGGAGTGCATCATAAGGATCTGGTAGTCAGAGGAACCAGAAAGGGAAGGGGGAGTGGCGACCTGGCTGTCAGGCGGTTGGGTAGCCATGAATCCTTGGTGAGGGAAAGGATCAGTAAACACAGCCAGTTGGGTAGTGGCCAGATTAGGAGGAGCATGAGGGGAGGCGTGTTGTCCGTGCAATGTGGTTTGAGACTCCCAAATCTGCCGCATCTGGGGTAAGAGGGGACAATCGTGGGTGTAATGACCAAAAACACTACAACACGAACAAGGCTTATTTGTGCGAAGCGGCCTGTCCGGCTTGGGCTGGGTGCCCTGTTGCTGGTTGGCAATGTTAGGGTCCACACTAGGATTGGGTCCACGGGTACCAGGGGCAGATTGGTTTTGATTGCCTCTCCGCCTTATTTGAGAAGAAGGGGGATTAGTCGCGCCCTGCTGTGCAAATACTTCCCCTGGAGGGGGCTGTAAGTGCTGTTGCGGGTTTTGAGGAGGCAAGGGAGATGGAAGCGCGTATGCTGGAGGAGCTGGCGCACCAGGCTGCGGATAAGGGTAATGGTGGGGTTGGGTAACATTGAGGTAAGCAGGAGGTTGGGCAAAAGGATGAGGCATGCCGTATCCTGGGTACATGCTACCGAGAGGGGGAAGAGTGCTAGAGGTGCTGGCCCCTCCTGGAGGGAGACCATAGCCCATAGAAGGTTGAGCGTACGGATGGGAAAGGGCTCCAACGATACCATCGGCGGAATGAGATGTCCCTGGGGCGTTAGCGTCACCGGGCCTGGGGAGGTCAGGAAGAACGGTATAAACATAACCAGATTGAGCGTAGATCAGGTCATATTTCAAGGCTATTTGGAGTGCGGCTTCTTCAGTTTGAGGAAAGTGAGAGGCGACATCTTTTCCGATAGGAGCTAAGAGGGTGCGAAGGAACCAGTCCATGTAAACCCGATCTTCGAAGGGGGGGCTCGTCATAAGCTTCGTCTTCATCGCCATTCCTGAACATGGGTGGAAAGGCGGGTTGAAGAGGTTTGCTTGAATGAAGTCAAGAGCTCCGTGCCAGTATCGTATCGGAGAGGAAGCTGGAAATAAGATAAAAAGGCTTGGGCAAGGGTCGCAAAGGTGGTATGGGAAGAGGTGGCTTGTTCAACATACCATTTAGAAGCTTCGCCGGTATGCGTGCGTTGGAACAAACGAAGACGGATGGAGTCATCAGTAATGGAATTGGAGGAACACCACATGTAGAAAGATCGGACATGATTGGTTGGATCTTCTCCAGCAAGGCCTTCAAAGGGATGTTGAAGGGGACCTTGGTTGGCATAGCATTCCAACCAACATCGTGGCGGATAGGGTCGTTGATCAACTGATTGAAATCGGGGAGGCTGAGGTCTGCAATGTACGGCAGCAAGGGTGTGGCCGAGGTAGTTCCTGTGGCGGTTCCGCTAGTGGCAGGTTCGACATTAGGGCCTGGAGCACCACCAGTGTTAGGCCCTGGACCAGACATAGTGAAGGTGACAGAGGGAGAACCAGGAGGAGAAGGAGAACCCAATGAATCAGGAGAGGAGTCGAAGTGTGGACTCGGAGGAGGACCGGCTTGACGACGGCGGGACGGAGCAGGCTAATCAACCGGAAACTGAGGGTGAAGGCTAAGAAGTCTCCGGGAAAGGCGCCTTGGGGGCGCAATGATGACGGGAAGAAGGAAACCGACAGGGGCAGAAAGGGACAGAATCAAGTGAGGCCAAGGGCAGAAAAGGTGCAGTGACGATTGATTTTAGAGTCTTTGCCAGGCGGTGTTAACCAGGCGCTTCTTCACTTAGGGTCAGTGTGTGGCGTGCGTTAATTTTAATTTTTAAACCCTTTCCATTTTGAGAGCAAGAAAAAAGTGTGCTGCGTAACTGAAAATAAATCTGCAGAGAATAGTATATAATGCTGAAATAACAGAAAATTAACAGCTACTTGTGCATCTATCTAATCCAAGAAGGCAGGTCTCTCAAAACTAATCTAAAAAGAAAGGTAAAAATCTAGGGGAAACACACGGAAAAGAGGCCAATAGATCTAAGGTCAAAAGGGACAGGGATCTAAAGGATAAAGCTGCTGAAAAGAGGTGCAGATCACAGCCAAGAGACAGAGGCAAGGTGGCTGGAAAAAAGGGAGGAAATCAGCAACAAGCGGCAAGGACAGGGAGGAGGTCCTAAAGAGAGGTCCAAAAAAAATGACAAGAGGTGATTTGAAAGGAATAAAGGCCAATTTAAAGGGATCTGATAAGGAGGTATCAGATCTGGACAAGGGGGAGCTGAAACTCAGAAAAAATAGAGGCTGAAATAGCTAAAAACTCTTCCACAAAAAGTGGAGGGTACCGAAGCCCTAGGGGGTTAGGTTCCCACTTAGATGAGCAAAAATAGATCAAAACCAGGTCAAAGCGGGCTGAAACAGAGGCTGGAAAACCCTAACAGAAGCTTCAGCAGAACCGAGAAAAATTGCAGAAAAATCACTGAAAAATTGGCAGGTCGCAGGTTCTGACCAGTTTTCAGTGCAGGTCACAGAAAAGGGGAAGAAAAGTGTGACCTGGAGGTCCAGGTCACAGGTTATGGGCCAAAAAGTGCGACCCCCCGTTCCGGTTGTCTCGGCGGCAAATTTTCAGAAAATTTGACATCTCAGTTGCGGCTGGTGTTGCTTACCTACGCAATAGGGCCAGAAACACACGGAAGTTAGAAATTTTAATGTTTTAGGGTTTTATGTGAGGAAAACAACATAAAAATAGGAAAAATAAACAGGTGAAAAGAAACCCTAGGGTCTGAAGTAGCTGGATATGCAGGAATATGAAAAACAACAGCGGGCGTAAATTAAAACCCGTGTGGAGTCGCCATTTGTTAGTATGAATCCTTTTTCGAAGTGTACAAAAAAGGACCACTTTAGCTACGCATAACTAATAGCCCTAACAACAAAAGTGGCTGCCGATATCTTTAGATCTACAGTTAGTTGAACATAAAAGAGCTGCAAAAACCAGATCTATACATGGAAAGACATTAAGCAGAAAAAACAAGGGTTTGCTCCATATACCAATAGACAAGACAAGAACAATTTTTGAAAGAATTTTTATATTAATTGCCCACCTGGGAGGAAAACAAGAAGGTGTATCCAATTCTCCTTAGTGGGATGGGTTCTTGGAAGTCCTCAGCACTTCAGATCTAATATTTCTTTCTCTTGTTGGTGTAGAAAACCCACACAAAGAATGGAACTCAAAGGGAGCTCACACAGCAAATGGTAGAAAAATGGGACCAAGTGTATAGATCCAGAGTGATCTAATAGGCAACAAAAGGTGAAGAATGATAGGAAAAACCCTCCTATTTATAACAAAATATTGGGTCATTCTAGATCTTGGTGCATGGGTTAACCAGATCTAGATCCACTTTTTATGGAATATTTTATTATATTTGTTGGAGGAAAAGGTATTTGACTTGGGTCAAATCCCTTAATTTGTCAAAAATAAATAAATAAATGATTTATTTATCTTTTTAAGGAAGCGGTTAGAAGATAATCAAATAAATAATGATTTATTTAATTATTTAAGGAAGTGGTTGAAAGATAATTACATAAATAATGATTTATTTAATTATTTGTGGGTGATTTGGTCATATTTAACAAGGAATATTATCTAAATAAGATTTAAATAATTATTCCTAGAAAATAACAAGATAAATAAAGGTTTATCTAATTAATTTCTTTGTTTTTGGGTTAAACATGACTGGGAATAATAATTAAATTATGGTTTAATTAATTATTCCATGAGGAAAATCAAACAAATGTAGGTTTGTTTAATATTTCCTTGTGGGGTTTCCTATTTAGACCATAAATAACCTAATAAATGTGGTTTATTAAGTTATTTAACATAGTGAAGGCAATTTTACTTAGGGTAAAATTGGTCTTACATGGTGTACTTGGGTCCATCTAATGATAATAGGTTAGATGACCAAAAAATGGTGTAACATCTTACATTATTATTGTATGTGGAATTTGATTATATTATGACCCTGCAGACCCTTGTATATAGAAAGGATGTTTTTTCATTTGAATAATCTAAGAATGGTTCATTTGCGTAATTTAAAGGGGGTTCCCCCCTTGACAAGGATTATTTTTAAGTCATGGATCTATATTTTCTTCTATTTTTTGAGTTGCTGCATAAAATTTGCTATTGAAGCTTTGGATTCTAGGGTTTAGTTGTTGCAAATAGAACTTCTTGGAATTTTTTCTATAATTTTTTTTCTACGAAGCTTAAGAAGATGAAATTGAAACCAAGTGGAATAAAAAAGCTGGTGACCCTCATGCACAAATTTAAAATCTTCATTCACTATGTTTTCACAAATATCATCTGAGGAACTCATGGTTTTTTGCAAGCTCTAGAAGTTCATCTCAAACAGGCGACCGAGGGAAAATCATCATAAATTTTGTTTCATGCATCAGATATAAATTCTGTAAAGAATAACTAAAATTAGACATACTATAGTTTTTCTTGTATCAATTTTAGAATTTAGTTTTTAAACATTAACATGTGGCATCCCTTACAACTTTGATCTACTGAATTAGTCCATAATCAGGTCATTGTGGGTGATTTGAATAACTTTACCTTCAAGAATCAAAATTTAGTGTGACTTGTGGCATTGGAAAAAAGACTCATAGGGCTACCACCAGACTGTATTTCAGATCTGAGAGATATGAAATCACAAAGATACAATAGTTTAAATATAGATCTCCAGAAAAGAAAGAACAAGGTGTGTATTTTTAAAAAATTTCATAAGTATTATTTGAAAAATTAGTTTGAAGTGATTCAAGGGGCATAGTGAAGCATATATATTAGTATTTGGTTATAAAATACCTCCAAAATAAAATAATTTTACACCCATTAAGCCCCCATAAATCTCTATTATGACACATGAAGAGGAATAATTGCAACATGCTATATCAAAGCTACAAGACCAAGTGCAACAAATTTTTCTCTAACAAAGAGCAACTAAAGATGACATGGATGGATTAAAAAAAGAAATAAAAGGCAACATGAAGGGTTTAAATGGCGACGTGAATGGTTTAAAAGAAAACATGGAAGGTTTGAAGGAAATGAGGAAATTATAGCACATTATGGATATGATCCACCATCCATCACATCATATTTAAGAGAAAAATCTAAGGTTCAAGTATTGTAAGATAACCTCACTTTGGCACAAAATCAAATGACACAACAAGAAGATCAACATCACAGCGAAAGAAGTTTTGATGTAGGTGACTGTGTATTTTTACGGTTACAACCATATAAAAAAATGTTAATCAAATAAGTGAAGAAGCATAAAAAATTATCACCAAAATATTATGGTCCTTACAAGGTGTTGAAATAGTTTGGTACTATAGCATACAAATTGGAGTTTCCTACATCTTCTCGAGTGCACCAAGTTTTCCATATTAATGCTTAAAGAAGGTTATAGGTGGCAATATCGCAGTTGAAATAATATTTCCAGGAATTGACGACGAAGGAAAAATCATATTGTAACCTCAATTAGTCATGGAAACAAGAACTGAACAGCAACAAAATTGATCAATTTCAAAGTATCTCATCAAGCAGAAGAACTTATGCATTGAACATTCCACATGGGAGGATGATAAATTTACACAAAAGCATCCTGAACTACTGAAGCATTGAGGAAAACACCTTTTTGAAGGATAGGGGAATGGTAGGTCCCTAAAATACTAGTGTATCCCCTTATTGTTATTGTTGATGTAGACACCTTAGTGTTATTGGTGTGCCCATGTAATCCCCATATTGTTATTATTGCGCCCCATAGAAGCCCTCTATTGTTATTGTTGTGCCTTGCATTACTATTTTTATGTTGCCTCTGATTATATTATGATCCCTTATACTCGTATATATATAAGGAGGTTTTGTATTTGAATCATCCAAGAATTGTTCAATTATGTAATGTAAAGGAGGTTTCCCCCTTGAAGAGGATAATTTTTAAGTTGTTTGTCTATATTTTCTTCTATTTTGTGAGTTGGTTGCACAACACTCCTAAGATAAGGCGAGATATCATGATATTCAAATAAATAGCCAAATGTTTCATTTGTCTTTTGTAAAGATATAATGTATTTTAGCAACAGCAACAACATAACAAGAAATTTGGTTGAACGTAATATTAATAATCCAAAATAAGAGCAACAAGGTACCATAATTACTTAATGCTATTATATTCATAGTTTCCATAAGTACAAATATAGTGTCTAATAGTAGTCACAACATATTATTATAAGATACCATTTCATAAGCGATCATGTGATAAAAGAATATTTGAGAATCATGGTGAATTT
This sequence comes from Pinus albicaulis, assembly GCA_034641835.2. Taxonomy (NCBI): domain Eukaryota; kingdom Viridiplantae; phylum Streptophyta; class Pinopsida; order Pinales; family Pinaceae; genus Pinus; species Pinus albicaulis. The sequence goes on along the minus strand of CM076574.1, from coordinate 511,828,941 downwards.
GGCACTTTATGGAGGAAATGATAGCACATTATGAGGATACAAAGAGAAACACGTTCTTTGGCCAATTGATAAATATTTAAAAAAAGGGTTCGATGGCGGAGATCATTAAGGACTTCCAAAAATTGAATATAAGAGTAAATTCCATTCCAGAGGAGCATAGGATTGATGTCTTCATAGGCACTTTAAAGGATAACATCCAACACAAGGTTTACCTTTTTGAACTTAATTCATTGGAGAAGGGATTAAGGTTGGAAAGAAAAATTGAAACAAAAATTATGGAAACAAGGAAGCATAACTCTCAAAACTATAAATATGGAAGTGTTTCCTGTCCTAGCCTTCCACAACTTACATGGTAGAAACCACAAAAATTGGAGGAAAAAACTAAAAAAGTGTTTTGCTACAATTGTGATAGAAAATACACTAAAGGTCATAAGTGTGTTGAGAAGAAATTATTTTCATAGATTGTAAAGAGGAGGAAGAAAAAGAAAAATAAACTTCAAAAGAAGAGGATATACACCAGGAAGTAGCCCCAGAGAGAGAAGAAATGAAACCGATCATACCTTGTAATGCATTGGCAGGAAATACCACTCCTCAAATTCTTAAGATAGAAGGACATATTAATAAGATAAAGGTAATAGTGTTTATTGATTCAGGTAGCACCCATAATTTTATTCATTGTAAGATAGCCAAGGAATTGAACTGCTTCCTATGTCGAGCACCAAAGTGTCAAGTAATGGTTCTAAATGGTGGAACTATAAATTTCTCTGGAAAGTGCCATAATATAAAACTATCCATTGGATAATATGTATTGAATAGAAAAATGGTTTCCATTCCAATTGGTGGTGTTGATGTTCTACTAGGAATCCAGTGGTTAAAATTTTGGGTACGATAGCTTTTAATTTTCTAGAACTTTTCTTTCTTTCTTTTTCGGAAGGAAAGGGAGTTGAATTAAGAGGTATCACAAGGAAAACAACAAATTAATCGCTTATAATGGAATGAAAATAATTCTAAAGAAATAACAACGAGGCGTAATTGCACAATTATTCTCACGAGAGCCTCAAACATCGAAATTATATATTTCTCCAAATATCCAAAAATTCTTGGACTTGTAATTATTTGAAGGTATTTGAGACTCCAAAAGGACTCCCACATACTCCTGATCATGATCATGCTATTCATTTGATTCCAATAAATTTTCCTCTAAATATTAGGCCTTACATATATCCCTATGCCCAAAAGAGTGGAATTGAAAGTATGGTTGCAGAAATGCTAGAGTCGGTATAATTCAACCTAGTCAAAGTTATTTATCTTCTCTAGTAGTATTGGTTCACAAGAAGGATGGATCATGGCACATGTGTCTAGATTATATGGAGCTCAACAAGCTCACTATCAAAGATAAATTTCCCATTCCTGTCACTAATGTATTATTGGATGAATTAGATGGATCAATTTACTTCATGAAGTTGGATATTTTTTTTAGGATATCATCAAATAAGAATGAAGAATGAAGACATTTTGAAAACAACATTCAAAACTCATGAGGGTCATTATGAATTTTTGGTTTTTCCTTTTAGCCTTACTAATGCACCTTCTACATTTCAAAGTTTGATTGATTCCATTTTCAAACCATTCATTAGAAAATTATGTTGGTATTTTTTGATGATATACTAATCTACAACATATCCTAGAAGGCTCACGTTCAACATGTTGACAAGGTGCTAAAACTATTGGAGGAGAAACACTTACATGAAAAAACCTCTAAATTTTTCTTTGGAGTACAAGATGTGGAATATATGGGTCATATTGTATCTCATGAGGGTGTTAAGGTAGACCCTAAAAGAATTAAATCCATTAATGAAAGGAAAAACCCTACAACCATAAAGCATCTCCAAGGATTTCTGGGGTTGATAGGGTATTATCGCAAGTTTGTTAGGAATTATGGGAGAATAACAATAGCTATGACAACATTAATGCAGAAAGATGCATTTTCTTGGAATGCAGAATAAATGAAGGCCTTTGAACATCTTAAAGAGGCAATGTGCCAAGCACCAGTCTTAGCTACGCCATCCTTCACGAAAACCTTTTTTTTGGAATGTGATGCCTCAAGAAATGGATTGGTGTTGTTTCAATGCAAGATGGAAGACCCATTTCTTTCGAAATTCGCGCAATCAAAAAAAATTATCTATACAAACATATTTATGAAAAGGAAAGTTTGGAAATACTACATGCACTTAAGAAATGGTGATCATACCAAATGGTAAGACACTTGAAGGTTAAAAAAATCATGATAGTCTTAAATTATTTTTAGAAAAAAATTATCTTCAGAAGAGAAGCAAAAATAGGTCCCAAAAATGTTGGGTTATGACTTTGAAATCATCTACAAAAATGGAAACAAAGTGTTGTTGCAAATTCACTCTCAAGAATGGATGAGGATGTGGAAGCATTGCTATGTGAGATTTTGATTAATCAACCAATTTGGATAACCGAAGCAAGGGATGAATGGAAGAATGAAGAAGAAGTGTGGGAACTCATTCAAAAGTTGCAGCAAGATCCCAGTACATCTGATACATTTATTTAGAAAAATGATTCATTATGGTACAAAGATCGCTTATACCTTTGTAAGAATTCCCGACTCAAATAAAATATTCTTCTGGAATTGCACACATCTCCCTTAGGAGGGCACTCAGGATTTTTAAAAACTTAGCACAGGGTTGAGAAGGAACCTTTTTGGAATGACCTTAAATCTGATATTCAAAAGTTTGTGGCGAAAGGTTTTGTTTTCAAACAACATAAAGTTGATACAATTAATATCTCGTGTTTTTTATAACCCTTATTCATTCCAAGTCAGCGTTGGGAGGAGGTTTCAATGGATTTTATCAGAGGTTTACCCAAGTCCAAAGGAGAGATTGTCATCATAGCGGTAGTTGATAGAATTACCAAGTACACACACTTTTGTAGATTGTCTCATCCATTTAAATCTAGTAATTTTATCTACTTCATTTATGGAAACAATTCAAAATATAGATGGAAACCCAACTATTATTATAAGCAGCAGAGATTCAATTTTCACTAGAAACTTTTCGACATAATTGTTTTCTTGTCTGGGTAATCAATTAGCTCATATCTCATCTAATTATCCTTAGTATGATTGGAAAAATGACATATTGAACAAATGTTTCGAAGGATATCATCGTTCCTTTGTATCTGATAAACAGACACAATGGGTCAAGTGGTTACCTCTAACTGAATGGTGGTATAACACTTCCTTCCATACAACAACATAAATGATCCCATTTGTGGCACTTTATGGATATCATCCACCATCCATCACATCATATTTAAGAGAAAAATATAAGGTTCAAGTATTGTAAGATAACCTCACTTTGGCACAAAATCAAATGACCCAACAAGAAGATCAACATCACAACAAAAGAAATTTTGATGTAGGTGACTGTGTATTTTTACGGTTACAACCATATAAATAAATGTCAATCAAATAAGAAAATAAGGGTAATAAATTATCACCAAAGTATTATGGTCCTTACAAGGTGTTGAAATAGTTTGGTACTATAGCATACAAATTGGAGCTTCTTGCATCTTCTCGAGTGCACCGAGTTTTCCATATTAATGCTTAAAGAAGGTTATAGGTGACAATCTTGCAGCTAAAATAATATTTCCAGGAATTGACGACAAAGGAAAAATCATATTGTAACCTCAAGTAGTCATGGAAATAAGAACTCAACAACTACAAAATTGATCAATTTCAGAGTATCTCATCAAGCAGAAGAACTTATGCATTGAACATTCCACATGGGAGGATGATAATTTTACACAGAAGCAACCTGAACTACTGAAGCATTGAGGAAAACACCTTTTTGAAGGATAGGGGAATGGTAGGTCCCTAAAATATTAGTGTATCCCCTTATTGTTATTGTCGATGTAGACGCCTTAGTGTTATTGGTGTGCCGATGTAGTCCCCATATTGTTATTATTGCGCCCCATAGAAGCCCTCTATTGTTATTGTTGTGCCTTGCATTACTATTTTTATCTTGCCTCTGATTATATTATGACCCCTTAGACTCGTATATATATAAGGAGGTTTTGTATTTGAATCATCCAAGAATTGTTCAATTATGTAATGTAAAGGAGGTTTCCCCCTCGAAGAGGATAATTTTTAAGTTGTTTATCTAAATTTTCTTCTATTTTGTGAGTTGGTTGCACAACAATCCTAAGATAAGGTGAGATATCATGATATTCAAATAAATAGCCAAATTTTTCATTTGTCTTTTGTAAAGATATAATATATTTTAGCAACATCAACAACATAACAAGAAATTTGGTTGAATGTAATATTAATAATCCAAAATAAAAGCAACAAAGTACCGTAATTACTTAATGTTATTATATTCATAGTTTCCATAAGTACAAATATAGTGTCTCATAGTAGTCACAACATATTATTATAAGATATCGTTTCATAAGCGATCATGTGATAAAAGAAAAATTGACAAATTTTTTTTCAAAACAGTTGATTAACGAGAAGATATCTTAAGTAAAACACTAAGAAGGGAGATGTTTTATTGCATCGGAAGCATGTTTGGTATCACCTCATTAACCATTCACTAGATTTTAGGAGGAAATGATAACTGTATTATATAATTTCCGACAATTTGTTATACAATTTTCATCAAATTTTGAATGTTAGGTATATCTCGGGTTTATTAAAATTAGTGAAATGTGATTAACTAGGATTATATTTACAAGATTAGTTAGACGATTTGTAAAAATCCGTAGAAGTTTGAAGTTTTTTACATGAATGTATCAATTGTTCTTTAAATAATGAGAAACGATAACATTGATCTCTTTGATGCTTTTTCTTCATTGATCATATTATTAGTCATGTTTTCTAATTCTTTTTACATCACATTTAATTCTACATAATTCTCCCTTTTGATGCAAATTACTCTCCCTTTTATTTTCTAGCTTTCTCACCATGCTTTGGAATATTTTTCTCTTCCAATTATTATTCTTCTATAATTTTTGGATTTTTTCAACTATACTTTATTGGCTCGGAATTTTTCATAGTTCCAAAATCAAGTGTCTAAAATGACTTCTCAACAACAACATTAGAAAATTATGAAGGTTGTGGTAGCTAGTTTACAGTGCCATAACAAGTTTTTGGAAATAGGCCTAAGCCTAATGGAAAAGGGTTATCATTTCCTTTATATGTAAAAGACAATGAAATGCAATAGGTAGGTATTTATCCCCTTGTTTTATTAAATAAATTTTTTTTCTGTTGCGTTTTTATAATTCAGTTTTTGGGTTAATTCTTTCACCTCTACATTGGCTAGCGTTGCAAATTAATTTGAGGTAGACAATATTATACTATATGGATCTTGAATTTTAGCTTTGTTAATGAAGGGAGGACTTAAGTGGTTATTCCCTACTTCCCTTTTTATTTCTTTCCAATGATCTTCCTTCAAAAGATCGTCTTATCATGGATGCATCTCTTGCAATCGTGCAAACACCAATATTAATGATATGTAATGGATTTGAAAGAAAGTTGCTTGTAATGGATTTTCTAAGGTATTCTTCAATTTATTAAGATGAAGATTGAGAGTCTCATGGATACCATTTTCCGGATATACTTCCACATAGAATGGGTGGATACAAAAATTTTCCCATTTATCTCTAATTTTTTTATGTATTTCTTGAAATAATTCCCTATTGAAAACAATGGTTTTTCCTCCTAGTAATGGAGAGTAAGATGAGGAAGGAAGACTCTTATTAGGACTGTGTATGTCACATCATCCTCAAGGTTTAAATATAATTACCACTTTTCAACTAAATTCCTTGTGACCCAAAAAAATATGAGATCTTCTATAAGTGAAATCTCTATTATTTTTATCTTTAAATAAAAATGTATAGAAAATAAAGCTAGAGATACAATAATCAATTTTTTCATTCATTATAACTTTTTGATCCCCCAAGAGGTAGCCCACCTGCAAAACATGTAAATTTGTTATGTAAAGTACTATAAGATCGTTGTATCAATTCTCAAATTAACTAGTGTAAATATTAGGGATAAGCATCATGTCGCTAGTGATTATAGAGGTAGTGGACGGAATCAACCTTATGTTATGGAACTACAACATCACCCTAGTTCTCCATTCCACTAGTCAAACAAAAAAAATCTAATTTTTAATGCTATGTATTCATTACCAAAGAAGTGAATTATATTATCAAACTTCTTTCTACTAGAACTATTTGGTTGAGGCGAGTGAACATTGAGGGGAGGAAGACTTCCAAAATATTCTCATCTTCTTTGATAGATTGAAATGGAAAAATTATAGGCTAGAAAAAATTTATAATTAAAGCTATTAAAGCTTGAAAATATGTGGCCTTATGAAAATGCTCGATTCCCTCACTTCCATGCTATAAAAACAATAACAATGGAATTGAGGTAGGATAGAAAAACCCCTCAACTTCCAAGTTACTACTATTATTTAGTACTGGCTTTTTTTCCCTTAATATAGTTAATAATTCATTAATGATTTTTTAAGAGTATTATCACCATATAAAATTGAAAAAATTTACCTCAAATCTATATCATATTTTTAGTTTTATATATTCATAATAAACTCATCAATTTTATAATTAGAAAAATAAAATAAAATTTAATAATTGAAAAATAAATTTAATGTTTTCCTGTAAACATTAATCAAAACGTCAAACATGTTTATAAACCTGGATTCTAACCAATGAAGACAAAAAATGACATTGTTATGCAGAATTATGATCTACGGATAAATCAAATTCCCTAAATGTGGTTCTATGCATTTAGAACAATAGATTAAAGACTTTGCTATCACTTTTTCTAAGAGTAAATAGACACACAGAAAGATATAAGAACCTACTTGTGATCCAAGTGCTTCCTATTCTCCTTTTTTGTCTTTTTGTTGTAGCTTCCAATACAACTTAGAACACCGAATTGATTCCTGTAAGTATAAACAGAGAAAATCAAAGAGATTTCTATATAGAGCTGCCTATTTATATTAATCAGTTAAATTTATTGAACATGAAACATATATATCATTCAAGGGTCCATTGCATCAGAAATAAAAACATAAACATATACATTTATGGGAAAATGAACAAAAATATTTATTAAAGAGTAGAAGGGGGAGGTTAAAACCAATGATCAATTTAATGTCACCAGCGCTAGCTTCATCGCAGCCTCATCATAATCAACATCTCACCAGCAACATATCACTTCTATCACTCTCTCAATTGAGAATCCAACAACATTTCTTTACCAAAATTCTTCCTTCCCTAGCACTAGGATCTGTGCTCAAGTTATAAGGCAACTGATGGTATTTTCTCAATCAATGACTTTCTAATAATAGGAAATACATGTTCCCAAGCTCAGAGGTGTTATATGGACACTTGGTTCGAATTTTGACACATATGGACTTTTCTAGAAGGCACTGGTCATGTGGGGATTCCGAAACAATGAGAATTTTGCTCCCATTTGACCCACACACTCTTGAATGTCGAGAAGTGCATTGTAGTGCACGTTTGAATGGAGGGAGTTGCATATGCAACAAATTTAGTCCCTTGAGAGACAGCGTTGGTGAGCTCATAAGTGATATAACGTATACTTCAAACCTGGGAAATCTTGCAATAAAAGTCATGAATGATTTGTTGTTGTCTTAGGGCATGTAGCAACTTAAATGATAGGGCATGATAGACCCTATTTCGTTGGTCCTGGAGATAATGTCCAGTTTGACGAAGTCATAGGGTATGATGCCCAAATTGACCTATAAGAGACATGATTGTTTCAAGGATAATGTTGAGATTGATACAATAAATATGCATTCATAATTCATTACTACAAATCATCTTATCAATAAATTTTTTATAAATTTTTATCCCACTCGGTTGAGTTCAAAGATAAAATGTTGAAGTCTTATCTACTATTATATATATATATACTTTCATTTTATTAAAAAAATAGGTAAATAAGTCAGTTTTATATTATTATAATTAAGGTTAATTGAACTATTTCAAAAATTAATATTAGTACAGTTATAAAAATTCAAAAGTTTATAAAAATTTTAGTTAACAAAACATATGTGTCATTTAATTTATGATACGTTAATATAAATAAAAATAATAAAGTTATTGAAACATATGTACATTATAATATAATTAAAAATTATAAATGTTGATAGTTATCAAAAACATATATACTTAGATTACGTGACGATGAAAATTTAAACTTAGCAAACACATTACATGAATTTTAAAATAATTTTTTTTGGAACCGATTCATTAAATTTATGATACGATTAAGAATATTATCTTACTATTTAGTATAAGGTATTTATATATTTTTTAAATAAAAATATATTTTATTAATTTTAGATTAGAAATGAATTATAACATTATTTTTTAAATTGAAAAATTAGTTGTGGGATAATAAAGAGTTATTGGGAGAAATGAAACTAAGGTATCATAAAGAGGTGATCAACTCCAGTAACCACATAGATATTTTTGGAAAAAATTAAACATCTCAAAGATATCTTGAACTAATTCTTATGAGCTCCAAAGTAGAACTGGGTATTGGTAAACTCCCAAAACACTTTGGGAAGAAAGAGTATGTCATATTTGTCATTCTAAGAGGGTTGAAGATGAAAAGAACTTTATCTTGGATTGTGTGGTGGTTACTCACATCTATTCTAATTTTCAAATAGTCGCCACTACTACCAACCTTGATAAGTCAACAAACTCTTGTAATCATGGCATACATATTGCTTCTTTTCTTTTAGGTTGAAGATGAAAAACACTTTATCTTGGATTGTGTGGTGGTTACTCACATCTATTCTAATTTTCAAAATCTTTGCCACTACTACCAACCTTCTTGACAAAACTACATTCATCACATTCATCTCCGCATACATCTTGCTTCTTTTCTTTTAGGTTGGATTGTGTGGTGGTTAGTCACATCTATTCTAATTTTCAAAATCTTTGCCACTACTACCAACCTTCTTAACAAAACTACATTGATCTTCGCATACATCATGCTTCTTTTCTTTTAGATTGAAGATGTAAAAACACTTTATCTTGGATTATGTGGTGGTTACTCACATTTATTTTAATTTTCAAAATTTGTGTCACTACTACCAACCTTGTTGATAAGTCACCTAAACTTTCGTGATCTCCATATATATGGCTATTTTTTAGATACAATATTTAAAAATCTCAACTAATCTCTTACTTTCTTAAAATTTGATAATTTAATTAACATTAATATAATCATATTTGATATTGGTTTCTTATAGTCACATTTAATGTTTATGGTCATATCTAATGTGATCAGGAGGAAAATCTTATTGTTCATTTAACTACACACATATTAATTTCTTATAATTAATAAAAAAATCATGTCAAGAAAACTGCAACCATGAAAATCGAAACCCTAGTGGCCACAAGTCGAAATCATTCAGAAAGCAGAGACAACCCGTCCATGGCTAGTCGAAATATCGGATAACTGAGGACGCACAGATTGTGTGGCTAAAACAAATAGGAGAAGGCCAGTTGACTCGAGCGCGCCCTTGAAAATGGACGCCAGTTGACTCCAACGCGCGTTTGACAAGGATGGACTCCAACTATAAGGGATGCCTGACAGTTGTTGTGATTGTGATTGTGATTGCAGTTGTACAGGTGCAATGGCAAATTTGTCTGCGGTTGTCACATTAACGTACTGTTCTTTGGTGCACGCAAGGGCATCATCCTGAATCCTTCCCTATTTCTCATCTCAGATAGAAGCTTCGGTGCAACGAAGAAGAAATTATGCAGGCATGCTTGACTTCATTATCACTCTCATTACTTCTCAGCTAATCTCGCACCCTATAAATTTTGTTAGTGTATGCTGCTGCAGACGAAGAAGCAGCCAAAGCCGCTATAGTTAGGGTTTTAGATAACGACCTAATGGGAGAAGGAGAAGGAGGGGTTATCAGAGATCCAAGGGGCGGGATTGCTAGGGATGCAGCAAGGCTCGTGGCCGCTCCATTTCTGGTGAAGACATATCGTTTGGTGGACGATCCCTCAACAGACCACATCGTTTCCTGGGGAGACAATAATAACACCTTTGTGGTATGGCGCCCAAAAGAGTTCTCCGCCTCTATTCTGCCAAGTTATTTCAACCACACCAATTTCTCCAGCTTTGTTCGGCAGCTCAATACTTATGTAAGAATTCTTCACTTTCAGACATGGTCTACTTATGTTTTTATATCTAAAAAGAGTGAGGAGAATATGGTTTTGTTAATTTACTTTTTAATATGATGCAGGGATTCCGAAAGATAGTTCGGGGGCGCTGCGAGTTTGCGAACGAGTTATTCAGAAAGGGTCAGAAGCATCTCCTCTCCCATATACAGAGAAGGAAGCCCTCCAGCTCGCCAGCACAGACGGACTATGGTAACTACTCTTTATTCACACCTATCTCACCAGCACAACATTCCGACATTTCCACAACGGTCCCTTCTCTCTCAGAGGAGAATGAGACATTAAGAAGAAATAATTCGTTGCTGTTATCAGAGATTTCCCGTCTAAAGAATATATGCAGTAGGGACATCACGCTCTTTATTCTTCAAAGTGCCAAGGATCCTCCCCTGCTAGACATGGACAGGAAAATCCAGGATGTCAGTCCTTGTAGCTCCATCGAAGACGTTGACGTTGCCAAGGATAGCAGTATCAACCCACCAAAACTATTTGGAGTCCCCCTCTGTTAACCGCCTTCTTACAGAGATTAGTATGTATTCAGAGGTCTTCAGTGCTTTATAAGGTCACGTGTCCAACTCTATAGCTTCAACATTAATGAAATGTCATTTACAATAAGTAGTTTTTCTATTTGTTATTCCTGGTTTATAATAAAGATCACTTTCTTGGTCATTTTCTTACACAACTGTAACAAAATCATGCGATGATTGTGGAAATAGCAACATATTAATCTAGAAAACATAAGTTTAGAGACATCTATCAAATAATAAGAGATAACTTCTCAGATTTTATTGAAATTGTTGGGTGGATGGTTGATCAATTTTCCTGGGTTTTGGTTTTGAAGTGTGCTGTGATTACATATACATCTACCTGCATGGTAAAACTATCTAATTGATGTCAATCCGAGATTTTGAATAAACTATCAAGCCACATCAAAATTGTTTTGGCGGAGCTTCCAATTATAGGTCGATCACATTTCAAAATCAAGCTCCCAATCCCATGTCCAAATAATAGTAACTGCACAAATATACAATAATTGAAGTCTTTATAAATTTATATTCTGCCTTTGAGCTTCTAAAGTTGATTTCTCTTCACTTCAGACCTATTGTATGCAACAAATCCTTTTGATCTGTGGATATCGATTGTATTTTTATTACCCAGATTTTCTGAAAATATTTCCTTTATTGATCTTTTCGGTTTATATGATTGCAATCAAAATTTGATAAACAATGAAAGTGTCTTATTAGAAAAAAGTACCTGGTCAGGCGAAATCAAGTTTATTAGAAAAAAGTCCCTTGTTATGCAAAAACAGGTTTTATATAATGATATTTATATATTAGTCCATAAACAGCTTTTTGGGTAATATTTTAGATTGGGAAATCATTAAAATCTTTACAATTAACGTGAAATTGAAGAAACTATACTTTCAAAGTTGATCAGAAAACTACAGATTTATAATTCTGACCAGAAATGTTTTTGTTTTTTATGGAAATGATTTTTGTTCTATATTATCTATATGACATTCAGTTATCTGAATTGTAAAGTACCTATTTCATATTCCTATTTTAACTTCCACTTCTCCAAAATTCTCTTCAAAACCACTCTCCCATACTTCAAAAATGGTATTCTTGGTATATGTACACTTCCAACGAAGATACTAATGACTATCTAACAGCTAGGAAAATGGTGCACTTTAACCTAAACAAACCTCTTCTTAATAGACTGGACTTTTAGCTTTTACACACACTACCCAGTGCTCAATTTTTTTTTATCTATGCAAGGGAGTTGTTGTGTCTGTGATTGAAAGACAAGAATACAATATGCACTCTCATCTACCTCAATGATTATCTGTTTTGATTTTTTATCTGTATTCTTTGTGTTTTGTGCTCAAAAGTCTTATCTATCTAACCAAAAAAGCGGATATGTATATTATATGCCCTCCAATCTACCAGTCTATTTGGATTCTTCAGTTCAATCGTTTATGTTTTGTGTGGTGAATTTCGCATTAATGACCAAAGGATGAATGACCCTCTAATTTGGATCATCCCATATATTAATAAAACAGCGCACTACTCGATAATTCGTTAGATGGAGCAGGTCACCCTGAGACAGTGGGTACGTTATTCATGCAAACGCCCAGCAACCAACGCACCACCTCCTCGAAATGCAAGACAACCTACACAGCATGTACGGCCACGCAGAGTATATGTTCATGTCATCTTGATTATGCAAATTAGTTTTTGGAATGTCAACAATATTATCATCGCAAATTTTTATACTTATGACACAAAACTACAAACGGACTTAGATCTTTGTAATTGCCATATTATGATACTCTCACATCAACTTCTATGTAATAATTATTCTAGCTTTAGGGAACAAAATTAGAAGTTGACAGTTCTTTGTAATGGTCACATTATGACAACTTTTTCTATTCTCAGTTTTTATGTGATGGATGGTGCATATTTGTTAAGGATGAAAAATTATTTTGAAGTTTAAAAATATTGGGTAATCTCACTAGTGACTAATATGAAAACTATAAATTGCTTATTGATATATTTGTAAAATTATTCAAATTTATAATCATTTTATATATATTCTCTATATAATGTTGGCCATTTTTAATTTAAAATAATTTTATATTGTAAAATTTGGGCTAATCATTTTCATAAAAAATGAAAATTGACCAATCTTGAAAAAAAGAAAATTATCTCACCTACTAATTATTAGTCCCTAAAGTTTTCCATATATACTGTTACTTATATAAAAAAATTGTTTCTAAATATTCATAAGTTGATGAACAATATAATACTTAAAAAAAACTATACAACTACAAATCTCAATGCAATGTATCAGCAAAATACAAGTAAAATAGCAGGAATCGAAGATCTGAAATTATTTATGTTCCTCAAAATATTCAAAATATTGTTGGATAGCAATATTTTAAAACGAATGCACAAAATTAGAGTGATATTGGATTGTTGTATTAGTGGATACACTATTGGATTGTTGTAGTAGTGGATACACTATGCCTTTGAACAAATTAGTAACCATGAATTTACGAAGAGATGAGAGGATGAATATTTTGATGTAATATTTTTTTAATTTTAAATTTAGAAATGAAAATTATCATTCTATAGATTTAAATTTTTTATTTTTTAAATTGTATTTTTAAATGTATAAATGAATTTAAATATATGAAATTTTATTTAGCTATTTAGATTATGTAGATTATGTAGGTTAAATTAGCAATATATTAAATCTTTATTAGATTTTACACAAAACTAAAATTAATAAAAAGAAATATTTGTGAAAAAACCAAAATGTAAAAGAGTGAAACTACTTGAAATGTTTTATACCTTTCTATAATATATACATAATTTATTTATTTAACCACATATTTACATAATTGAGATGAAATTATTTTAATTAATGTAGGTATTGAAATATTTCATTTATGGTTCATGGGTCCTTGGATAGATGGTAATTTGGTGCTCTGTTAGCATTCCTTAATGTGAAGTGACTAGTTCAATTCCCTACCCCAATTAATGTGATATATTGAACATGATGAGGATGTAGACCTGCAAAGTTTACAATATATATATATATATATATATATATATATATATATATATATATATATATTTCATTTATGAACTACATTAAAAGAATGTATCATTATTATTCTTTTTTTTTTTTCTGAATAATGCTAATTCTATTATATAACATACTGGTACAAAATTGCCTTAGCTTCAGCTATGTGAGCTTAAAAGCTGGGTTTGATAGCCATGATTAACGAAAAATCTCGACTTCCCTGAGTGGGAAACCAGTCCTTTAGGAAGAAGTTTAACCACCCTTGTAAGGGAAACCGACCTATTCTCCATACAATTCAGCAAATCAGAAATAAACATGCGATAATAACATTCAACTTTTTTAGTTGAGGAGTAATACAAAAAAACAAAAAATCTCCCAAGATGATTAAGCAACAGTACCGATGTAGGCCGAGGGTCGCGAGGGTCACTGGTCATGAGCTGGGGATGGAGGCTCCTCCACAATTCTACACCAGTACTCATCTCTTATGTCATCATTTTCTTTAGTGGGCATGCTATCCTTGTTGACGACATCCACCTACATGTGTTCCTTGCCTTGGTCAAAACGCACGATCCCTGTCGGCGCCTTAGAGTTCAGAGCTTCATCCTTGACTAGAGAGGGATGAGGGTGGAGGACAGGGGAGAGGGCAGGGTTAACTGACTCTTCTATGAGGGTGACAGTGACAAAAGCGGTGATGACGGGCCTGTCAAGAGAGCATTCGAAGCATAATTCTTCTTGCTGGGAGGATTGGCAGAGGGGAAGGCTGGCAGATGCATGAGAGGCAGGGGAAACGACTGGCATGGGAGGCACATTAGTGGGAGGTCGTGTGGATTGGGCAAAGTGCACATGCCCAGCATGAAGGGCTCGGCCTCCTAGACTGCGAGTTTCTGGGTAATGACCCCAGGGGACGTCCTCAGAGGAGGAGTCAGAGTCAGAGCTAGTGGAAGGCTGAGAGAGGGTCGCACGACCCCTACTAGCACTATGATGACACCTCATCTTGTGGCGGAGCCTCAACATCGACGCAGATGCAAGCTGGTAAGGCCGAAGACAAGGAGAATAGGTAGAAAGAAAAGGCGACCAAGAGGAATCGACAGACTCAACACACAAATGGGAATTCGAACAAAAAAAAGCACTCTGGGAGAACTGATGGCCCGGAAGCATCTCCAGACAACTAAGAAGTGTGCATCGGCACCCTATTTGAGTGCGAGCGCTCGGCTCAACACACGCAGGAGGGCAGACACCACACAGTGGCAGAGGAGAGCTGCAAGCGGCACAGGAGAAATCCGAGAAATCATGCACAAACGCCATCGTAAACCAGATGAGTAGAGCGGGGTGGTGAAAAATTCAGGCAAGCGAAGTTAATGGCGTGCAAGTTGGCGAATTAATTGTCGCATTAATGGAGTTGCAGGTGGCCATATGGCCACCCCACGCGAAATCCATTGGGAGTCGCCAAGGCACTGACGTCCCATTGCTCTTAATGACCATCCCCATTCACAAAAAGAATTTATCATTATTACTCTTTGAAAATATTATATATTAATTTTATATTAGGAATTGAATGAATTATACATTTATAGAATTGAGTTTTTCCTCTTACAATTTCATTATTTTCGACATCTGAATATTTAATTATGATCAACAACATTTTTTTTCTTTTTACTTCTTGCCAACTACCTACAAAGTTTACGAAAGAAAAAAAAATCATCTATGGACCACATCAAATTTTTTTATCATTATTACTCTTTTAAAATATTATATATTAATTCAATATTAAGAATTGAATGATTTATAAATTTATAGAATTGAGTTTTTCCTCTTACAATTTCATTTTTTTAGACATCTAAATATTTCATTATGATCAACAATATTTTTTTCTTTTTACTTACTGAATTACATTTTTTAGGTATTCAAATGTTTTATTATGATCAACATTAAATTTTTGTTTTTCTATGAAATTGATATTGTAAAATCTTAATTAGTTCAGATATTCAAATAATCTATTTAAATATTGTATTGAAATATGTTTAAAAATATACAAATCATAATTTTTTAATTTAATTTTAATTATTTTATCTCTCTAAAATTATAAAATAAATATTTTCATATAAATATCAAAATAGTAAAAGATAGTAAAAAAATGAAAAATATTTTACACATTCCATTTATATATATATTTAATTTTATCTTTTAAGATATATATATATATAATTGGCCTCTTAACACAGCAAAATATTAAACAATTATATACACTTACTACTCCAATTGACAAAAAGATAAAAATAATCCCCTCCATATCAGATACAACTATTGGCAAACTCTGAGAAGACGAAATCAAACCATTAGAAAATGCTTATGAGAAGACGAAATTAAACTATGAGAAAGTGCTCGTAGGGAGAGTGTCCTGCGATTACATGTATCGATGGAATCCCTTGTGAAATTCTATCTGAAAGTGAACTAGCATATTAAGATAAATAGGCTTTTTCATCAAAACATTAATCCCCCTTAAAAATAGTTAATTATTTGAAGATGAAAATTTTTAATTTTCAATATTAATTTATAATTTTACATATCAATGTTCTTGGTATTATTCGAATTAAATGCTAATAATCAGAAAATGTGTTTTCCTCTTGTAACTTCTATACAAAATATTAATAAGGAAAAATTTAATTTGCAAAAGTTTGTATTTTTGCTGGTCCTCCTGCTACATCATAAATTTATATGTTTGCTATATCTCAAGAACATAGTGGATAAATTATATAAGTTTAAATTTATATATGCTTTTCATTATAAGTCTAATTTCTCATATGTTTTCCAACTCATGTGAGTTTGTTCATATATAATTTTGATTATCAAATATCGGAAAGTGACATGACCAAAATATTTAGTTGTCCCTCGTATGCAGGGATGGAATTTGACGGGCAAATTGTGTTATGGGGTGATTTGCTCGTCTTTAAATTTTTTTGAAATCGTCAAGATTCTTCTTTAATACTGTGCAAATTGGTAAGAAAAGTGTAGAAATTGACAAATTTGACGAGTGGCCCAGTTTTGAAATTCCAACCCCACTCGTATGTTTTTACCTAGTTTTTATAACTATTTTATGTTTCCATATATTTTTTCTCACAAAAAATTAATATTTTTTTTGTTTCTTTCAAAAACATTATAAAACTACATGTTTCTTTTTTTAATTCCATTTTATAAATCTAAAAAAATAAAATAATCCATATATAAATTTTCTAATTCACAATTTCATTAAATTTAGTGTATCAATGAAAAAAACAAATAGAAGTTGATGGAATAACACTTTCATATCTACAAATAGTATAAACTATATACTAAAAATATATGAAGGGTTAGTTGTGAATAGAACTGGGAAAGATCTCAAATAGGAGCATTCATGTTCCAACCATTATTTTATAAAAATAGGGTGTTAATATTCCAAAATGTTCTCAGTTTAATTTTTATTTTTAATCATATATGTATCAAGTTGTATCATAATTGTAACTTCAAATAAAGTATTAGTTTCCATGTTTCTTTCCTATTTATAGATAATTTGGGGATAGACATCCTCTACCTAGGGAATTTTTGTTTTAGAATTTGCTATCTTTAAAAAATAAATGCATGAATGGTCTAAATTTAAGTCTTGGGGTT
Organism: Pinus albicaulis; assembly: GCA_034641835.2. Taxonomy (NCBI): domain Eukaryota; kingdom Viridiplantae; phylum Streptophyta; class Pinopsida; order Pinales; family Pinaceae; genus Pinus; species Pinus albicaulis. The sequence goes on along the minus strand of CM076574.1, from coordinate 511,811,421 downwards.
CTAGTCTAATGGTTAAGTCTTGGGGTTGTAGTTTAATGGTTCGGTGGGGAGTTTGGTCTTAAAAGCCTTGTTGTCTAATATGTCTCATCTAAAAGAGTCTGAAAATATTTATTTTAGAACTTTCAATTTTAAAAAAGTAAATGTGTAAATGGTTCCTACAAGTCTTTTGGTCTAACTTGTCCTATCTAAAAATTTCTCCCACTTATTTGACTTATAGATTTTCATTCACCTCGCATCATCAGCAACCACCCTAAGTTTATTCTGTTAATGCATTCCATGAGGTTGGGAGTTACACATTTTTAATTTGATTTCATTCATTTTTCTAGGAGTGGAAGAGGAAAATTTCTCCCATCTATCTGCCTTTTCTTCAGAAAGGAAAAAGCATTGTTTATATTAAGGAAATAAATTTTATATTATCATATTCATATGCCAATTGGCATCAGCCCAGATCCCATGATCCAGGCCCATCAAAAGAACATGATCATAGGAATTCAGCCCAACATAACCTCTAGAAAATGAGGATAGCGAGAAAAGGAGGAAACTTGTACATGAACTTGGATCATCCCATAAGCAACATTAAACATAAAGAAAGAACTGTTCACACCCATTCATGATGACTATTACCTACAAGAGCGCATACCAGGATAAAATAAGTACATACAAGGACCAAAAAATTTCAACATCCAGGCATTTGAGCATCAAAGTGAGACAATGCCTCAAAGCATGGGACCCAGGGCAGGGTAGATTAGAACCCCATGTGTGTGGTCTGGCCCTTGTCCATCATTCGAGAAAAGGAGAAAAATTATATCAGGCTCGCTTGATGGGAAACCCAACTCGCTTGCAAGTGAACTGTCTCACTTGCTTGAAGCACTTCTACAAAACCAACCCATCACTTACCTCAATCACCCCTATGTTCACATGATAGATACTTAAGATTTCGATAGATAAAATTAAAGCCTTAACCAAAAACAAAATACAAACCACTCATGGCATACGTAATTCAAAATTCTGAAGCATCTAAGCATCACAAAAATGTGAAATGTATATACTTCCAAAAGGAAAAGATAGGCCTTTCTTTGAGAGGACATCAGCACATGAGTTGTTTTCTCTTAAATTTGTTGCATAGGCAGGTCATTAAGCTTGGTCAAGAGATTTTTTACACGATCAACCCATCCTTGCAAACCATTTGGGTGAAAGAAAGACTTCATTGAAATCCCATCTATGATGATCTTGGCATCACCATAAATATTTATTGAATGCATCCCCAAATTGAAAGCCACCCAAATCCCACTCCATAAAGGAAGAAGCTCACCTTTATTGTTTGAGCCCATCCCACCATTCCAGAAGATCTGATATCTCTCTAAATTCTCTAATTTTATCTATGCACCACAGCCACAACACCCCCCTTGCTGTGCACCATCAAAGAAGACCGCCAAAAAATAAATAGGGTGCGGACGAATACAAATGGACATATCCTTAGTAGAAAAAACAAAGGATGGATTTCCAGCAATCCAAGTCATAATAGCCCCATGAATGTGAGCGATGATTGTTGGATTTCCATCAAATATAATGTGATTGCGAGCAAGCCAAACCTCCCAAAACAAAAGTAGGGAAAATATTTAAATTTACCTTTGATTTCTCCCCAAACCTCGAGCGTATTAATGAAATTATCTGACCTCCATTCTAGATCAATGAGATAGTGTGAAAACAAAGACCATATCTTAAGAGTAAACGAGCATGAAAAGAATAGATGGGAAGACAATTCACTATGAGCATGGTAGAGGGGACACCATCTAGGCCTATGAAATCCACGTTTAATAAGGAAATCCCAAGTCAGAATTTTCCCGTTCCATACTATCCATCCAGACAATAGAATCTTACTTGAAATTTTCCACCTCCAGAATGACTAGAAAGGGGAGGGATTCCTATCACCAAGTTGATTATAGATAATATGAAAATATATATCTTTCACCACCAGCCCATCCCCAACCGTAATCCCATCCCAAACAATCTGGTCACCCTCTTGATGAAGGCAAAGTCCACCCGCCTGTAGCTTAGCCAAATAACACTGCCATGAACCAACGTCCAAATCCGACAACCCTAGATGTTCCGTCGATTTCCATATCAGAGAGCCATGTTGCCAACACATAATCACCTGTGATAAGTAAAATATTCCACGGTGAGCCAACATGTGAAGGATTCTATCCTCCAACATCAAGCCCTCACCAATACCCAACACTCTATCACATCCTAGCCTGATACTTTGACCATTTCTGAGATTCCATACAAATCGAGTAGTAGTTAAAGACATTATTTTCTTAGATTTCCTCCATATTTGGGAGTTGGTATGCGATTGGAGAATAGATTTCCTGTAAAGCTGCAAAAAAAGGGTACCTTCAACATATTTAAATCGCACAATTTTAGACTAGATTCCATGACCTTTTAAAAAGCGCCAGAGGGACTTAATGAGAAGTGCATTAAAAAAATCACAAACATTTAGGAGACCCCATCTTTCGAACACCTTTGTAATCTAAGCGTGAACGTTTCCACAGTCAGATACATAATGTAGATTGGAGCTTCTGGAATCCTATATAATATGATTGAAGGGCTCGACATTTCAGGTGAACACTTCATCTAATGCCCAGCTTCCTCCTCCTGAAGATGGGTGAAGCGTTCATCTGAAACATCGAGCCCTTCAATCATATTACATAGGATTCCAGAAACTCCTTTGGAATCGATAAACTATACATCCTACAAAGATGAAACTTATTAGTCTTTGAAGCTCTTGACCATAAGAACTGAGATATGGCTGTGTTGATTAGATCAACCATATGTTCAAGTAAGTAGAATAAATGAGGCTAATATACCACTAACTATCTCCCCTTAACGACAACCACCTATGAGTCCATTTAAGAATTATTTGTTTGAACTTGTCCACCAACCTTGTCTAGTCCACCACCTTATAACCACAAGGCCTAAATATAAATCCCAAATAAGTGAAGCCCTTTGCTAAATGATTGGTCTATACCCGCATAAAATCCACAATGAAATTAATCTTGTTTATGTCACCATGCTCATAAACTAGGAAATATTTCCCTTTGTTGATGTGAAGCACAAAGGCATCACCAAAGAGAAGTAGAATATAATTGAAGTAAAACCAATGATTTCTTAAAAGCTTGCCAAAGACAAGTAAATTATCTACAAATAAGGAGTGAGAAATACTAACAGAAAGAGAGAAGGATAAGCCTGTAAAGTACCCCGCCTGATTTTCCATCTTTAATAAATTGCCGAAACTATCCATGATGAGAATTAATATTAAGGGTGACAGAGCACACCCCTGCCGAAGACTCCTCCCCGCCACAAAAAAATAAAAAGGCATCCCAATGATGATGACACTGTACATGATAGAAGATATACACGTCAGGGTCCAGATTATGTTTTTCACTGATATACCAACCTTTAAGAGAACCAGTGTAATAAAAGACCAGTCCACAAAGTTGTAAGCCTTAGAAAGGTCAAACTTCATAATAAGAGCCTTCATTTTGTGCAAATGGACAGAGTGTAAGAATTCTTATGCAAATGCGACGACGTCATGAATAGACTGCCCCTGTAGAAATATGAATTTCTCAGCATAAATGCACTTAAATAGGACCCCTTTGATTCTTAGGGAAATGAGTTTGGATTATATCTTATATAACATTACATAAGGTGATCAGCCTAAAATCAGTGAAGGTCTTTGGCACGGTTGATTTAGGAATAAGAGCCAAGAAAGTGGAATTCATGTCACTAGGAATGAATCTTGTTAGCTAAGCCAACTTAATGACTGATTGCATTTCATCCGCCATAAACTCATAGAAATGTATGAAGAATTTTGCAGGGCAACCATTTGGGCAGGGACTTTGTTCTTGTGCAAAGGATTTGAGAATTGCCGCAATATTCACCTTGGAAACTACTTTCCCCAGCAACTCATTAACAACCTGATCGAACATATGTGACATTTGATCTAGGACCCATTTTTTACTTCTATATTCAATACCATCTTCAACCCTGTAGAATTCTAAGAAAAAGTTATAAGCCTCCTTCTGAATATCCTTTATGGAGCATACCTTATTACCTTCTGCCATTTCAACTTTCCATATTGAATTAGTATTCTTACGTCCATTTTCCATCTAATGGAAGTATTTGGTATTCAAATCACCTTCCTTTTGACACTGAAATCAGCTCTTAAGCTTCCACGTCACCTCTTGTTCTTTAGGATTTCCATTCTTCTCTTCTCTAGCCCATCTAGATTGACATACATTTGCTGATCCGGAGACACCTCCTTCATTCCTTCATATATTTTTGCCACCTTTTCAGAGATTTCATTCAATTCCAGCCACAACTCTTCCTTTTTTTTCTTCTCCCATGATTTTGTGTCATGTTTTAACCTTCGAAGTTTTTCTGATAACTTTCTTCATCCATCGAGCCCAAAATATGAATCATATTCTTTCCAAAAATCAATCACCTATTGGTTTAAATGAGGGTCATTAAGCCAGACTCTTTTAAATTTAAAAGGCAGCCCATGTCTGGTCAGCTCCCTACTCCATGAGAGAACAATTTCCACATGATCAGATAAAGAGGCAGCCACCACCTGTGACCACAGGTTCCCCAAATTTTCTGATAGGTTCTCATGGGCCATTGCCCTATCAAGGTTCTTCCCAATATACTCAGCTCTCGATCGTTTGTTGGTCCACGTCAGGACAATGGGGTAGGGCGAATGTGCAACAAATTATGAGCATTAAAAATCCAGCCTATTTGATCATCCACCAGATCCTGTCAATATCTCTGCACCCATATCTCATTTGCAGCTAAAGTAGAGTTAAAATCCCCAATTACTATGATATTTCCAACATCTAAATTTTTTGATGAATTCAGAATCTCCCAAAAGGAAGACCGATGATTGCATGGCACATATAAGGTAATCAGATGCACCTTCTGTGAAAAGCCCCTAAATGTGCCACATAGAATAATTCCCCCAAAAAACTTAAAAGCTCGAAAATGTTCCAAATTAGGGTTCCATATGGCCATCATACCCTTGACCGTGCCAATGGAATCAATGCCAACAGCATGCCAACCTAGACTAATACTAAGCAGGGTACTGATACCTTTGGAGTGATAACACAAAGTCTCTTGGCAAAGAGCAACATAGGTCTGAAATTTAGAGAATACATACTGAAGGTGAACATGTTTTGAGGGGCTGCATATTCCCCTAATATTGAGCGATATTATAGAATTAATTTGGAAACTTTTTCAGGGCTACCTGCTCTAAGTGCCTGGTTGTCATCAACGGATGAGATAGGAAAATCACGGAAGTCATAAAAGTCATATTTGAATAAGAATTTGGTCCTGATTCGGCCTGTAAAATGTCTGGATCTGAATTTTTTCATCATTCACCTGACATGATCAGCAACCACCCTAAATTTCTTGTGCCAATGCATTCCATGAGTTTGGGCATTACATATTTTTAGTTTGATTTCATTATTTTGTTGGGAGTGGAAGAAGAATAATGGAGCACGTGTTCAGACACATATTATATAGCTCCATCAAAATTTTAAATCACAAAATTTCACACTATGTACATTTAGATAAATATCTTTAAGATTAATCAAATCATTAAACTTCTATCAACCCTATTACTATTATTTTTCTCTGCGTTGAGGTTGATCTAAAATCATAATTCATTTCGTGAATGTTAGTGCCTAGATAGTTCCCCCGTGACTGTAGCACTCCATTTACTAAAATGGTTAGTTTATATGACAAAATCCATTTAGAATATTTTTCTCCAAAGTATAATGAAGAAAATATGTAATACTATGATGGAATGACTGGATATCGTATACATGTAAAGGAATTTCTACCATGTGTTCATCCATTCCATTTATCCACTCGAAAAGCCCTTTTTAAACTACTGTAAATGTCACTCATAACATGCTCTATTTGAACATCAAATCCTTTCGAAAAAATATATTTTTCCATGCATTCAATAATAAACTCATACATTTGTAAAAGATGATATTATGAAAGGAAAACACAATTGAACATGTCACCATGTATTTCAGGGTTATTGACATGAGGAGGTTTTGTTATTCTTTTTTACCATGATTAACTATCCAAATTCGACCTGGGAAGCTATCTGTCACCTTCACTTTAAAATAGATCGTTTGTTTTCACCTATAAGGCACTATTTTACACGAGCATTGTATTAAATACATTTGCAATTGATTTTCCAAGTACATTAGTTTGTTGTACCGTCTTGCTTCTTCCTCCTTCTACAAATGTAGAAGATGAACTGCCAACATTGAATCTTTATTTTACATCAATATTTAATACATAGGTAAGGAAGTATTGAAGCCCATTTAATCAATAGTTAGACCCATGCTTTGAAGACTAAGATTCAACCCCTCCCATGCGCTATTGTTATTTTGTCATTTGGGCTGCAAGGTATGGGTTTGTTTAGCCACAAATTTCCTTCTTGTAACATTAACTTCCTTCCTTGTTGGAACACTAATTATTTGTTAGCTATGGGATCGAACAATTTGGGGTACGAATCTACTCAACAAAGTTTGGGTTTGTAAGCAAGAACTTGATAATGACCTCTCTTTCGTGATTTGGCATTTTTTTTGTCCAAATGGGTCCTCTTGGATTTTCCTAGAATTTCCTCTAAGAAATTCTCTATATGCACACCGAGACGGATCAACCATTTAGAATATATATCTACCATATTTTTCCTGCTTCGTCTATCATCCTACTCCACAGGGCCTAGTCCATCCTGTAAATCCTACTTCTCAGTGAAAATGAGTTCATTGGCAGTATTTATCAGTAGATTGGTGATTTGAAGGAATTGTCTAAGATGGTTTTCAACAGTAAGAAATTATTTGGAGTGATACCTCGAAAGATAAGTGATTGTAAGTTGATGGCATTTATAGAAATGAGTAGGAATGAGCACAGTGGATCCATACCCCACAGATAACTAAGATGATGATTCTAAAGATCTCTAGAAACCATTTGGTTGTAATCATTCCTTTAGATATTGCAGGCACGCTAATCCTAGCATATGTGGAATTCTCCTACAATAATATATTAGGTTTGGTTCCTCATACTGGCCTTGTCTCTTCAATGCAACTTCCTTCGCGGGTAATACTAGGCTCTATAGACCATATTTTGGACCTTGCATTGACATATCTGCATCAATGGAAGGCCACATCAAAGGTCCATTTTCTTCAACTTGCAAGTTTTTTTTTGTCACAAAGCTTCTCATTTGCTCCATGGCCTTTGCAATTACTACTGTTATTAAAGTGAGGGAAGTAAAAAAGGTAAGCACTTCAAGGAAATGGAAGTTTACTACATTATAGAGAGTATGTTTTTACTGTGATGATGTGCTCGAGAGGTTGAAGGAAAGAAACATTATTGGAAAAAAGGACTAGGAATAGTATACTAAGGTGTTATGCCTAGTGGAGAAGTTGTTGTGAAAAGCATTCCAAGTATAGGAAAATGTTATTCACATGATCACTTGTTTTCTACAGAGATACAAACATTGGGTATAATATTCCTTCACCACATTGCGACACTGTGTTGGTTCTACTCCAACTATGAAACAAATCTAGTTGTATATGAATACATACTTGACAGAAGCCTGTGGGGAGACCTTTTTCATGGGATAAAGGTGGTCATATTCACTTAGCTACATGATATAATATTGCATTAGAGGATGCCAAGGGACTTCATTACTATCATGATGATTTCTCTCCACTTATCGTTAACAGGGATCTAAAGTCCATCAACGCTCTCTTCGATTCCAATTGTGGTACTTCATTATTCTATTTGAAATAGCAGGTTCTTATGGCTATATTGTAAAATGTAAGTATTTACATTATTTTCAATTTATCTTCGATTAATTCCCCTATTTACATGCGTGGACTAACTGCAATGGCCAGTTTAAAGTTTGAAACAACGCAAATGCATGACATTATGGAAATTAAGACTTGCGTATAGGTAGCTAAATTACAAAACATGGAGGTTTTCTTGAGACAACATGTAAAGAATGTGTATGAAGGACCTCATTGCCTAAACAATCTTCATTTAGTTCTTCAAATAGTTGATAAGGATCAAATTAATCGCTTTGCAAATTACCCCATTATAGTGGTATATAGGTTATTGAAAGAAAAAAAAATAATGTGTTCAAATGTTCTAGTGAGTCTATTATTCATGATTGAGAAAGGAAGGTGCAATCATTTTCCATCTCACATGTCTTCAAACATTCTAACACGCCTAACATTCAAACATCTTATGCTTGAGAAAGAAACATCCTTTCACTTGGAAGTTCCACATGCATGTATGGAGTGCATTGGCCACTCTAAGGTTTGAAACAACACAAATTCACTACTGTATAGAAATTGAGACACTTATATAGATAATTAAAATGAAAAACATGGATATTTTCTCAAGAAAGCATGTAAAGTATTTGCAATGAGGAACTATGAGTCTCGAAATAATTTTCCTGAGTCTCAAATAATTTCTAATTTTTTTGAGTCTCAAAATATTTTTTAAGGATCAAATGAAAATCCCTATCCAATTATCTGTTAGAGTGGCATCCATATTATTAAAATCCAAAAAAATTTATGGTTTTCCAATCACAGTTATAGTTTTAAATAATATTTAGACGTGGAAAGTAGTGCTTTTTCACACAAGGCTCGGGTCATAAAACAATGAATTTTTCTAAACATGGTTATAGGTGCTAACCATAGTTATATGCTGAAAGTAGTGATTTTTCAATTAAATACTGTAACTTATATTATAGAGTGTTGTGGGAAAACTTAGCAAACGCGACACTTTTAGAATGTAGTCTTTCCCATGCTTTTGAAAAAAATGAGATTAACTCTGACACTCTTGCATGTTCGTTTTCTTCAATTCCTCTACAATAATTCTCTTTCAGATGGATTTCAGGTAAATGGATCGATTTCTAAAAATAAAAAAATTTAATATGTTTTCCTTTTCAAGATAACATAAGATAATTTTATTAATTTAAGAGGACTTCTGTGATGATGATATAATAACTTTTATCTCCTAAAACCAATCATAGGCATGTGGTAATAAGGTCATAAAGAGTACAAGTTGGTAGAACCATAACATGCATAATCAAACAAAATCTCATCCCACAACATATTCCATCAACACAAGAGTTAACATTACCTTAGAAAAAGCATATGCTCAAGTTAGAGTTAGAGAAAAAGATAGAGGTAACTCCCCCTTTTCCTTGGATTTTCTCTTTGTTATGGGTCTTAGACCCTTTCCATATTTTGATCAAGTTGTGTCTTGATTTGAACATAGACTTTAAGTGTACTTCCTCCCATTCCTTGGAGTAGTCTATTAACCCTTCTTCTACCATTTATATACGACGATGAAATTAGTAATAATGTGGAAGTATGTTAAAGAAAAAATATATCTTCTCGCATTGTGAAGCCTTCTTTCAGAGGGAATTTACTATGATATATTATATATCACCACCTGAACTGATATGTAATAGTTACATTGTATGCACAAATTTCTTTAGCTAGGTCACTGTCGTATTTATATGTATAAATCTTATTTATGTCTAGTTTGCACACTAATGTAGGTGAGTGATGCTTGAAATACGACCATCTACTATATCACATGCTGACATGGGTGATTGAAGTCATTATTTTTAATTATATCTACAATTAGATCAATTGAATCTTGTGTAGTTATGTGAACATATACCCTTTTAAAAGACACATGTTTTTCATATTTGCAGAAAAATATGGGATATGTTGACAGGAGATGAGTTGCACTCTTTGTACACAAACACATTATTTGAGCATGTGCCTTTTCTGAGGTAATGTTATCTTTTATGTTGATGGAATCTATTGTGGCATGATTTTTTTCTTGATTATGCATGATATGGTTCTCCCAACTTGCATGCTTTGTGACTTGATTACAACATGCCTACAATATGTTTCACTAGAATAACGTTTTTAGAACAACATCATAGAATTCCTCTTAAATTAATAAAATTATATTATTTTGGAAAGGAGGACATGATGTAGCTTCTCCTTTACAGAAAGATATTCATTTACTTAAAATGCATTTGAAAGAGAATGATTGTAGAGGAATTGAGGTTGTTTCTTGATGACATGGAAATGGATTAATAATGCAATTCTATATAAAGTGTGATAATTATTTATGTAGGGTATTTTCATGTTGGAAGTATATTTTGCATATTCTTATAATTCAACTTTCTTTTTGTTTTAAAACTAGCACCACCACATTAGTAAATGTGGTTGATATACGTGGAAGGATCATTTTCTATCATTTATACATTTTTATGACTGTATTGGACTATTAATTTTATTGTGATGAGAAATATACTATTCATTATAATAATCCAAAATGGAAGACTATAATTATTTAATTAATTAAACCCTAAAATACTTTTTAAGTTAGAAAATAAAACTAACTAAAAAAAATGAAATTTGATATAACAACAAATAATGGTCAACGAAATCCAAGAGTCAATAAATCAAAGGTGACATGTTATTATTGCAATAAACTTTGTCACTGTGCCCGTAATTGCACGAATAGGATAGTTGATCAAGAAAAAGAGAGAGTTAATGTAACTGCATATAATATTGCCTCCATGTTCCTAGTGTTGAGCTTCAGAGATGTTCTTCTCTTCCACAAAATTCCACTTCATTTCCTTTTTCCATTATTAATTTCAAGCTTAAATGATCAATAAGATTAGTTAAAATTGCTTTGAGATTGTATATAATGTCTAACTTGCTATGTTTTCATGATTTCGTTATTGTAGTACTTTTTCACTACACCTAGCTACAGAATGCAGACATTCTGTAGCTAGTTGTCGATTCTACAGCTGTCTTCATGTCTACGCAAGTTTCAGATGTCATCTGAGGGAAAAACACAAATGGTCGTATCCCACATCATTCCCTCATCATTTGTTGCTCCCCATGAAGTCTGAGTTAAAGTATCAAAGCGGTTATGCACGAAGAAGAGAGGCAGTTTCCTATCAAAATACAGACTCTACATATGTCCGCAGTAAAGCACAAGATTGTTAATAAGAGTTTTAATTTGATTATTAATGGGAAAGACGCTTATCCCTATTTTTCTCAAGAAGTAGTTATGTAATTTCATTACAAGTATGGCTCGGGAGACCGAGAAACTGTTGGTTAGATTTTGTTTTTGGTGGCTAGATCTTAGAAGTTCGAAACACTCTGTTTTGAGGTTATTTCTCCTTTAATGAAAGAGACATCATTTTATTGCACGATATGAGTCAATCTTGAGCAGATCCACGTGCTAATCTGGTGGTAGAGGGCCCCTACTGCCCGTGAAGCATTATGCATTTGGTTTAGATAAGTAGCCGTAGCTTTGTTTCATTCTCAATTTAAATAGTTTTCTGAACTTTGCTTACATTAGGTACTACAGTTTAGCTTTTTTCTCATGAAGTATTCCAAAATATCACTAATCCATAATGAGGCATAATTGTAGCAGTTTAGAACTTTACGTTTTTTGTGTTGAATTATAATTAGTTGTTACAGCTAGTCCTATTCTCATTAATCTCTTCCAAAATATCACTAACTCTAGATAAGACTTAGCTGTAGTGTCTTAGTTTACCTGCGTATTGTTATGTTTTTATGCCCATTTGCACTAAATGATACAGCAAGACTTGTTTGTACAAACTATCCCAAAATATCACTCATCTTGAACAAGACAGGGCTATAGTATTTCATAGAATTAGTTGCATTTTAGCTCAGTCAATACTCCAGAGGTAGATGTCATTCTAGTTTAATTCTGTCACTATATTTCAAGCTTGATAGTGGTACTCTAGTTTAACTCTGTTCACTGTATTAGTATCATTCTAGTTCAGTTCCAATTCATTCCAAGTTAGATAATAGCACTCTAGTCTAGTCTTAGTGCACTGTATTAGCATTCTAGTTTAGTTGTTATCCATTGCATTTTAAATTGTATTAGTTGTTAAATTTAGATACCACGGTCTTCATTATTTACAAAATGTTCTTGTTCTGAATTCCTATTAATACATCATCACACGGATAGGAACTAACAGTTTAAGGCCTTGAGTATTTTGCAACCTTTTTACAATTTCACGAACAAGCCTTTTCTCAAAGACTATTCTAAAAAGAAATCTATAACTTTTGAATGAGGCCTAGTAGTGCTAAATTGAGTTGCAGAATAGAATTAGAAGTTAGTTTAGAGTAGAAATATTATTGTGCTACAAATGTTCTTTTCCAATTATGATCCAATAAACCTTTAACCATGGATGAGATGTTGTAACATTGTAAGTTGATTATTGACTTAGGAAAACCTCAATTGCACTAAAAACTTATCCTTTTCTCAAGCTATTCCAACATATCTCTAAATGAATGAATTGGATGAGTTCATGATATGGGTTACTGAGTTCATGTTGTGATTTGTTTCTTTGCTATGAGTCCTTATCAAGCTTTGCATTTTATGTCCTTTAGTGCACACCTAGTTTAGAATAGTTTCACTCCGTTTTAGTGTAAACTTCTTAGCTCTTTTTCAACGTAAAAAATCATAAAACCAAAAACATCATAAAAACACTCAACACAACATAGTGAGAAACAGATACCTAGGCACATACAGTGCACCACACTTCAGCAGTTTACTAGCCCTGGTTGACAATTAATGACCTAAATTTAGGAACACTAAGTTGAGCACAAAATTTTGGCGCCATTTCCGGTGAAGTGTAACTAGGTAGCCTTGTTTCTTATCACCCAAAAACAATGATATGCGTAGAGAAAGAGACTCAAGGGGTAGATTCATAATAAGCAGAAGTCTGATTCCTAGAACACCACTTCTTTCACCTAGACCAAAAGCCAATACACCTCCAACTCAAACCCACATTCCATCCTTTACTGATCCTAGACTTTTAGAAGACTTAAGATTAGATATTCCATTAGAAAAAACTTCCACTTCATCCACTGACCCTGTCTTATAAGGAGATGTTGGAAATATTTTCATTGATGGCAAAGAAGGCAAAGAACAGCGAAGGCAGAGGTAGAGGTTGAGCAGCAGAAGGCAGAGGCAATGGAGGCAGCGCTGAAGCAAAGACAGGCAAAGGAAGCAGTGAATACAATGGAGGTAGCAAAGAAGAAAATGAAGGCAGAGGAAGCGAATATAATAGAGGTAGAACCGTTATCAGAGGCAGAGGTCGAGCAGCAGAAGGCAGAGGCAGAGGTCGAGCAGCGCTGTAGCAGAAACAGGCAAAAGACAACATAACAGAGACAGACAAAAGAAAAAGTAAGCTAGGCAAAGGAGACAGGCGGAAGAACACTGCTAAAATGTAACAGTCGAATATGGAGGCAGTAAAATGGTCGAGCAGTGGAGACAGAGGCAGTGAATACAGAGGCAGTGAAGCGGTCGAGCGGCAGAACCGTTATCACAGCAGTAAAGGTAGAGGCAGAGTCGTGGAGGCAGAGGTAGAGACGTTAGCACAGCATAGGCACAGAAAATTCCGGGAATCGCTTAACCCCGGGTGGAAGGATACATAAAACAAATTCCAGGAATCGTATAACCCAAAGCAGCAAAGTATATATATACAAATCTCATTCCGGGAATCGTTACCCACGCAGGAGTATACATACAGCGCATTACATATTTGGCGCCTTATACACAAAGGTTCAAAGCATAATATTAAATGATATGGAGTGCTTTATTATCAGAACCCAAGTACCTTATATGGTGGGACCCTTCCCAATCGCATCGGATTTAAGCAAGGCATCGGAACATGCACAGAAAGTTGTGATTGCGATTGAATACCGGACCCGATGGTTGTGTGAATTATGATTCAAATGTATTTGAAGTTCGGCATAATCGCATCGGATCAGTCTAATCGCCTCAGAGATTATAAGAGCATCAGAACATCACAAGAGAAAATTGCAATTGTGATTAATTGCAATCGGAGCAGGAGTGGTCAATAGCATTGGAGCAAGGCAGCCTATGATTGCGATCAATCGCAATCGGAAATCACTGGAGGAGAAATAGAAATAGTGATCAATCGCAATCGAAGAAATCACAACAGTGATCAATCGCAATCGGAGAAATCGCAACAGTGACCAATCGCAATCAGAGTTAAAGCGAAGCATCGGGACATGAAAATGGAATTTGTGATTGCGATTAATCGTATCGCATCAGAGTAATCGCAATCGGAGCTACAGAATATTGGAATGTTGGTACATTCAAATGGAAATTGCGATTGCGATCAATCGCAATCGGAAGAAGTCAAGTATAGGATCGAAAAGCGTGGCAAGTGGGCCTGGATATATGACATTCTATTGATTATAGTGGAAGTGGCAGTGTATATGTTAAAACTTTATATAAGCTCGCCAAGAATTGAAATTACAATATATATATATATATATATATATATATATATATATATATATATATATATATATATATATATATATATATATATATATATATATATATATATATATATAAAAAAGGCGTTGTTATAAAATGTTGTGGCGATTATATTGAAATATGCCATGTGGTCTGTGGACCCATGGGCCTCGGCTCAAGGTGGAGGGTGATTATTTATTTAAAGCAATTGGGATGTATGTATGTTCCACTTGCGGAACTTCCACATCAACAAGACACTTGCTGCATGAAAAGAGCTGGAATTTTCCCAGATTTAACGCCTGCTATTACATATTTATATAAAATGCACTGATATAAAAGGCACAGGTACACGTATGCAACAGTTACACCACAGCAGAGGAAAGAAGAGCAAACAGAGCTGAAAAGAGACAAAACACAGTCACAAAAATGACATACACTGTCAAAGAAAAGACATATGCGCAGCAAGCCAAAAGAGGCTAAATGAGTGAGCTGGAGTTTTCATTATATGTGAATGTAAACATTGTAATTGGTTTATATTGTTTGTGATGCATTTGCAAGTCTCCGAAAGAGAGCAAATATCCCACTGTAATATTAAGATAAGCACCTACAGTTATTTTTTTAATGAGCAGATAAAAGGAATGAGAAGATGGAAGCCAAAGAGTCATGATTGTTCACTCTAAATTCTTTGTGAAATACAAACAGTCATGTGAGGAACTCTATAAATAATATCATCTTGATATGCAAAAACAGGCTATAGAGAGTAAATATAGAGAAGGTAGAGTACAGAAGAGTGAGGTAGAGAAGATTACGAAAAGAAGAGGAGAAAGAGAAGCTACAGAACAGAGCTGATATTTGAGGTAAATCGGAAAAAATTCAGTTTGATAAATTGAGGAAGTTGGAGCTTCCCTATCAAGTTGCAGCCTGATAGCTTTCAGTTGTAGCTGACTGAGGTTGGAGCCTCCTGTAGGTTGGTTTCTGCAGAAAATCGAAGGGATTTGGTGCTTCCTTGCAAGTTCTAGCTTGCAGAATTGAGGATAGAGCCCCCTATAGGTTGGTGCCTATAGAAAACAGTGGTGAGAGGGAGTTGGAACTTGCATTTGCATCACAACAATAATAAGTTGTGGTTTTCTCCCTTTATGGGTTACCACTTACATCTGTTGTCTCTGTGTGTGTTTCTTATGTGTTGATGTGATTCTTTCTATCTGCTTAATTGTTTGCTGCTCTCAACATAAGTGTGGTGTCACATTAATTTAATATTGGCTGCAACATTTGAAGCATTCAGAAAAAATTGAAAATTTGTAAATAAATTTGGTAGAAAATTTTGAAAAGCTTATGTATGTATTAATCGATTCACCAATATTCAGCAATTGGTATCGAGAGTGGGTTCCTTTGTGCAAGTCTAACAACTAAAAGGAGATCCTAGGTTCCCAAGATGGCTGGCCAAAGAAGGATGCTCCAGCAATAAAGCCCTTTCTTCTTGAGTAGAGATTATGCTTTTACGGGAAAAATTAGAATGAGGACATACATAATGTCTCTAGGAATAAGTACGAGGCTGTGTGGAATTAGGATATGCCACCGAAGGCAGGCGCGGGGAGAGAAAGAAACAAAACAAGATTTTGTGGCTAATGCAAAATCCATGAATGCAATTCTGAATGGATTGTGTGAAGCAGAGTTTATTAAAGTAATGTACAAAGACTCTGCCAACGAAATATGGGATACTCTTGAGAACATACATAAGGGAGACAAGAAAGTAAAGACTACCAAATGTCAAGTCTATAGAGCCTAGTTTGAGAACTTAAGAATGAATGATGATGAAGACATTGCCAGTTTCTTCCTAAAAGCTGTAGAAATTATTAAAAATATGAACTATCTTCGAGAAAAAATGCCAGAAAGTATAATTGTACAAAATATTCTAAGATCTCTTCCATCCAGATTTAATCCAAAGGTGTCTGCAATAGAAGAAATAGTTGATTGGGAGACCTTGACCATGAACTAGCTACTTGGAAATCTAACAACCTATGAAATGAGGCTGCCACAAAAAATCCAAGTACGAGGGAAGCAACTTTTAAAATAGAAAAGAAGAAAGAAGAAGAGGGAGACATATGCTCATGCTCGGATGAAGAAGAGGTAAAGTTTGTCAAGAAATTGGATAGAGGCTCAGGTAAGTACAAAGGTAAACTCCCCTTCAAATTCTTTAATTGTGGAAGAGTGGGACACTATGCTGCTAAGTGTCCTCACAAGAAAGTAAGGAATCGGACTCAAGAGTCGGAGAAAAATAAATCAAAGAACTGGCAGAAAGGAAAGAAGTTCAGCAGAAAATCCTTCTATGCTCAACAAGACAGCAATACATCTGAAGATTTAGATGAACCCTCAAGTGAAGAAGGAACCTTTGAATTCTTATTGATGGCCATATAAGAACTTGAAGGTATCCTACTAGAAGATGAAGAATAGAAAGGGGAAATTGACCTTGAGGGGGAGCTAAGAAGTGCTATGGAAGAGATTGACAGACTCAAACTGAAATGCAGAAAACAAAAGGACATTCTTCTCAAGAATGTAAGAGAAGAACAAAACTCAGAATTCCTCATGTAGCTGAAGGTAGAACTTGAAGAAGCTAGGAATATAGAAGACATGTTACTTCAGCAAATCAAGGATAAAACCCGAGAACAAGAGAAACTGGAATAAGAGGTAGTATGTCTCACGAATAAAATAGAAAATGCCCAAAGGAAAGTGGTTATAAACTCTTCTCAAACAACAAGCTCTAGTAAGTTGAGTGAAATTCTGGTTGCTCAAAGATCCCCAATGATAAAAACAGGAATAGGCTGTGAAGGAGAATCGAGTAAAGGCAAAGAAAAGGAAAACAAAAATATAATTTTTGTAAAAGAAAAAAGGACTGATGAAGCAGCCCAGACAATTCATACTAAAGAAGAAACATGTAATAAGGATGACAGAGATCAGAATAAATCTCTAGTAACAAAGAATGCAATAAATACTAAGATGATAGAAAAAGAATCATATTCCCCTCAGTATGTCAAATTTGGAAGCCATCTAAGGAGATTCTTCCATCCTATGAAGAATGCCACCTGTTATGTCTGCCACAAGCCGGGACACATTGCTGCATATTGTTATGCAAGGAGGAGTAATTCAAACCTGCAAAAGATGCAAACAGTGAAGAGATTGTCTCAAACAAAAAAAGGGAGAAAACAACCTTACATCAGGTATGCAAATAATTTCTATGGTTATTGCTTTTATTGTAATGAATTTGGCCCTAAAATTATTGAATGTAGAAAGTATGGACAAAGATTGATGTTCAACACCTCAAGCAGGTTTATGAATCAGAGAAATTTTGTTCATACTCACAATTCTGCAAAAACTATGATCAAACGATGTATATGCAATCAAGTTGGACATATACCTTCCAAATGTTCTTTGAAAGGATGTGATTCATCAACTCACAAAAGATACCAAACAAAAGGATGCCTCTAATGGATAAAGAAGGAGAATAAGTGTGACTTAGATCTAATTTCTCAATACCTGAAAATTCAGTGGTACCTGGACAGTGGCTGCTCAAAACACATGACTGGAGAAAAAAGCAAGTTTATAACTCTTGATGAAAAGAAATCTGGTAATGTTACTTTTGGCAATGATAAATCAAGCAAGATCAGGGGAAAAGGATCAGTCAGCATAGACAATGGCAGAGGAAAGGCTCAAGATGTATTATTTGTATATGGGCTGAAAGCGAATTTACTAAGTGTTAGTCAGATGTGTGACAAAGGCTGCGAATTTCTCTTTAGGGCACAAGATTGTGAAGTCAGATCAAGCACCACAGGTAAGACTCTGCTCAAAGGAGTTCGAACAGAGAGTAATGTTTACATTGTGAAAGAGGAAGATGAAACATGTCATCTTAGCAAACTCGAAGAGTCATGGTTATGGCATAAAATATTGGAACATCTCACCTTCGATCACATCAACATACTAAACAAGAAGAAAGTTGTCAAAGACATGCCAAAAATAAAGAAGCCATCTAATACCATATGCAAATCTTGTCAATTGGGTAAAGAAACTCACACATCCTTTAAGGCCAAAGAGGAGTTATCAACAAGAAGACCACTTCAGCTTGTGCACATGGATCTGTGTGGACCTCCAAGAACTAAAACACCAAGTGGAGAATCCTACTTCATGCTGATAATAGATGATTTCTCTAGAATGACATGGGTTTCTTTTCTCAAGAATAAATCGGAAGCTCTGGACAAATTCAAAATATTCAAAGCATTAGCAGAAAATCAGACATGATGCAAACTAAAATGCATCAGATCGAACAGAGGAGGTGAATTCACAGATTATGAATTTGCAGATCTATGCAATGAATATGGCATAAAACAACAATTTACTATTGCAGGGACACCTCAGCAGAATGGAGTAGTAGAGAGACAAAATAGATTTGTTCAACAAATAGCCAGAGCCATGATGCAAGAGAATAACATTCCACAAACCGTCTGGATAGAAGCAGTGCACATAGCAGTGCATATTCTGAACAAATCCCACTTAAGGCCAACCCGTGACAAGACTCCCTATGTACTATGGCATGGGAAACCTGCTTCAATTAAAAATTTTAGAATCTTTGGAATCAAGTGTTACATAAAGAATAATGATGAAAATCTTGGGAAATTTGATGCAAGAGCAGATAAAGGGATATTTCTAGGATATGCATCTAAAAGTAAAGGGTACAGGTGCTACAACAAGACTCTTCGGAAAATAGTTGAATGTACTGATGTGAGATTTGATGAAGAACTTCCAAGCAATACAAGAAATACAGACTGCAACAGTCCATCAGAAAACCATGAAGAAGAAGACCATAATGATGATGAAACACGCAAGACAACAAAAGATGCAGAAATGAGCTTGAAAGCCCCCTCAAGATATACTCAGAAGAATCATCATGAATATCAGATCATAGGAGACAAGAAAGCAAGGGTCCAGACAAAAGGGTAGCTAACAGAACAAACGGAAGAGGTATGCATAGCCATGTTGTCACAAATAGAGCCAAAGAAATTTGAAGAAGCCAGCAAGGACAAGTCTTGGGTGAAATCTATGAATGAAGAATTGGACCAAATTGAGAAAAATAATACCTGGGAACTAGTGCCTAGCCCCACTGAGAAAAATTTCATAGGCTCAAAATGGGTATTCAAAAACAAAATGAATGAAGAAGGACAAGTAATCAAGAATAAAGACAGACTTGTCTGTAAGGGATACTCACAAATTGAAGGACTGGATTATGATGAAGCATTTTCCCCTGTAGCCAGAATGGAAGCTATCAGAATGTTTCTGGCATTTTCTTGCTAACAAAACTTCAAAGTATATCAAATGGATGTAAAATCTGTATTCCTAAATGGAGACTTGGAAGAAGAAGTCTACATGGAACAACTAGAAGGCTTCTCATTGACAGACAAAGAAGACTATGTGTGCAGACTGAAGAAGGCCCTATATGGACTGAAACAAGCTCATCGTGCTTGGTACTCAAGACTAGATAAATATTTGCAAAAACAGGGTTTTAAGAGAGGTGGAGTACACAACAATCTATATACAAAAGCCCATGAAAATGAAATCCTGATTGTTGTAGTATATGCTGATGACATTATGTTTGGAAGCAACAGAGAAGAACTAGCAAAAGGGTTTGCTGATGAAATGAAAACAGAGTTTGAAATGTCGATGATTGGAGAGCTCAGTTTCTACCTGGGACTGCAAATTCAGCAAAAGAACACAGGTACATTCATCTCTCAAGAAAAATACTTAAAAGAAATGCTGAAAAAATTCAAAACGGAGGACTGCAAACCTGTGACAACCCCCATGATCACGGGGTGCAAGCTATGTGCTGATGATGGGTCTGCAGATGTAGATCAAAAACTCTACAGATCCATGATAGGAAGCCTGCTGTATTTAACAGCATCAAGACCAGACATCATGCTAGCAGTAGGACTAGTGGCTAGATATCAAGCAACGCCTAAACAAAATCACCTTCTTGCAGTCAAAAGAATATTCAGATATCTACAAGGAACAACACAATATGGACTTTGATATCCTAAAGGCAAAAGTTTCACCTTGACAGCATACAAAGATGCAGATTGGGCCAGCTGTGTGGATGACAGAAAGAGTACAAGTGGAGGTGCATTCTATCTAGGAGAAAGTCTGGTGGCATGGTTAAGCAAGCAATAAACATCTATCTCCCTGTCTACAGCTGAAGCAGAATATATAGCAGCAGCAGCATGTTGTACACAAGTCATATGGATGAAGCAGACTCTGCAAGACATGAAGGTAAGCATTAATGAACCTATCTAAATCAAATGTGATAATACATGCGCTATAAGTATATCAAAAAATCCTATGCTTCACTCAAAAACTAAGCATATCCCAATCAAGTATCATTTTCTCCGAGAACAAGTGGCTCAGAAGATAGTAAAGCTGGAGTATGTGCCAACAAAAGAACAGACAACTGATATATTTACTAAACCTCTTGCTAAAGAATCATTTCAATATTTGAGAGATAAATTAGGGGTAGTATCTGCAGATACTACTCTCTAATATGAAGAGAAAGCACAGTCTCAGGGGAAGAATAGAAACGAAAATATCATTCCTAAAAGAAATCAGCAAGCAAGGGAAGCATAAAACAGGTCCACAAGATCGAAGAGCTATAAGATAATATTCTCAGTATTATCAGCATTCAGCATGAAAAAGTTCAGTAGCAGAGCAAAAATAACATTAACTTGCTTACACCTAAAGTAGTATATTGAGCGTTGAAGCAATATCTTCTTCTATATATATAATTGCATGCCTTCCTGAAGTCGGTACATGTATATCTCCAAGGCCTTTTTTTTCTTAATATCAGTTACAAAACTCTGCGAAGGCTGTTTGCTGAGTTTTCAATCAAACATCTTGAATATGCTTTTGTGGAAATTCACTCTGATAGAACAGTCAAAATATCTGAAGAATAAAGGAATAATTGTGATTACCATCTAAATAAAACTGCATGGTTGATAAGTAAAACTGACCAAAACATTGAAGGGTTTGTTTTGAAAACACATTATACAAAAAGGAAAGTCAGTTGGCTTCTAATATTGAAATATATTGCCCATTCTTACAATGAGCTGTAAGCTCTGGTTTGATTCATTGTTTACAACAGCAACAAGGACCTTCAGTCATTAAATGCATCATCCCTGTCTGCAATCTAGCATAGATTACAAACAACAGGCACTACAGATGAAACACAGTGATAAAACATATATTGGCTCACTATATCAGACAGAGACAAAATGTATATTCAAGTTCAATAATCCTTAAAGTGTTCTCTCAACAAGTCCTATACAACAGTCTAGAGCAGCAGGGTACAAAGATAGAAAGTGGTGGTCTAAACACAAATCAAAGAAAGGAAATGCAACGACAGAGCCTATACGGAGAAATGAGGCGCCGTCCTTTGCCATTGATGTCAAAGGGGGAGGAAGAGCAAGCAACAGAAGAAAGGATTCTAACAGGAAAACAGAGGAAGTGTATTTCCATCAATGCCAAAGGGGGAGACTGTTGGAAATATTGTCATTGATGGCAAAGAAGGAAAAGAACAGCGAAGGCAGAGGCAGTGGTCGAGCAGCAGAAGGCAGAGGCAAAGGAGGCAGCGCTGAAGTAGAGATAGGCAAAGGAAGTAGTGAATACAATGGAGGTAGCAAAGAAGCAAATGAAGGTAGATGTAGTGAATATAATAGAGGCAGAACCGTTATCAGAGGCAGAGGTCGAGCAGCAGAAGGCAGAGGCAGAGGTCGAGTAGCACTGTAGCAGAAACAGGCAAAAGATAGCAGAACAGAGACAGAAAAAAGAAAAAGTAAGCTGGGCAAAGGAGACAAGTGGAAGAACACTGCTAAAATGTAACAGTCAAATATGGAGGCAGTAAAACGGTCGAGCAGTGGAGACAGAGGCAGCGAACACAGAGGCAGTGAAGCAGTCGAGCGACAGAACCGTTATCACAGTAGTAAAGGCAGAGGAAGAGTCGTGGAGGCAGAGGCAGAGACGTTAGCACAACAGAGGCACAGAAAATTTTAGGAATCGCTTAACCCCAGGCGGAAGGATACATAAAACAAATTTCGGGAATTGTATAACCCAAAGCAGCAAAGTATATATATACAAATCTCATTCTGGGAATCGTTACCCACGCAGGAGTATACATACAGCACATTACATATTCGGCGCCTTATACACAAAGGTTCAAAGCATAATATTAAATGATATGGAGCGCTTTATTATCAGAACCCAAGTACCTTATATGGTGGGACCCTTCCCAATCGCATCAGATTTAAGCAAGGCATCGGAACATGCACAGAAAGTTGCGATTGTGATTGAAGACAGGATCTGATGGGTTTATGAATTATGATTCAAATGTATTTGAAGTCTGGCATAATCGCATCGGATCAGTCTAATCGCCTCGGAGATTATAAGAGCATCGGAACATCACAACAGAAAATTGTGATTGCGATTAATCGCAATCGGAGCAGGAGTGGTCAATAGCATCGGAGCAAGGCAGCTTGTGATTGTGATCAATCACAATCGGAAATCGCTGGAGGAGAAATCGCAACAGTGATCAATCACAATCGGAGAAATCGCAACAGTGACCAATCGCAATCGGAGTTAAAGCGGAGAATCGCGACATGAAAATGGAATTGTGATTGCGATTAATCATATTGCATCAGAGTAATCGCAATCGGAGCTTTGGAATATTGGAATGTTTGTACATTCAAATGGAAATTGTGATTGCGATCAATCGCAATCGGAAGAAGTCAAGTATAGCATCGGAAAGCGTGGCAAGTGGGCCCGAGTATATGACATTCTATTGATTATAGTGGAAGTGGCAGTGTATATGTTTAAACTTTATATAAGCTCACCAAGAATTGAAATTACGATATATATATATATATATATATATATATATATATATATATATATATATATATATATATATATATATATATATATATATATATATATATATATATATATATATATATATATATATATATATATAGTAGCGCTGTTATAAAACGTTGTGGCAATTATAATGAAATATGCTGCGTGGTCTGTGGACCCATGGGCCTCGGCTCAAGGTGGAGGGCGATTCTCTATTTAAAACAATTGGGATGTATATATGTTCCACTTGCAGAACTTCCACATCAACAAGACACTTGCTGCATGAAAAGAGCTGGAATTTTCCTAGATTTAACGCCAGCTATTACATATTTATATAAAATGCACTGATATAAAAGGCACAGGTACACGTATGCAACAGTTACACCACAGTAGAGGAAAGAAGAGCAAATATAGATGAAAAGAGACAAAACACAATCATAGAAAGAACATACATAGTCAAAGAAAAGACATATGCATAGCGAGCCAAAAGAGGCTGAATGTGTGAGCTGGAGTTTTCATTATATGTGAATGTAAACATTGTAATTGATTTTTTTATTGTTTGTGATGCATTGGAAAGTCTCAGGAAGAGAGCAAATATCCCACTGTAATATTAAAATAAGCACCTACAGTTATATTTATTGAATGAAAAAAAATGGGAATGAGAAGACATAAGCCAAAGAGTCATGACTGTTCACTCCAAATTCTTTGTGAAATACAAACAGTCATGTGAGGAAATCTATAAATAATATCATCTTGATATACAAAGAGTAAATATAGAGAAGGCAGAGTACAAAAGAGTGAAGCAGAGAAGATTAAGAAAAGAAGAGCAGAAAGAGAAGCTACAGAACAGAGCTGATATCTGAGGTAAATCAGCAAAAATTCAGTTTGATAAATTGAGGGAGTTGGAGCTTCCCTATCAAGTTGCATCTTGATAGCTGTTAGTTGTCGCTGACTGAGGTTGGAGCCTCCTGTAGGTTGGTGCCTACAGAAAATCGAAGGGAGTTGGTGCTTCCTTGCAAGTTGTAGCTTGCAGAATTGAGGATAGAGCCTTCTGTAGGTTGGTGCCTACATAAAACAGTGGTGAGAGGGAGTTGGAGCTTGCCTTTGCTTCACAACAATAATAAGTTGTGGTTTTCTCCCTTTATGGGTTTCCACTTACATCTACTGTCTCTGTGTGTGTTTCTTATGTGTTGATGTGATTCTTTCAATCTGCTTAATTGTTTGTTGCTCTCAACATAAGTGTGGTGTCACATTAATTTAATATTGGTTGCAACATTTTAAGACTGTTCACAAATTAAGATGTAAATAAATTTGGTGAAAATTTTGAAAAGCTTATGTATGTATTAAACTGATTCACCCCCCCCCCCCCCTCTCAGTTTAATTAAAGATTCAACAGGAGATTCAAGAACCCCTGCTAGGGACATAAACTTTTCAACTTCTATAGAAGAATCAACTATGGCGGAAGAAGGAGGAGGAGGAGTTTTTAATGGAGAACACACACTATTTGGAGGGGGTAGAAGTAGAGGTAGAGGAGAAGAAGGTAGAGGTGTAGAAGGAGAAGGATGCAGAGGAAGAGGTAGAAGAGAGATGGGAAGCTCTTTTGGGTTTCCTATAGTAGATGAAGAAACTAATGCAACTATGAAAAACATTTCACCCTCTGTCCTTCCAAAATTTTATGGACTTAAAACTAAAGATCCTGAAACCTTCCTATTTTAATTTGAAGTCCTGTGTAGAACTTATGACTACTTACAAGATTCTCAAAAACTTAAACTATTTCCTTCAACATTGAAAGGAGCAACATTGAAGTGGTTTATGAGTTTGATCAACAGTTCTTTAGGACATGGGAAGACATGAAACAAGCATTTCTAGAGAGGTATTTGGATTATTGTATGCTAGTTAATCA
This sequence comes from Pinus albicaulis, assembly GCA_034641835.2. NCBI lineage: Eukaryota > Viridiplantae > Streptophyta > Pinopsida > Pinales > Pinaceae > Pinus > Pinus albicaulis. Next base: position 511,786,124 of record CM076574.1, on the reverse strand, counting down.
TAAGGAGGAAGTGTTTAAGATGTTACAAAAAGAAGATGAAAACTTGGAATATTTGTTGGAGAGATTTCATTACAACATCAAAAGAGCAAAAATGGAAAACTTAGACCAAGACACCTTCAAAGCTCCCTTGTTGAAAACAATTAGGGATGAATGGTTAGATATCCTTAACATGATGGAAAAAGGGGATATAACTCAGCTCACATTACCTGAAATAGCTGAATTATGTATCAACCTTTCAAGAGGGAAATCTAAAACTGTAAAAGGACCAAGAGACCCTGCTCTTGCAAGGGCAAGTAAGTCTGCTTCTGGGACAGTAAGTAGGGCAAAAATAGGACATATGCTTGATGAGTTCAAATCTGATATCTTGGAGAGTCTTAGTAAACAAATAGACACCCTTAAGTTACAAAACAAGCAAAAATTTGAATCTGATGCCTTAGCAATCTTTTGTCCCAAATGTAGAAAGAAACATGCCCTGAGAGAGTGCCCTTTGGATGCCAAAGTTGTGGAGACTTGTGCAATTTGTTCAGGAAAACATGAGACCAATATTTGTCCTTCACTTCCTGGACTTAAAGTTGTCTTTCAAGAAGATACTCCTACAAGTTCCATATAATCTCTCAATTTTGTCTCTAGAAGGCCTTGGCAAGGACCTCAAACACAAGGATTCCATGATCAAATGTATAATCAACCTCCACCAAATTGGAATTCTTGGCAGCGACCTTGGCCCCGTTTTCAAAATCAATCACAAACCTGGGCACAAGGAACACAAAATCCCTATGGAAGATACTCTCAGTATTACCAATATCCACCATCCTATCCACCATATCCACATTTCTCTCCTCAACAAAATCCTCAAAATCCACAACATCAAAATCAACCACTTCCATTACCATTTCCTCAGAAAACAAATTAGTTGCCTACCCAACCCATACCAAACCCCAACAATAAAAATCCTCAGAACACATACATGATAGAAGGCCAATAGTTTCCAACTTATTTAATCACTCCTTTAGACATTAGTGATGTTCAACTTAGGTCTGGAAGAATACTTGAAAAGAGGAAACATTCTGTAATCATACAAGAGCAAGACAATTCTGAGGAAGATTCTCTACGGGTAAATAAATGTCTTGAAGAGAACACAACTTTCCAAGACTCAAACATTGAAAAATCAAAACAAAAAGAACCAATAATTTCAACTCCTATATTAGAGCATCCATCAACATCCACTTCTACACCTCCCTTCCTAGAAAGATTACAAATTGATAGGGGTGTAGAAAAACAAATTATGGTGCCTAATTATGATTTCCTAGATGAGCTGAGAAATGTTTGTATTAGGATCCCATTATTGCAAGCCATCAAGGAAATTCCAATCTTAGCAAAGACAATAAAAGAGTTGAGCATGAAGAAAACAAGAAAAAGAATAAGGGAGATAAAGAAAATTCAATTGGCAGGAAAAATAGTAGATATCATGATGGGTAAGATTGCTATTCCAAAGTATCTAGACCCAGGAAATCCAGTTGTTAAAATTCACATCAATGGAATTGAGATCCAAAACACACTCATTGATTTAGGAGCAACAATCAATATCATGAGTAGACAAATCATGGATAAACTGAAACTTCCTAATCTTATTTTTACACCCACATTATTACAATTAGCAGACAGATCTGTGATTAAACCTGATGGAGTAATAGAAGACATTTCAGTGTCCCTATATTCTTGGGAGTATCCTGTGGATTTTATGATCCTAAATCCTAAGAATAATCTAGGAGGACACCCTATTATATTAGGAAGACATTGGTTAGCTATAGCTGATGCTTTCATTAGTTGTAGATCCGGTGATATGTATATCTCTGATGGTAGTTCAACCAAGAAATTTACCTTGTATCCTATAGCAAGAACAATTACAGAATTAGATGATACTCAATGGATAGAGGACGAAGAAGACTTACAAACTCTCTTCACAATTTCAGAAATTAGTGAAGATAGCCAAATTCTGAATACCTTGGAAAACTTTGAATCCTCTTCAGAATATAAACATGAATAATTTCAAGAAGAATCCAACATTGAGTTTTTGTCATCAAGGCAGATGTCTCTCTATTACATGGATAAATTTGGTAGCTCTACAATTGAGATATTTCCAGGCAAAACTTTAAACATAAACAAGAACCTAGAGAAATCTCAACAAGAAGAGCTAGTCAAGATATTACATAGACATTCTTTTGCATATGCATGGGAGTACACTGATATGAAAGGGATAATCCCCAAGACTTGCACTCATCACATCTACATAGAGGAAAATTGTAAACCAATCAGACAACCTCAGAGAAGGATGAATCCAAATATTAGGGAGATTGTTAAATAAGAATTGCAAAAATTATTGAATGTCAACTTTATCTATCCTATTTCAGATAGTCAATGGGTTTCTCCTTTGGTAATTGTTCCAAAGAAAAATGGTAAATGGAGGGTATGTATTGACTATCGGGAATTAAACAAAGCTACTCGTAAAGATCATTTTCCCTTACCCTTCATAGATCAGGTGTTAGACACATTAGCTCGCAAAAAATACTTCTCATTTTTAGATGGGTTTAGTGGTTATAATCAAATCCAAGTAGCACTGGAAGATCAAAACAAAACCACATTTACCTGTCCTTGGGGTACCTATGCTTACCGAGTATTGCCATTTGGACTATGCAATGCACCCGTAACATTTCAAAGGGCAGTACTAGGAATTGTTTCAGATCTAATACATGATTGTGTAGAGGTATATATGGATAATTTCATAGTTTATGGAAACACATTTGAAGAAGCCTTAGCAAACTTGGAAAAAGTCTTGAAGAGATGTAAAGAAGGAAATCTTTCACTAAGTCATGAAAAGTGTTTTATGATGTTTACTGAAGGAATTGTTTTGGGTCATCACATTTCAGGGGATGGGATTAGAGTTGATGAGTCAAAATTTGAAGTCATCTCTAACTTATCTATTCCAGGTTGCCAAAAAGATGTTAGGAGTTTTCTTGGATTTACAGGATATTATCGAATGTTTATAGAAAACTTCACAAAGATAGCATCTCCACTTTTCAAATTACTTACCAAAGACTGTGAATTCAAGTGGAATCTCGATTGCCAATTAGCCTTTGAGACCCTGGAAACAAAAATCTCTGAAGCACCTATTTTAAGGGGACCTAACTGGAAGCTACCTTTTCATATTTCAACAGATGCCTCAGATATAGCTCTAGGAGCAGTATTGGGACAAAAAGACCTGATTCCTTACACCATCGACTATACCAGTAAAAATTTGACTCCTTCAGAGTTAAACTATACTGTAACTGAAAAAGAGTTTTTAGCTGTTGTTCATGCCATAAACAAATTCAGACACTATATAGCAGGCTATGAAACTTTTGTTCACACAGATCACTCTCCAATTAGATATTTAATGAAAAAATCAATTACTAATGGCAGAGTCATAAGATGGTTATTTCTTTTACAAGAATTCAACATTACCATTCTAGATAGGCCTAGAAAACAAAACACAGTAGCTGATTTCCTATATAGACTCCAAAACATCAAAGACAATACCCCAGTTGAAGATCAATTTCCTGATGAATATCTTTTTGCAATTTCTACTCAAACTCCTTGGTTCGCTGGCATTGCTAATTATTTAGTTTCAAGGAAATTTCCTTCAATAATGAATGCAAGAGACAAAAGAAAAATCATTTATGACAGTGCAAAATATTCATGGGTTGCTAATGAGTTATACAAGACAGGTCCATATTTTATTATTAGGAGATGTGTTGGAGAAGATGACATGCCTGAGATTCTCAAGGCATGTCATGATGAACCTTGTGGTAGACACTTTGCTGATAAAAGGACAGCCTATAAGATCATTCATTTGGGATATTATTGGCCATCCCTTTTCAAAGATGCTAAAGAGTATGTTAAAAGGTGTGACAGTTGCCAAAGGGTAGGGAAACCTTCTCCTTCAGGTGAGATGCCATTGCAGCCTCAAGTACATATTGAACCTTTTGAAAAATGGGCTTTGGATTTTGTAGGACCTATTAGTCCTCCGTCAAGACAAAAGAAATATATATTAGTTTGCATTGATTATGTTACTAAATGGGTAGAGGCCAAGCCATTACTTTCTGCTACTGAAGCATCTGTAGTTAATATTCTTTTTGAGGATATTTTTACTCGTTTTGGTGTCCCAAGGGAAATTTTTATAGATCAAGGAGCTCAATTTACATCGAGGCTAGTGGAAAAAATGATGGAGAGGTACAAAATTAGACACAAAAAATATACTCCCTATCATCCATAAGAAAATGTTCAAGTGGAATCTACTAATAAGGTCATTGAAGGGATCCTAACGAAGACTATCCATTTACATACAAGAGATTGGGTAGATAGGCTTCCTAAAGCCTTATGGGCCTATAGAACTACATGGACAAGCACAATAGGTCATACTCCTTATGAAATTGTTTATGGAATGCAAGTTTTGTTTCCCATAGAGTTCCAGATTCAAACTTTCAAAATGGAAGTTCAGCTAGGACTTGATCTATCGGAGGCACAAAAGCACAAATTGGAGCAGATTAATGAATTGGATGAGATCAGACAAGATACATTTCAGAAAACAAGTATAGTCCAACATCAAAGGACTAGATGCCATGATAATTACATCAAGGAGAAGAAATTCAAATAAGGTGACTGGGCTCTCGTGTTCGATTCAAAGTTCAAGGATTTCCAAGGTAAATTCCAAACACATTGGCTTGGGCCATATGAAATTATAAGAATTTTTGACAATGGAACAATAAAAATCAGGACAATAGATGAAGAAGAGGTCACTTTTCTTGTGAATGGTCATAGATTGAAGCTGTATCACAAACCACTCTCAAGAGAAGAATTTGTCAAGAGATTCCAGGAAAACAGTGATGTGAAGTTAATGAAGAAGAATTTTTCTTCATCAACTTAATTAAATTTTCTGAATTCAGATAAAATAAATAAATAAATAAATAAAATAAAGTATAAACATGAAAACCAATCACTGATTTGCATGTTTATACAGAAAAGGTGGAGTGAAAATCAGAATCTTTCTGACACTCTAGCTTTTCAAATCTGTTCTTTCTGCAAGCATTTATTACAAAATCATAAGTGCAGATCCATTTCACTTATGATCCATCTCACTCCATTCATTCATACTCCATTTCATTCATTCATCCACACTTCATTCATTTCACTCCATGGTCCACCTCATTTCCATCCTAGATTTTTAAGTTTGATGTTTTTCTGCAATTGAATAATACACATGATGAATTGCAGGCTAATTTTCATACTCCACTCCACTTCATAAGTTGTGATCCATTTTACTCCATTATTCCATTACACCATATTTCATTATCCATTTTCACTCATTCCATACAACATTCCATTCATGCTCCAAACCATTCCATTTCATGTTTCAAGTCTTCTACAGGTGCATTCTGCAATTAGTCAGACATTCTGCAGCTAATCAGACATTTTGCAGCCATACAGACATTCTGGCGCCAGAGATCCTGAAGGCACTATCCAATAATTATTTGATCTGCAACAAAATGATCCTGCATATCCATGACAACAAGAAAAATCAAGGGAGTTATGAAGACTCAGAAATTAATGATTTTCAGGAAAGAACAAATCATATGAAGATCACAAAAATCAGAGGAAAGGCAAAGGTAAAAATTATGAAATTATTATAATGACAGATCATGAAAAATTTTAGTATAGTTAAGTTATGTATAATTCAAAAAGTTATTTTAATTAATTGTGTTGATCATGCCTAACAAACCTCTCATAAAAAATTTGGATAAAATTCCTTCTATTCCACCATTCCAAATCCCATATCTGAACATCATTTAAAAACTTAACGGTTAAAGTACTGAGGTGATTGGATTAGTCACGTCACTAGGCCAAAGCATTTAATGATGATTTTGAATTTCCTACGAAATATCGCCGCAGTCTTTTCTTCCAAGATATTTCCCAACTCATTAATTCGTTTACATCACCCTCACCTCCTTATACTCATTCCGTAACCACTCCATATCATTATTTCCCGTAGCCAACTCTTAACCATTTCGGTCTGTAAAACAGAGGAAGCATCCGTGGGGAAAAAAAAATATCTTTAATAGTCATTTTCACCATGACCAAAGGAGCAGTAATTTGAATATTGGAAAGACAAACTATGGGTCTCATAGTGAGGACTGAATTGGTTGGAACTAAGTACTTGGAGGGGTATCCACAAATCAGAGAAATGTTACAGCAAGCCGGGTGGTTGCAATTTTTGGAGAAATTTATTGGTTTTCACAAAGAGGTGACTAAAACATTTGCAAAGTCCTTCAATGGAGCCGAGGTCGAAATAGGAGACATTAAATTCACTGTTATAGAGGCTTTCATTGCAGAGGCAATGGAACTACCTAGACAAGGAGAAAGGTGGTTCAAAAATAGAGAATTTCATAAACGAGACATGGAAGCAAATACTCAAGTCACCAGGTATGGATGTTTCCATTTTTAAAAAGGGTATTCCTAGCTTGGCATTAAAGAATAAGTGGAGGAACATGTTACTCATTTTGCAAAAATTTATCACTTGTGAAGGTAGATTTGGTACCTTCTATGTTTACCATATTTGGTTAATGATGCATTTCTTAGAAGAAGAAATCAACTTGCCCTTTTTCTTGCTTCATAGTTTAAAGAAAATGGCCTCAAGTGTTCAAAAGAGAGTTCAATTTCTGGAAACAACCTTATACCACCATGGTTTAGTCAAAATCTTGATTGAATATCATTTGAGAAAAATGGGAGATAATTGGGATGAGTTCTTAGTGAGAAATCACTTTGAATAACCCAAGGAACCTCCACCTGAAGACAAATCTACAAAAAGAAGCAGAAGATGGAAAACATCCAAAACTGAAACTGAAACTGGTAAAACAATACAAGAGGATAGTGAAGAAATTATTTCTGAGAAATTGGCCCAAATTAAGAAGCAGCTTAAGAAAGAGAGGATAATAAGGAAATCCGCCAGAGAAAAAGGAGAAGGGCCATCTCAACCAAGACAGAGCCACAGACTTAGAGGGATACTAAAGAAAACAGAGATTAGACAAACTAGAATTATAAACATTGAGGATGAAGAAACACCTGAGCATCAGTATGAGGAGGATTTTGATGAAGAAGCTCCTGAAATAGACCCATCACAGTAAGAAATTTACAATTATGTTGAGACACTAGAGAAGAGAGCTTCAGAAAGTAAAGACAGAACTCCTAGTCCACCAAAATCTGCAATTGATATCCTAAGAAGAGATAAATATGAGTTGGAAGTACTCAATAGGCATATCAAGAATGAGAATGAAATTATAAGGGAGTAGATTAAATTGAAAACTGATATGAACTCAACTCTGTCTCTATAAATGCAAAAGTTGTACAAGGCCAGTGAAAAATTGAAAAAGAAAAATAAAAGGTTAACCAGGGAACTCACAAATTTGAGATTTAAGTTAGTCATAAGGAAGCCCATAAGGCCATTGACTACCAAACAAAGCAGAAGAAGAGGGTTGGATGTCCTTGCATAAGTCTCAGAGTTCATGGAATAGTTGCATGAGGACATGTAAGAACCTAGTAGTGGGGGTATGTTGAGCTTCAAATATGTTCTTCTCTTCCACCACATTCCACTTCATTTCCTTTGTCCATTATTAATTTCAGGCTTAAATGATCAATAAGATTAGTTAAAATTGCTTTGAGATTGTATATAATGTATAACTTGCTATGTTTTCATGATTTCGTTATTGCAGTACTTTTTGACTACACCTAGCTACAGAATGCAGACATTCTGTAGCTAGTTTTCGATTCTACAGCTGTCTTCATGTCTATGCAGGTTCGAGATGTCATCTCAAGGAAAAACACATATGGTCATATTCCACATCATTCCCTCATCATTTTTTTCTCCCCACGAAGTCTGAGTTAAAGTATCAAAGTGGTTATGCATGAAGAAGAGAGGCAGTTTCCTATCAAAACACAGACTCTACAGATGTCCGCAGTAAAGCACAAGACTGTTAATAAGATTTTTAATTTGATTAGGAATGGGAAAGACACTTATCCCTATTTTTCTCAAGAAGTAGTTATGTAATTTCATTATAAGTATGACTCGGGAGACCGAGAAACTGTTGGTTAGATTTTGTTTTTGGTGGCTAGATATTAGAAGTCCGAAACACTTTGTTTTGAAGTTATTTCTCCTTTAATGAAAGAGACATCATTTTATTGCATGAGCTAAGTCAATCTCGATCAAATCCACGTGCTGAACCGGTGGTAGAGGGCCCCTACTGCCCGTGAAGCATTATGCATTTGGTTTAGATAAGTAGTCATAGCTTTGTTTCATTCTCAATTTAAATAGTTTTCTAAACTTTGCTTACATTAGATACTACAGTTTAGCTTTGTTCTCAGGAAGTATTCCAAAATATCACTAATCCGGAATGAGGCATAATTGTAGCAGTTTACAACTTTATGTTTTTTTTTTTGAATTATAATTAGTTGTTACAGCTAGTCCTATTCTCATTAATCTCTTCCAAAATATCACTAACTCTGGATAAGACTTAGCTGTAGTGTTTTAGTTTACCTGCATATTGTTATGTTTTTATGCCCATTTGTGCTGAATGATACAACCAGACTTGTTTGTACAAACTATCCCAAAATATCACTCATCTTGAACAAGAGGCCTAGTAGTGCTAAATTGAGTTGCAGAATAGAATTAGAAGTTAGTTTAGAGTAGAAATCTTATTGTGCTACAAATGTTTTTTTCCAATTATGTTCCAATAAACCTTTAACCATGGATGAGATGTTGTAACATTGTAAGTTGATTGTTGACTTAGGAAAACCTCAATTGCACTAAAAACTTATCCTTTTCTCAAGTTATTCCAACATATCTCTAAATGAATGAATTGCATGAGTTCATGATATGGGTTACTGTGTTCATGTTGTGATTTGTTTCTTTGCTATGAGTCCTTATCAAGCTTTGCATTTTCTATCCTTTAGTGCACACCTAGTTTAGAATAGTTTCACTCTGTTTTAGTGTAAACTTCTTAGCTCTTTTTCAACATAAAAAACCATAAAACCAAAAACATCATAAAAACACTAAACACAACATAGTGAGAAACAGATACCTAAGCACATACAGTGCACCACACTTCAGCAGTTTACTAGCCCTGGTTGACAGTTAATGACCTAAATTTAGGAACACTAAGTTGAGCACAACACCTAGCTTTTCATACAATGCATGAACCTTATCATACTATTTTCCTATTAGACAGTTGTTGCAGTAACCACATGATACACAACAAGTATTTGGTTTCTAATATGGATAAATATGTGAATCCTTGTAAATTGAGTGACCAATTAGATGATATATTCACTAAGCCATTAAAAAAAAAAGATTTTCGTAGAGGAAACTTGGGTGTTGTAAGCCTAGCTAAGACTTATACTAGTAGACATGTTTGAGTTTTCATAATTAAGGGGGTGTTAAAAATAGTTAATTACTCTCGCATGCAGAGTAGTCTAAATTTAGAGTGTCAATAAGCTAACTCAGGTCTCAGTGAATTTTTGTTCAGTGTTATTGTGGTAAAGTAAAATTTAGAGTTTTTTTTTCATGTTGAAGTTATTTTCATTCATTCATTGGTATAAAAAATATAAATATCCCTCATTAGATTCATTGTAATCATCAAGTTTTGTGTGATCAAAAGAAGAGGTGCAACTCATTTGATTTGTGTGTGTCAATTTTGTTCCTTTCCTCCCCCGCCTTTCCAACAATTAAAACTCTAATAGCCTGTAGATGGGTGAGAATATTCCTATATCAACTAGAGGAAAGCTACAAAATGGAAGATCCTGAATAGAACTAGGTTCATTTGAAAGGGTGGCTTCCAATCAATATACTTTAATAAAAAGAAACACTAACTCAATATACTTAAAATTTTCTAAAACTAGCTATATATACATATACAATGAATTCATTATACATATATATATATATATATATATATATATATATATATATATATATATTGATAGGTATTTCATATGAAAATATATCAAAAAGTGCTACGTAGTATCTAGTACCTATCTCTAAACTTAAATATAGGTAAATAGTAGTTTGGACTACGTGCAAGTTGCGAGATGATCAATTAGAGTACAAAACATAAAAACTTGGCATTCCATTGCTTATCCAAGATAATGTTGCTAAATTTTATATCTCTGTGATTTAAGGCTCGAAGGATCAGAAAAATCATAATCATTCTTATTGAATTTCACTAACACACATATATTTTATTTATTTTGTTTTATTCTAAGCCACATTTTGTAGTTAATTGATAGGCAGTGTTATACACCCAAAGCTTGAATAGGATAACATAACGACTAAGTGAATATGGGCTTAGTACTAGTCATAAGAATAATGAGTAGCATAAGCTATCATGCACTCAATAAAATTAGAAATAATAATGCTTCCATGGCTTCCATGTTGAGACAAGAATTGGTTTGAGATTTGTAGGAGGTAGTTGAGATATTTTCTCAACTCTTGTCTCTAAGGTTGGGAGTAGTTAGATATAAGTTCAACTATATAATTTTTTGTAAATGAATGCAAAAGTGTAATAGAGAAAAAACAAATTGTGTGTAAATCTCTGTAAGATGTATGCTCTCTCAATTTATTTTTTGGTATCAAAGCTTGTTCAGCCCTCACTCTCTCACGAGAGGGACTGAGATCATGCCAATTTTGCAACATTGATCCTATCTAAATATATTATATAGAGATTAGATAGAGGAGGCATATTTTATTACTATGATGTGTGAGAGTATTAGTTTTGTGTTTAGTGTGATAAGTGCACTCATCTACTTATTCAAAGAGAAATTTCTATCAGGGTCAAAATTCATCACTAGCCCATGATGTCAACAAATCATGGATAATTATTTTGGTTCCTTTAGACATCAATGATAGTGTCTCGAATTTTTTTTTGAAGTGTGGGGCAGGATGGAGCTGAATATGACATTGCAAAGTTATTTGAGATGCAGAATATATTTGGATATGATGAGGGATGTTTTATCTCTCTATACAACAATCACTTATGATCGCACGAGCATAGACACCTCGTTGGATGTGGGGAATGGAGATTTTTCATGCAATTCAACTCATATTGTGAAATTTATATCAGAGATGAGCCCTAGGAAGCAATCCAAGTTGTTTTGTGTGTTGGTATCCATTTTTGTGGAACACAATGTCCATGCATTGAACAAATTGTAGCATGTGATGGATCTTGTCTTTCAGTGTTTGTGATGTCATGTCTTCTTATGACAGTTTCATCAACAGATGTGACAAATTCATTCAAAACAGAAAATAGGTGTGTGCCTGAACTAGATGTGACTACATGTTGTTGGCAGTGAAAAATCCAAATCTACTTAGAGCATATCAAAGCAGGGTGTTTGGATTTTTTAAAATAAGGGTGCCTGACACTTGAAAAGTTGGCCATTGTATATGGGATGTGTGACATACTATCTTCTCCTACTATGGAAGGGAATTTCCTGTGTAACATAAATTTGTCAATATTCAAGTAAATTCTAGAGTAATGAGAAATTGGGAAGTTGCTTCCAAATCTGTCAGATCTTACCTGTGACAATGAAGGCAAGATGCTACCTCGGGGATGGAAAACAAGAAGCATTCATAGTTTTCTTCTAGATATGTAGTATCACTACACATTGTTGAGCTAAAATACATGTATGTGTATCAACTTTCGTGAACTTTACTAATATTGTTTTTTAAATTATTTATAGTTTTTATAATAGATATATTAAGTCTAGTCAAGTTAATATCAAAGTGAGATCTTGTTATAATTGAACATTCTGGCAATTTCATCATGAAAAAGTAAAAATCCAAGACAAAGATTCAACCAGATTCCAATAAGGGACGTATTGACTTATTTATGCCTAGATGATATATTTTTATGATTATTGACTTTTTAGTTGTGATATATATTTTTTAAGTAGTGTTTTGGTTATGAAAAGTGTTGGTGGTTCTTAAATTGGCAGCCCAAGTGTCTAAAACATAAATTATTGTGTATTACTAACGTTAATTTGTTTGATAAATTTTCAAACACATTCAATATCGAGACCTCCATACTAGTAGCTGAAATATAGCCAAAAGAAAATTATCCAATAGATGGTGGTTGATCTATAGGATGGTTCACTACTTGAAAACTCTTATCGTGGAAGCCCCGACGAGCTGAGATGTCAATATTGTTGATCTTTCAATGTTTATCAGTGATGTACAAAGGTGGTTACATATTTAATGGAGGTATAGTGACAACTCGAAATGTGGTGGTTAAGAAGAGTGGTGTTTGCGAGATTCTAGATTGCATGTTAGTGTTGATGAAGATCAATCACACAAAAATCTTTATTATTGTTGAATGTGTGTTTTTCTATGTTTTCCATGTAAGAATTAAATAAGTGACTTGGAAACAAGGATGTTTCCATGGCTTCCATGCTAGGTTTGGAATTCGTTTGAGATTTGTGCGAGGTAGCTGACATATCTTCTCAAATCCTATCTCTAAAGTTAGTAGTTGGATCTGAGTTCAGCTATATGATAGTATGTAAATGAATGCAAAAGTTCAATATAGAACAGTTTTTTTGTGTGTAAATATGTGTAAGATCTCTACTCTCTAAATTTATTTCTAATAAGAGTAGTGTAAGTCTGTAATAATTAAGGGTTATTAGATGTATTCATTGATTTGGTGGAGTAAGAAGAATTGTGTTTGATCACTATTATACACTAGTTGTAACTTATGTAAATAGTGTATCCTTAAGTAATATGTGTCTACCAAACATAATAAAAGCAATAATTTATTATAATCTAATGATATAGAGAAAAAAAATATTTCTAGGATGGTAGGACATTTACATTTTACACATGTTTACATTGTTCACCGAGTGAGGATTTTAACCTGAAACCTGGGTGGACCAACGTCCTTTCTCACATGGTTATTGCTAATCAGGATGCCTCACCTAGATTAATGATATAGATAAATTTACACCATATTGATTGAAAATTAACCTAATTGGATCAAAATTTCATTATTCTCATTACATTGGAAATAATAAGTAGTGATAGAACTAAGACCCTCGTATATTGTGACACCCTCTTCCCACATCTACCTAGGTGACCGACCATGATCAGAGGCTCAATATTTTAGCTCAAAAATGAAAGTAATAAAAATTGAATGAAACTAGAGTGACAAAGAACATCCTATCGCAAGGAATCCAATGCAACTCATTTTGTTGAAAATTGAGTTCGGATGGAGTTATGCTCTGTTGATCGCCATTTAGAACAGGCAATTTTTTATTAAAAATTACAGAATAGGTATAGGCTGATGACATGGCAGCCCAGTTAGCATTTAGGGAATCTTATTCAATTTTAGTCCAATGGAACGGTGACAAATGTCACTGTGGGATTCATGAGTTTGGTTTGTGAAGGTAAAAATTGTTTAATGACCTCCTAAGGTTGAATTTGGGTTTACGGATTTTTGTGCTGGAAATTCTTTTTTTAGTTTAAAGGATTGCATATATATATATATATATATATATATATATATAGTGTGTGTGTGTGTGTGTGTGTATGGTTTAAGGACCTTATTTTATATTATATGATTATTATATATTAATATATAATATTAAATTTCAATTCTTAATTAAGAATTTAATTTCCGCATATATATATTTTTATTAACCAAATCGAAGTTCGAAATCATATTAAACATTACAATGGAATTACCTATGCTAAGGTTTCATGGCAATAAAAGCTCTGTATGCATATCACTATACAAAGTTTTGTTGGTTTATAATTTATGTGAAGTCAAAGGTTTGTTGAAATTCACACTAACCTTATGCATTAGCACATTAATCAAAGGTTTGGGCTTCATATATTTGGCGGTGCAAAAGACTATTACGAGGGGCGAGGCCAAGGATTGAACCCATGACCTCCCCCTCTCCACAACACACCTCGACTATTGGGCCATGGGCCCATTTCATTGAAAGATATTGTAATATTCCCAACCGTTTAACCGGTTGGACCAAGTCTTAATGGTAGAAGACTAATAAATAAAATAGTAAATAAGTAGCACTGGCCCATGGTTTTTCCTTTTATATTGTTTTGACCCCAGGTATTTGCCCCTGGGTTTTCCTCTTCGTTGTTTTCACTCCAGGTATTTTCCCATGGTTTTTCCAAGTAGCCATCTATAAAAAGAGAAGGAGGAATGAGAGCAAGACATGGAATTTGATCTTCTCTCCTTCGATATTTTGAGAGCTCAAGCGAGTTTTCAAGTTGTGGGGTTTTTAGGTGAGACCCTCAGCCACTCTTCAGTGGGACTCGATTTCACCCTAGTGGGCGAACACAGCTTCGGTAATCTCTCTGATTACCCTAGTTGGAACACTTTCTTTCATTTTTGTTTCTTGAAAAGGGTTACGCATATTATAGCAGCTAGTCCAAGTTTATGAGTTTGAGGTATCCTTCGCAGGGATTTCTACTGCTTATTGGAGTGTACGCAGATCCAGTGGCTACGAGTCAAACTCGCGAAGTGATAGACTGTGCATAGCCCATTATCTATCTTTTAACAAGCAAGAAGTATTTCTTGGGCACGTTGGAGTATGCTGTGTTGATGGTTTGCCCAAGCAACGCTTCAGGCAGTCCTACAGAACCCTGTCCCAAGTGATCTCTGTTTGCACAGACATATTTGAAAACTACAGTTTGATCCTGTTGTAATCTCAGTGCGCCGTTACGAGTCCCCATCTATTTTCTAACTGGGTGTTGATAATTATTATGGGCCTCTCATATGGAATTTTGTATGGAACGATATGTAACGGTGTGGGAAAATTTTAATAAAACTCATAGTTGGTTAACGTTGGAAGGGTTATTATTTATTCATGTTTATTCATTGTTAGAAGCCCAACTTCAGTCAGATTAGTGACGAGCCAATGCATGATGGTCGAGAATGTCTGGGGGCAGCTACGCATCATTTAGAAGGTTGAATCTCAACCAGCAACAACCAAGAGCATAGACTTATGTGGCAGTATATTACACATCTCCCTTAAGGCACCATTCCACCTAGCAAGAAGACGAACCCTGTCCAGGCGAACGACGAATACATGGTGAGAAGTTCAGGGTTTTACATGAAGCACCCGATCTAGCAAGAGCAGTGGAAAAGGTCCAGGCTATTATATGACGTGCAGGGAGGGATACCAGTAATCTGAAGCACAAGGAGTTTTACCAACGCGCATCAATTGAATGTCTTGTTATTTGCTTTAAAACCTCTCCATTATGCAGCTATAATGACTGTGTGAGCCCAGTCAATAAAATAATTGATAACTGGGTTATGTTTAAAAGTTATTGTGATGGTTTATTTGAATGGGGTTTATTTCCATTAATCATTTAATGGTATTTATGATTCATTTTCAATTGAGAAGTTTGACATGATTTTCTGGAGTTTATTACGGTAGTAGCCTTATTATTAATTTTTCTTGTAAGGTATTTTACAGTGGTATCAGAGCCTTATCTTGGCCAGCTGTGGGATGCCAAGGAAGGATAAAAAAAATGTATTACTGTTAATTGGGAAGGAAAAAGGGCTAGGAGTCAAGGAAAAAATGAAGGGGAAGAAAGACCCATTGGTGATCACGAAAATAACAAACTTGTAGATGCTTTACAGAAGATCGCTGACACTCAAGCCACCATCATAGAACTCCTTAAAGCACGGATTGGGAAACCTAATGTGCAAAGAAATAATGGGGAAGGAGCTTCCCATTCAGGTGGGGATGGTCCACCGCAGAAGTATATCAATGCTCGGAGCAACGGTCCATTACATGAACACATCAACACTCGAAGCAGCCATTTTAGTCGGCCAACCATGCCTCCATTTTTGGATGAATCGCCCAGGGAGCAAGACTGCCTTTCACCTATTGCAGAGACAGTTACCGCCTAGATGAAAGAATATGATGCGTTGCCTCCCAACGTGAAAGCAACCCTGAGCCTTAATGAATTTTACTATATGAGGAGCAAACAACAAAGGAAGGCAACCACATATGGGGGCCATCAGTCAAACGTAGATTTGTAGAAAGTTGTGGGGAAGGTGAATCTTCCTTATTTTGATGGATCGTCGAAGTGTTTAACACGGTCATGGGTACAGAAACTAGATACATATTTCCAGCTCAATCCCATGCAGGAAAAGGATGCCATCAAATACACCACACTTCATCTTGATGGTGAAGCACACAAATGGTGGCAACATGTTATGACCACTCTGGGACATGCTAGCATCATCTCTTATACAGAATTCACACGGAGGTTAATAGAAAGACTTGATAGGAAGGATCCTGAGATATACTTCCGTGAGCTAACCCAGCTCCGACATACATGGAACCTTGAATCTTATGTTGCAGAATTCCAGAGGCTTGCATCAATGGTCAATGACCTCTCCATGACTAGGTTGGTCATGTTATTTATAGAAGGGTTCTCAGAACCACTACGAGGTTGGGTTAGGGCCTACCAACCCGCCACCTTGCAAGATGCAATCAACCGTGCGAGGGATATGCAGTATGCAGTACCCAAGAACAGATTCCTACCTAAATTTGATATTCCTCAAAAAGGGAAGGAAATCAAGTGGAAACAACAGGAACCATTTGGTAAGGGGAAGTTGGATGATGAGACCAGAAAAGATCTCAGAAGGAGAAGGCTATGCTTCTCTTGTCAAGAACCTTGGGCACCGGGACATCGGTGTACTAAAGGGAAGGAACACTATATTGAAGTATTTTCTGAAAGCGAAGATGAGGAAGAGAATCCAAAATTCGATCAAGGGGAATCACAAGGCATGGGAGAAATACAGGAAGAAATCCAGGAAGGAGTCATTGCCTCTCTCACAGGGGTCCCAAGATATCACACCCTCCGGCTTAGGGGCACCATACAAGGACAAAATGTTACTATGCTAATTGATGGTGGGGCCTCCCAAAACTTCATTGATGCAGAATTCATAGCCAGAAGGGGATTATCCATTGAAGAATTTGAAGGCTTCACAGTTTTGATTCATGGAAAGAAAGAGCACAACCGTATGTCCTGCACTAAGATAGTTCCTAACATGAGCCTAGAAATGGGAAACTACAAAGTTATAGATAACTTCTTTGTGGTAGACTGCCCAGATTCTCATGTAGTATTGGGGGTACAATGGTTATATTCCATCGAAACTCATACAGTAAAATACTAAGACTTGGAACTTGCATTCACGGGACCAGATGGTAAAAATGTGAAGTTGAGAGGAATGCATGCATATCCTCCCAAGGTGGTGACATCCAATCGGATGGAGGAAGATCTCCGACATGGGGATATTGTATGGGCAATAGAGTGCCGAATCATGGAGAAGAAACCGGTAGAGCAACACAAGGAGTACTCACCTGATATTATGGCACTATTGCAAAAATACCAGAAGGTCTTTGGACATATTCCCCCAGGACGTCCACCTAATAGGGGATTTGAGCACATCATCGAACTAGAAGAAGGGGTCCAAGATTTCATCACTACCCCTTATCGGCACCCCAAAGTGTACAAGGATGAGATAGAAAAGGCAATAAAAGAATTGTTGGCATTAGGACACATTCGGCCGAGTTTGAGCCCCTTTGCTTCATTAGTAGTCTTGGTTAAGAAAAAGGATAGGTCCCTGAGGATGTGTATATATTATCGAGCATTGAATAAAAAGACCATCAAAAATTGATATCCTATCCCCAGGATTGACGAATTGATGGATGAGTTAAAGGGAGCCAAATACTTCTCAAAAATCGACCTTCACTCAGGGTACCACCAGATCAGGGTTCATGATCAAGACATTCCAAAAATAGCTTTTAGATGCCACTATGGACATTATGAGTTCCTAGTGATGCCTTTCGGGTTGACCAATGCCCCTGCAACATTTCAGTCATGCATGAACCATATATTCAACAAGCAACTGCGTAAATTTGTTTTGGTCTTCTTCGACGACATCCTGATCTTCAGTAAAACATGGGAAGAGCATCTGCAGCACCTGGACAAGGTCCTGGGAATATTGGAGGCACAACAATTTTATGCCAAAATCTCTAAATGTGAGTTTGGAATGACAGAAATGCTATATCTGGGTCACATCATTGGGAGCCAAGGTGTTAAGGTCCACCAAGAGAAGATTGAGGCCATTCTCAATTGGCCAACTCCCAAAAATGTAATGGAGTTAAGGAGCTTCTTGGGTATTTGCACTTATTACAGGACATTTTTAAAGGGATATTCACAACTAGCAGCTCCTCTTACAGACTTGACAAAAATAGGATCCTTTTTATGGACAGAAACAACCTAGGAGACTTTTGAGTAGATGAAGGAAGTCATGAGTTCATGTCCAGTTCTAGCCTTGCCAGAATTTTCTCAGCCCTTTGTATTGGAGTGTGATGCTTCTGGAGAAGGAATTGGGGTTGTTCTAACACAGAACCATCATCCCATTGCTTTTGAGAGTAGAAAGTTGCATAATTATGAACGCTCTTACTCCATTTATGATAAAGAAATGTTGGCTATTATGCATGCATTGGCCAAGTTCCGTCCATATCTAGTGGGGAATCGGTTCATAGTCAAAACTGATCACAATAGTCTCAGATACTTCCTTGATCAGAAGGAAGTAAATGAGAGGTAGCAAAAATGGGTCAGCAAGATCCAAGCCTATGATTTTGAGATTGAATATGTCAAAGGTAAAAACAATGCAGTTGCAGATGCCTTGTCAAGGAAACCAGCTACCTTCTCTCTCATAGACATTGTAGATGACTGGAAGTCCCATCTTTTGGTGGAATACTCAAAAAATCAATCAGCTTGTGAGATCCTCGACGGACAGTCATCAGACATCTGTTATAGAGTTGTCAATGATATTATCTATTATAAGGATCGAATCTATCTAGTACCTGAGTCTCAAATTAAGATGAAGATCTTACAAGCAGCCCATGACTCCCCTTTAGCCGGGCATCCAGGCTTTCTGAAGACTTATAGGACCATCAGGGAAAGGTTCACGTGGAAGGGACTCAAGAAGGACATTATAATATATGTTCAATAATGTGGTACTTGTCAAAGTAATAAAGTTGAACATACACACCCGGTAGGTTTATTACAACCACTACCTATTCCGGAACAAAAATGGGAAAGTATATCCATGTATTTCATTATAGGGATACCTCTTTCACAAGGTAAAGATTGTATTTTTGTGGTGGTGGATCGTCTCACCAAGTACGCTCACTTCTTTGCAATTCCCTCCAAAAGTTCTACATCTCAAATAGCTAAAATATTTTTCCAAGGGGTATTTTGTCTACATGGTTTGCCCAAAACCATTGTGAGTGACCGTGACAGTAGATTTATGGGAGAATTTTGGCAAGAATTATTCAGGTTGGCTGGAACAGAACTCACTCCTAGTACCAGTTATCACCCGCAGACAGATGGAGAGACAGAAGCAGTGAATAAATGGGTGGAAGGTTACTTACGAGATTATGTCACAGGAAAACAACGAGCATGGATCAAGTGGTTGTACTTAGGACAATACTGCTATAACACCACTTATCACATGTCCATAGGGATGTCACCTTTCCGAGCCTTATATGGGTACGAGGCACTATCTTTTGTAGATACAATGTTTGGAGATAGTAGAGCACCTTTGGCAAAGGATTGGATCCAGGGGTGTCAGGATATTCTGAGAGCCCTCAAAGACAATTTGTAGACGGCACAGAATCGAAAAAAGTTATATGCAAATCATCAAAGGATAGAGATGAATTTTGAAGTGGGAGATGTGGTTTATCTCGAGCTTCAGCCGTACAGGCAGTCTACTTTGAAGCAGAAGGGGGCAGAAAAATTAAAGCGACGATTTTAAGGGCCCTATTGAGTTGTCCGGAAAATAGGAGAAGTGGCATATGAGCTAGAGCTTCCTGGAGAGAGAAGAATTCATAATATCTTTCATGTCTCCTGTTTGAAGAAAGAATTAGGATCAAACATAAAATCATCACCAGAATTACCGCCACTAGATGAGGAGGGCCATCTTCAACTGGTTTGTGAGGAGGTGTTGGAGGTTCAAGAAAGGAAGCTCCGAAGCAGAATCGTCCGCGAATATTTGGTACAATGGAAAGATTTTCCTGTTGAAGATGCCACTTGGGAAGGAGAACACATATTGCAACATCGAACATTCAAATTGCTTGAGGGCAAGCAATTTTGGGCAAGGGGAACTGTAATATTCCCAACCATTTAACCGGTTGGACCAAGTCTTAATGGTAGAAGACTAATAAATAAAATAGTAAATAAGTGGAACTGCCCCATGGTTTTTCCTTTTAGATTGTTTTGACCCCAGGTATTTTCCCCTGGGTTTTCCTCTTCGTTGTTTTGACTCCAGGTATTTGCCCATGGTTTTTCCAAGTAGCCAACTATAAAAAGAGAAGGAGGAACGAGAGAAAGACATGGAATTTGATCTTCTCTCCTTCGATATTTTGAGAGCTCAAGCGAGTTTTCAAGTTGTGGGGTTTTTAGGTGAGACCCTCAGCCACTCTTCAGTGGGACTCAATTTAACCCTAGTGGGCGAACACAGCTTCGGTAATCTCTCTAATTACCCTAGTTGGAACACTTTCTTTCATTTCTGTTTCTTGAAAAGGGTTACACATATTATAGCAGCTAGTCCAAGTTTATGAGTTTGAGGTATCCTTCATAAGGATTTCTACTGCTTATTGGAGTGTATGCAGATCGAGTGGCTACGAGTCAAACTCGCGAAGTGATAGACTGTACATAGCCCATTATCTATCTGTTAACAAGCAAGAAGTATTTCTTGGGCACGCTGGAGTATGTTGCGTCGATGATCTTCCCAAGCAACGCTTCAGGCAGCCCTACAGAACCCTGTCCCAAGTGATCTCTGTTTGCGTAGACAGATCTGGAAACTACAGTTTGATCCTGTTGTAATCTCAGTGCACCATTGCGAGTCCCCATCTATTTTCTAACTGGGCATTGATAATTATTATGGGCCTCTCATATGGCATTTTGTATGGAGCGATATGTAACAGTGTGGGCAAATTTTAATAAAACTCATAGTTGGTTAACGTTGGAAGGGTTATTATTAATTCATGTTTATTCATTGTTAGAAGCCCAGCTTCAGTCAGATTAGTGACGAGCCAATGCATGATGGTCGAGAACATCTGGGGGCATCTACGCATCATTTATAAGGTCGAATCTCAACCAGCAGCATCCGAGAGCACAGACTTATGTGGCAGTAGGTTACGCATCTCCCTTAAGGCACCATTCCACATAGAAAGAAGACGAACCTTGTCCAGGCGAACGGCGAGTGCATGGTGAGAAGTTCAGGGTTTTACATGAAGCATCCGATCTGGCAAGAGCAGTGGGAAAGGTCCAGGCTGTTATATGAGGTGCAGGGAGGGATACCAGTAATCTGAAGCACAAGGAGTTTTACCAACGCGCATCAATTGAATGTCTTGTTATTTTCTTTAAAACCTCTCCATTATGCAGCTGTAATGACTGTGTGAGCCTGATCAATAAAATAATTGATAACTGGGTTATTTTTAAAATTTATTGTGAGGGTTTATTTGAATGGGGTTTATTGCCATTAATCATTTAATGGTATTTATGATTCATTTTCAATTGAGAAGTTTGACATGATTTTCTGGAGTTTATTACAGTAGTAGCCTTATTATTAATTTTTCTTGTAAGTTATTTTATAGCTATGCATTGATTGTGTACTTTAATGTACAATTTCTCCAGTAGTAGGAACGGGTGGGGCCAGCCCTCCTCCATGTGACCCAAGTTCATAACCGAACAGGGCTCTGACACTTAAGACCGTGATTAGCACTTAAGCGTAGTTAATGAACATTTAAACCACACTTATCCACAGTTAGCAAATTATTTTGGTGGTGGAGTTTTTAAAGTCCGCCAATTGTGGTGGAACTCAAAATTTAGTGGAGCTAACTAGAGTTATTTCCAGATTTAAAGGAGAAATTGGGGGAAAGTTTGTTTTTTCCATAAACGAGTCAATTTTCGACCAAATTGAGCTTAGAAAGAGGCATTCCTGGCTAATTGGCATGCTGTGAACACATTGGAATAGGTTGTAGAGGCAGAGGAGCTCATCTACAAAGGTTTTTTTTTCCTTGAATAATTTTGCAGCTAAGGGCCACCAGGAGGGAAGGCCATGCTTAGAGCATCTGGTAACCAAATTGAGTAAATAAATAGTCATTTCTCATAGACTTCGACATTTTGAACTCATTGGAATAGGTTCCAAAATAATTTGATGCATGTAAACAGAAATTTGAGCACACTAGAGATAATATAGTGGCCCAAACTACGGAGCTAGACCAAGGAGATGTAGCCCAGGAGGGATGAAATCCTTCGTCAAAACTATGTTTTAATGAATTAGTTGTTATGGTTTTCTATTATTTATGTTTTTTTTGTTCATCCATTTAAATTCATGCTTTATTCTTGAAAATTCACTCATAAAATTCAGTTTTAACTACCTCTTTGACACACATAAGAAATAAGGGAACCTATACATCAAGCATAAGATTAGTAAATAAGTTTTATATCTGAAAAAGAAATTAGCACAAAAAAAATAACATTCAAATTTAGATCAATTTAGTATCAGAGCACAAGGTTACTAAAGGTCATTTGATTGATAGTTGCTTAAAGGCTGTGCAAGTTTAATTGTTGCAATTTTGTGATTCTCACAAGGTTAAAGTTGCAGAAAGTTGAAGGGAAATTGTTGGTTACAAGTCCTGAGATTAGGATCAGAAGAAGGATAGTTGAAATATCACCATCTTCACCCAAAATTACACTCATAGCTACACTTGAAGAACCTCAAGTTTTGTCTCAAGAAGTTGAGATTTAAGAGGTGTAATTTGTACAAGAAGTTAAGTTGATTGAAGAAGTACAAGCATCATAAGTTGAGCTTGAATCCATAGCCATCATGTCCAGTGTTGGAGAGACTCAAGGAAATTCAGAAGAGGAAAATGTCAAGAGATACCCCAAAGACATAAAGAGGATGGTTCAAGTTATGTTTCATGTATTTACTACTGCGATGGCAAGACAAGGTTGTAAGCCTTCATATGGAGAATGATCTTTAGATGGTAAGAAGGATGAAGTGAAGATTTCAAAGGACAGTGGAGGAAAGCCACCTCCATCTCCACCATCTTCATCATCCTCACCATCTCCATCTGCATCATCATCCACTTCCACCACAAAAACCACTCACACTCACTCAAGGCCACAAAAGGAAAAACTCCATTACTTAAATTAGAAATTAAGTTTGAACTAACCATCTACAATGGTGAGGTAAATGCAAAGAGGCTTGATAATTGGATACGTCAATTAGAGGTGTATTTCATAATTCAAAATCTTCATGAAGACAACATAAAGATCCAATTGGCTTCACTAAGGCTAGAAGGAGCAGCAATACTTTGGTGAGAATCAAAGACTCAAGAGGAAATGAGAATCCATGGTAATATATCCATTCCTTGGTTTGATTTTATTTCTTCCTTTAAAAGAGAGTTTTATCCATTAGCTTATATGAAAAAATCTATTATGAGTCGGAAAATTTTTAAGCAACTCAAGGGTCAAACAATTCAAGAATATACCCAAGATTTTAGAAAGAGAGCTTTGTTGTTAGGAATAAACTTTAACTCCCAAGATACACTCTTGAAATACATTCTGGGTTTACATTCCTATTTGAAAAATACTATCCTTATGTTTAACCCAAGAAATTTAGATGAAGTTTGTGTACAAACTACACTATTAGAGGCAAGAGGTAAACAAAACATAAAGGAGAAAAGTGAATGTGAGGATAAAGGAAAAGGAAAGTTCTATGGAAGAGGAAAAATAAATAGCTCTATAAAAGGAGAAAACGAAAAAATCACATGAAAAAAATATCCCAAGACTAGCCATGATGAAGACCATTGTTGACAACTTCATCCAGAATTGAAACCAAAAAGACTGAAACCCAAAGAGAACAGAAAAACTATTTCTATAGCTGAACATGACTTACGGTCAGATTCAGGAGATGAGACAAATATTACAGCCATGTGTTTGAAAGGTAAACATCTTGCAAGAACTAGTACTTAAAAATTTTTAAATGACACTCATGATGAAGATACAAGAATATAGCTTTCGATATTAGAGTTGTCTCTAAACATACCAAGATTGATACACTTTTTTATAGTGGGTCACAAGTTAACTTTATTTCTAAATATTTGGTTAAGAAAATTGGCCTTGAAACTATTACACATCCAAGACCATTTGGGTTGGATATGAAAGAATGCAAACTTGCATGTTACAAGGAAGTGCTTATTAAGATTCTCCATCAACTCAAACTTTCTTAATGAAGTTGAGCTTGATTTGGTGCCGCTTGAGATATCAAGTATTGTATTGAGAAGTTCGTATATGTATGATAGGGAAGAAATATTTCATCACCATGAGAATAAGTATCACTTGTTTAAGGGTGGTATTGATTACATAATTAGAGTGCATAAGAGGAAGACAGTTTTGTCTCTTATATATGGAAGACAAATGAAGAGGATAGTGAATGCAAGTCAGAACTTGACATTGTTGATGATCAAAAAAAGAGATGTATTGAATCACAATTTCAAAAAGATTTGTATTCTTGTAATGAGTCGTTTCAGGATTCTCATAGGTTTCCTTTGAAATAAGGTGAAAAAGATGTGACAGAATTGCAACATTCAATAGTAGTGTTGACCAGTGTTGGAAACAAGATGCCACTGTAAGAGGGTGCAAAGGTCAAAGATAAAGAGACAAAGAAGCTTGGCAAACAAGGAATGGGTTCAAAAAATGCTTATTTATGGTTTCAAAAAGGTACATGGTAATGGCAAAGTTACTTGGTCAAGAGTCAATGCAAGTACAAAGCGAGATCAGGTAAAAAACACCATGCTAACAGTGTGCAAGGTGAGAAATTTTTTAAGTTTCCCTTGATTATTGACCAAGGTAGGAACAAGAAGGTTTCTGCAAGAATAAATATTTTTTTTGCAGATTTAGAAATATTGCAGCATGAAAATGTCAATGATAGTAAGAGAAGGTCGCAAGAATTAAGGAAAAAGTTGAATTTTTATGAAAAACTTTGAATGATGAAATTGGGAAAATTTCAGTGGATAGAGACTAGAAAGGTGAGGGAACAATACCCTCAACCACATGATCTGTAATCAGAGAGATTTTGGGGTCCAAAAATATTATAGTGGGGAGGAACAATAAGAGGCTCATTATTTGAGCTCAAAAATTAAGGTTCTCATAATTAAACAAAAGTAGAACGACGGTCGACTCATCTCAATGAATCCAATGCAAATTGTTTGTTAAAATCCGAGTTCGTATGAAGGAGTTATGGTCTTCTAATTGTCATTGATAATACACAAAGTTTCATTAAAAAATTGCAGAACATGTACAGGCCAATGACATGGCAACCCAATCAACATTCAGGGAATATTCTTCAGTTTTAGTCCAATGGGACTCTGACAAGTGTCACTGCGAGATTCGACAATTTGGTTTGTGAAGGTAAAAATTGTCCAATGACCTCCTAAGGTTAAATTTGGGTTCATGGATTTTTGTGTTGGAAATTACTTTTTTATTTTTGAGGATTGGATATATATATAAATATATAAATATATATATATATATATATATATATATATATATATATATATATATATATATATATATATATATATAATATAGTGTATGGTTTTATGACCATATGTTATATTATATTATTATTATAAATTAATATATAATATTAAATTTAAATTCTTAATTAAGAATTTAATTTCCGCATATATAGATTTTTATTAACCAAAGCCAAGTTCAAAATCATATTAAACATTACAATAGCATTACCTATGCTAAGGTTCTATGGAAATAAATTTCATGGAAATCAAAGGTCTACATGCATATCACTATACAAAGTTCCATTTGTTTATAATTTATGTGAACTCAAAGGTTCATTTTCATTCACATTAACCTTATGCATTGGCACATTAATCAAAGGTTCGGGCTTCATATATTTGGTGGTGCAAAGGACTATTACAAGGGGCGGTGTCGGGGCTCTACCCAATTACTTCCCACTCTGTAAGACGTGCCTCCACCATTGGGCCATGGGCCCGTTTCATTGAAATAAATGCTCCGATTGTGTATTTGAATCCTTAATTTCTCCAGTAGTTGGAAAGAAGGGGGCCAACCCTCCTCCATGTGACCAAAGGACATAACCGAACGGGGGCTCTGAACCTTAAGACTGCAATTAGGGCTTAAGCTAGATAACTAACATTTAAACCATGCTTATCCACAGTTAACCAGTGGATTAGTTTGGCAGCGAGGTTGGAAGAGTTCGCCAATTGTGGCAGAACTCCAAATTTAGTGGAGCTAACTGGAGTTCTTTCCAAATTTGGAGGAGAAATTGGGGGAAATTTTGTTTTTTTCATAATTGAGTCAATTTTCGATGAAATTGAGCTCAAAATGAGGCATTCTTGGCTAATTGGCATGCTATGAACACATTGGAACATTTTGCAGAGGTAGAGGAGCTCATCTATAGTGGTTTTTATTTCCTTTAATAATTTTGAAGCCTAGTGGCACTAGCAGGGAACTACAAGGAAAATACCCTTTAGCGAAGGTTATAAAAAAGGTTTGTAGTTTTATAAAATTGGAAAAATTTGTCAGAAAAACATTTTCTACAACATATGTTTTCCATAATGGAGGTTTTGGCATAGCTTCTAATGGAATTTCAACACAAAAAAAAAATTCTGGGCAGTCGGAGGTTCTTACGGATGTTTTTCTCATCGGTGTGGTAATCATGTATCAACGCACTGGTGCATTGTACCATGAACACACCGATATCCTAAATATACCAAGCACTGGGACATAAAACAAATTTCAGACTACCCAGTGCATTTAACAACAACCTGATGCATGTTAAAGGAACACAACACCAGTGCATGCAACATCTATTGGACTGCTCACATGGTAGTCATCGATAAAGTGCACCATGCATTCTAATTTGTATTAGTATTTCTGTTATGCCCATAGGTCGTAGAAACACACCCGTGCACAGTATCACACAAACTCACTGGTGCACACTATCACACAAAGGCACGGGTGCGCAATATCACACAAATGCATCGATTGTTATAATTGGTATTGGTATTTATGTGGTTCCTATAGGTCATAGAAACACACCAGTGTACAATATCACACAAACGCACCAAGTGTTCTAATTGATATTGGTATTTGTGCAGCACCCATAGGTCGTAGAAACACACTGATGTGTAGTATCACCAAATGCATCCATGCTTAGTATCACAAAAATGCACCGAGAGTTATAATTGGTATTAGAATTTGTGTAGTTGACATAAGTTTTCGAAACACACCAATGCAAAGTATCACCACAATGCACCGGTGCTCAGTATCATAAATTTTGCAGTGCCCATAGGTTGTAGAAATGCATCAGTGTGTAGTAGCATACAAAAGCACCTGGGCATAGTAACTAACACACACCACTATTCATTTTGTATTTTTTAGAAACATCGACCTGTGACAGTGAAATTATTGTGATTTTTTGAAGTTCATTATTAATCAAAAGATGACACATCTTATAACAGCATTCATATCAATTAATTTTTTATTAGTGCATTTGAATGCGATGTTTGGATTAATTTTTTATAGCATATCATCATATTTCGCATCTCTTTATTATAATATTTAATCAGTGGTGTAAAATTTCACAGCCACAATGGATAACGCAATAGAATAAATTAAAACATATATTTTTTTATATATAAATAAGATACTCTTTGTCATACAAAATGGGACATTTATTGGTATCCCTCTACCTTTCAATTGGGATACTATGTCCATTACATTAAACAAAACGTCTAATTTCACATACAAATATTTCAAAAAATACAAAGCCTTCCTTTGATATCCAAAATATTGATCATCATTCTTCGCTTGAACTGTTGTCACTGCTCGAGCTATTTCCATGACTTGGGTTATTTTGAGGAATGTTTTGTTCACGATGTTGATTTTTTTCTTCTTTGTCAACTTCTATCTATAAACATAAAAATAAAATGTAATGAGTGTATATACATTGGTGAGAATAATAAAAATTTCAATATTAAATAATATACATCAATGTAAATCGAAAAGAAATGACATACCATAGCAAGAATTGACTCATGAACTATACACATTCTTTCAAAACCAAATTTCATGCCATATTTCAACATTTCACTTGTTGGCACAGTTCCCTACTTTCTTTCCTACAAGTTTTATACACCATAAAAAATCATATATTTAATATAAAATATTTTTTCTCTACTAATTATAGACGTATCTAAGTAAACAATATTGATAGATGCTTACAAATTCCAAAGTTAAATTTTGATATGCCAACATATACTCAACCCATATTAACCCAATGTCAATCAATTCGTCTGATGGTTCTTCTTTGTATGTTAGCACCTATTTCGAGACATTCAATGATGTTTTTTGTAAAAAAACTTGAAATATACAAAAATGAAATCTAGTTAAGTTGTTATAAGGAAGTAACAATTACTCAAAATATTAGATATCAACCCTTTTCTTCCTTGTCGTCCTATCTAATGTGCTGAATGGGTTTCATTTTCTTTTATTTTCTGTAAGAAAATACTTGAAAAATAATTTTTAATTCTAAATTGTTTATTTATTGTACCTAACTGAAAAATTCAATGATTAGATATTACATTTGAAGCACGTTGTTGTTAAAATGGCTCCATGTGCGATGTAGTTATGTCCATTTATTTGACCATTCCTTGTACACCTTCTGGACATTCATACTGCCATGCTGCTAGTATTAGCTTGTTCATCCTTTGATATTTTCATAATCTTCCTGAAAATGTAACATGACAATTATCTATTTAATTTTTATATTGATATATGAAAATTAAATATAATGTTAAAAGTAATATTTATAAATGATTGCTTTCTAGTAATATTTACATATAATTCTAGAGAAACATTTAAAGGAATATTATTTTATCATTCCTTTTTTTTGTACATTTTTGCTATTAAAATTCTAACATGTCTCATTGACCAATTCTCTGGAAATTCATCCTGTAGTTTAGATAAAATTTGGTTCTTGGAATCATTGGAATGATATTCATATTGTAAGTGGAAAGAAAGTCTATACATTCATTCCACTTGATCCCTCAAAGTTTTGTAAAAGTTTTTCCCCCTTTCGTTAACCTCCAGCATCACTCCAGATGAGCTAAGGAGAAGCTATGTTTCATTTGCATGTTCTATTTTTTTTCTTTTCTTAGAAAAACATTCCTTTTGTGAGTTCCTGGTCCCTATAGAACATTAAACATATGTGAATTAATAGATTGTTTGAAAAATTTTATCTAATATTTTGAAGTATATTATTAATGAAAATTAAAAAAATAAACTCATATTGGATCGATAATATTTTTTCATTCACCTGATTCATCCTTCTACAATTTTTCCATCAAGATTTTCAGCTCTTCTGGTCCTAGTTCAAAAATAATCTTATCGAGCTTCATCATTTTGTGGCTTTGCATGATACACAGTAAACAATAAATATTAGCTAAACTTAGATATAGTTCAAAAATAATAATTTTTTAAAAGAATTTACAAAGAACTTTCCTTTTTTTCTTTTCTCGATGTGCTATCAGTATTTTTGTTACTTGATCTTTTGTTAGCCATTTCTTTATCAATATGAAACCTGTATCATACCATTCATTAATATATTTTATAAATAAATCACAAACTTTTCAGGTAAAAAGAAAAGCAAGAAAACGTTGTTCCTTTCAAGAAATATTCACTAACATCGGTGCGGTGTGTTCTTATAAACGCACCACCAAAATAGTAGAAACATCACATGGTGCTCTCTGTCAACAAGGAGAATTGGTGCATTATATGTTAACCAGCACACCGACCAACATAGAAAAATTAATAAAAATACTCTAGTGTTATTTTTTGTATCATATGATGTCATGGAGGGGTTGGTGTGTCATGTTCTTACAAATGCACTGAGAAAACAATAGACCACCGTACGGTGCTCTCTATCAACAAGGAGGCCCAATGCATTATATATTAACCAGTGCTCTGATTAACAAATAAAATAATAAATTGGTTTTATCAAACAGTACGTGTGTGGTGCGCTATAATGAAATAGTGCACCAGTGTGCTAATTTACATAGGGCACATGGATTAAAAAAAATGTCTTTAAATTATTTTTATCGAACAGTATGTATGCAATGCACTATGATAAAATAACGCACCAGTGTGCTATTTTAAACTAGGCCTACTGATTAAAAAATTCTTTTTTTTTTTAATTCACGCAATGTCTGACATGATTGGGATCTAACTATGCAAGTCATCCCGTGGGTTAGATGTCATAGGCCTATATATATAGCAATAGAAACCCTATAAATCTAAAATGAAAATCCCTAATTCTGAAGTTACAGAAACAGGAAGAAGCAAGGGAAAAAACAGAAAGAATTAAGGGTTTAACATAAGAATGGATTTTTTTTGTTTTTTTTTTCTAAAAATTAATGGTAAATTTAAATTTTTTACTTACTACGTAAAAAATACTATAGAAAATGTAAAAAAAAAAAATACAATTTAATCACCAGATGGTTTGAAATTCTATGCTACAAGGTTTGAATCACCAGAGGTTTGCAATTCAGATTGTCTGAATAGTTTTGTTCGAAAGTATTTCGCTTCTCCATAGTTCTCTCATGCTCTCTTGCTCCTGGTATGTCTCATGCAAATCTCTCCCTGAATTTTTTTGTAAAAATAATGAAATAACGAAATTTTTTTACTATTTCAGGAATTATTTTATGAAATTAAATTTTCGAAAATATTTTCCTACCCATTTTTCAATTTACCACTTTTTTTTCACTTAAAAAAAAATAAAGTTGCACTTTTTTAGTTGTGGCTATTCAATACTGGTGCATCAATTAATAACACCGCATCGATGCACAGTAAATAAAACGCACCAGTGTCATTATCTGTACATTAGCACCGATAACAATAAGTCCATTTTTAAGGCACTGAAATTACTTTTAGGTGTGTACAAAATAATTTATTGTTGATTTTTTTCAAATGCAGGGAGAAAATGTCATAATTATATAAAATTGAAAATTCTTCAAAATCCACATTGTTCCATAATATTTCTCAAAATCCATCACGGAATTCTCTGTATCCATATCAAGACGTAATATTTAACTCAAATTTTACTTATATTTTCATTATCTACTTTATTTTTTTTAATCCATGTCAATCATCTTAATAAAAATAATGTATAGAAATTTGTAGGTTCATACAGATTCAGAATCGAGTTCATATGCACAAAATATTCAAATAACTCCAGAGCATCGGAAGCTCTTATCAAGAGCAGCATACCACAAGGTGCATATGGTAGATGAAATTGGACAACTGCTTCACCCTCCGAATTGTTACATTGCATCTTCTAGCCACATTAATCCTGGGACAATGATGGTAGTAATAATTGTTTGGTATATTAATGTAATTATTTCAATGTCAAACCAATTAATCATGCATTGTCGATGTGCTTACTAATTGATATCATAGATTTTGTACTAATCATGTTCAAATATATTTTTTGAAATTATTAGGATTCTAGTGATGATGAGCGACCTACCTACCATATTTTTTTGTACCCCACGACAATGTCAAATCAAGAGAAGGCTGAATCAAGAAAAAAAAGCGGAGAGGAATGATACCAAGAACGGTTAAATCAACTAGCTATTCAATTCCCACTATGTCCATATTCACCAATTAGGAATGACCAAAGAAATAGTAGTTCTTTAGAAGCTAGAAATGGAGGCAACCAAATAGAGGTTGGTATGGATGATTACTTAAGGGATACGACTATCATGGATACAATATTGTTAGATGCATTCCATAATGATGATCAACTAAGGGATGATGTTCGTATCGCTGATACTTTTTTAGAAAGCATTAAATTTTCTTCC
This sequence comes from Pinus albicaulis, assembly GCA_034641835.2. NCBI lineage: Eukaryota > Viridiplantae > Streptophyta > Pinopsida > Pinales > Pinaceae > Pinus > Pinus albicaulis. The sequence goes on along the minus strand of CM076574.1, from coordinate 511,754,027 downwards.
ACCACCCTCTGTTTGGACCTGGCAGTCAGTCCAAGTCTACCTAGCTGGGGACAATGATGTTACTAGACAACTTGAAAGCAAATTTTGGCTTGTTGAATGCATGTTTCTCAGAAATTTTGAGGTAAGTTACCATACATTCCTCCCTTATATTTTGATAAATATAATCACATAATGAACATTACAAATGGTTAGTTTTATCAATGTTAATAATTATATTAGCATTAATGTACATTTAATATTGTCCATGATCACCAACTATAGGTTATTCAAAGATAAGGTTCTTCTGAGTGATAATTTATTGCCCGTTAGCTACGAAGAGGCAAAGAAATTGTTGAAAATGTTGGGTGTTGAGTACATCTTATATCATGCATGTCCAAATGGTTGTATTCTATATAGAGGAGAATATGTAGAAAAGGAAATATGTCCGAAATGTGGGAATGACAGGTATTATAAATTAAAAAAGAAGGGAAAATCACCTGGTCCTCCTTTTAAGATGTTGAGGCACATGACTATAATCCCAAGGATTCAAAGGCTCTTTCGTTGCAAATAATTAGCTATGTTGCAGGGATGGCAAGCTCACATGGAAGTGAGTTGGGAGTTATGTGAATCCCAATAGATTCAATAGCCATGAAGCATATAGAGGATACATGGCCCGAAAAAATTCAGGGATGAAGTATGAATTCTATGAATCAACATAGCCATGGATGGCGTAAACCCATATTCCATGCAGAACACAAAATATTCTATTTTTCCTGTAGTAGTGATCAATAACAATATCCCCCCATGGTTTTCTGTCAAGAATGAACATATTATGTTGGCTCTCATAGTCCTTGGCAAAAGACAAGTGAAGAATATGGATGTCTACTTACAACCACTGGTATATCAATTGAAGGAATTATGGGATGGGATAAATGTATATGATGTATCAAGACCCATTGCAGTAGAGAGGAGTTTTATGTTGTACAGAATATGTGCTTACACGATACATAATTATCCAGGTTTAGGAGTTTGCTCTGGTAAATTACATTTTTATTGATTTGTTTATATATGTAACAACATTCATTCACATATTAGTTATTTAATTCATTGTAATTGTTATGATCTTCATGATATTCTTTAACTTTCCATGCATATATATTGTATACAATAATCTCGTAGTTCTTGTATTTTTTATGTAGATGTTGTGGACCTTTTCTGAAAGCTAGATAGTCTAGCGACCTATGAAAGCCATTGTATGACTTCTCCAAGGTATTCCTCCAAGAAGAACACCCTTACAGAAGAGGAGCATCTACTTTCAATGGTAAACGAGAGAGAACCCAAAGGCCTCCAATAATGACACCGACTGAATTTCTTAGAGAATATGAGAGAGAGAAGGAGAATGAGTTCATAGAAATATCTAATTCAAATGGGGAGCCTATGCTCGATGATCTAGAATTCTTCGACACTTATGTAGAAATTGTCCATTGGGATGAAAAGGAAATCTATATTTTATAACCTCCCATATTGGGAGCATCTTAATATTACCCACATATTGGATCCCATGCATATATTTAAAAATGTTTCATCTTATTTATGGAGACACGTATCATAGAAAAAAAGAGACACATTGGTTGTTAGGAAATATCTTATTACTTTAAAAACTAAAAAGAAACAGGCCAGGATGATTAGAGAGTACAAGATCAGTGGCAAGTGCTCATACCGCTAATTCATGGTATTTCAAAGAAGATGATGTCCCATGGATTTTCAAAAAAAAAGATCATATTTCTTTGGCAAAGGAAGTTATAATGGGTGTGAGAGTGCCATCTCCATATGGGTGTTCACTACGATGTCACTTCACTATGGATGACCATTTTTCGAGGTTGAAATCACATGACCATTTGAATATTCTAAGAGTACGTATAATGCCAAAAACATGATTTTATTATTTTTTATATTAATAAATTTTATCCGATGTAGGGATCATAAAACATAAATAATTTTGTATATTATTACATGTGTTTATAACTTTGTAGTTTCATTATCCTTTATTCATGTGTGGGTGTATGAAACATGAATTCCCCCAAGACCTAGGATGTTCCATATCTAAATTATCTACATTTGTACGTTGGATCACGTCAAAGGATATTCATGTGGCTAGCATTCCACGGTGGCATCAAGAGATAGTTGAGATTGTTTGTATGTTTGAGAAGGAACTACCGATGAGTTTCATGAACTTGCAGGTTCATGTTCTAATCCACCTAGTAGAGGAGGTTGAATTAGTTTAGGTGGTTTCTTGTCATTGGATGTTCTTCTTAGAGAGGTACATGAAGACATTGAAAGGTTTTGTTCAACAAAGGGAAAAACCTGAGGGGTTTATGGAAGACGGGTACATATCGCATGAGTCTTTCTATTATGCTAGTGAGTACGTCAATAAGATCAACAATAGACCAAGTGCAATGATTTGGGACGATGAAAGGGATGAAGACAAAAGAGAAGGGGAGCTGCTCCAAAGGAATGGAAAAAGGTGCTTGATAAAGAGTAAGTGACTTATAAGTTTTCAAATTTACACAAAGTAAATATTCATTTTGAACTTTGATATAATGTATATTTTGATCTCATATGTACTATATGTTGGTTTTATTTCATCAGCAAATGCATAAATTGAAGCAATCAATAAATCTGTTCTTTACAATTTCGAAGAAACACAACCACGGGTCGCATTGTACGAACACAAGAGGATGAAATTAGTGTCAGGAAATAATTCAGACCATTGAATGGTAGAAGTGTGCCTTATCATGATCATTTAAAATAAAATATGCCAAAAATGTGCCCCAACAGTTGGGTTGTTGACCGAGTCAGAGAGAAATATAGTGAAACCAGTTGTTACACGCGTTCTCAAGAGGATGCGCTAAACATAGGGATTGGGTGCACACACTCAGTAATAATCTATTTATGTACATTTTATACTTAATAATGCACCTTTGAAATGTGATTACATCTATATTTCATATTTTAACTGTTGGGTTATTATAAGACACATGACACTATGATTTTTTAACTTTTGTATAGGTGCATTTGTTCCCATCGATGTGGGCATATGGACACCATTTTTACACAAAAAATGTCGATGATGGACACATGACACAAGACTATGGAGTGGAAGTTGAATTTGATCAATCTATTCGATCTAGTCACTATGATCAAAACCTAGTATAAGGGACGTTAGGTTACGTTAGAAAGATACAAGAGATCATTGAAGTGGATTTATCTTCCTTCCAATGTGTTATTTTTAGGTGCAAGTTGTGGGACACCTTTTTCAGAATAATGCAAAGGAATATCACGATAGTAGGTTGATATGTATAAACTCTAAAAATATATGGGATGAAGCTAAGGAGCCCTATGTTTTCCCCAAACATTGCAACCAAGTGTTTTTTTACCCAGATGTGTTGGATAAGGATTGGTGGTTCGTAATGAGACATGACCCTAGATAAAAATATATTTCTGAGAACAATAGTGCTATCATGCCAAGCGAGCTAGAATATAATGAGGGTAATCATGAGAATCGAGAGTGATATGGTACATGTGTTATTTCATCGTTTATACCTTTTAAGATGAGCTTTTATAAAGAAGAGAACTTAATTACCTTATAACTAAGACTCTTTTTTTGAAACATTATAATATGTATTTTGAATTAATTGGTAATTTGCATTGTGTTAATGTCAAAATCATTTCACTTGATAATTTGCAATTATGTTGATCTCAAAAATAATGGCGTGCTTTATAAAGTTAATTTTTTTGGTATGTAAGATCATAATAAAATAATGATAATTATAAATTACATGAATTTATTTGCATTATTTTCTAAGCTTTATTATGTTAAAAAATTTCATATTATTGTAGATTTATTATTTTACAATTATTTGTATTCATACAAATTTACAATTTTCTAATTATGGTAATTTAATAATATTTACGGTATACATTTTACTTATGGTATTTAGGGTTCAAAACTGACAATTATATTACAAATTACAAATTTAAAAAATTTAATGATTAAAATAAATACAATTTGATGGGTTGTTTAACAAGTAAACAAACACAAGTATTTATTATCAATTTAGGCTAGTAGGACTTAGAAGCATCCCCAAGGTATATGGGTTTCAACTATGATCAAGTTAGAAGATGATTTATCAACGACTAAGGAAATGCATATTACAAATATAAATCTAAACTAAATAATTTCTAAATTCATTTATGTAGTCAGCAGAAGAAGAATCTCCTAACTTAAGAGATTTGTTTGTCCTTCTCTCACAAAATTACTTCATGAATTAGAAACCAAAAACCACTTAATTGAGCAATAGATCAAAATTCATGAAACAATAATTGAAGATGTTCTTAACTAAAGAGAACCTGGTTTTCCTTCATCACAAAATCATTCATCACTAATACTATTGTTAGAAAACAGGAATTCAGAAAAGCATTAAAAAGCATGAAAAGATGAATTCTAGCTCAAGATCCTAATCATATAGAAAGAATGTTTAACTTAAACATTTTATTTTCCTTTCATATACAAAATAATAATGAGAAATAAATTCATCAACACTCATAAAACATCAGCATATATCTAATCAATAAGCTAAGCATAAAACAAACTAGTTCAGAAATTGCAACTACAAATAACTAGAAAGTGCACTTAGCTCGGTATGGGGGCCCTCCACCCTTTCCTCATACACTAAAAGTGCTTTTAGCTACTAAAAATTTATTCAAGCAGTCACCATATGAAAACAACAAATGAAATAGAACAATTTTTCAATTAACTCTCCCAAAGTTTCAGAAATAATAAAGTTAAGTTATACAATTTCTACATATCAATGCCTTCAAAGTCTTAGGCTTAAATAGATAAAATATGCAAAAAATTCATCTAAAATGTCTCCTATAGAAATTAATATTCACATCTTATCCAATTAGGTCGAACTCATCCATCAGATCCATCAAAATATGGAAAATCCCATAAAATAAGAAATTTGACCTAGTTCCTAGGGATCATTCATAAAAACAGGTCATGTTTGACAGCCTTTGACTGGGCCTATTAAAGCTCGGTTTGAATGAACCAACACATGTAAATTTAATATTAGTTCCCAATATTTCTATAAATATATTGAGCTCGAGCCCAAGTGTCCTAAAAAATATGCAAACCATGAGGCCATTAGAGGAATTTATGATCTGGTCTAAAAATGCACTTAAAATTCCATTTTTATAAAAACTTTTAAGAATTGAAAAACTTAATTTAAATACCTGTATATGCATTTATTGGGAAAAATATGGTAAATATGATTTTGTATAGATGGATAGTATGGCAAATAAAGTGTATTTTCATAAACAAAAAGAGATAAAAAACGAGGGCCAACACAATTACAATTACAATTTTACAATTTCATAATACAATTACAATTTTAGAATTTTACATACAATTACAATTAAAATTACAATCATTTCACATTAATGCAATTAAAATTTTACAAATATTTTACATACAATTACAATTACAATTTTACAATTTCACATACAAATGCAATTACAATTACAATTACAATTTTACATACAATTACAACTACAATTTTACAATTTTACATATATATAGTTACAATTATAATAATTTCACATTAATAAAATTAAAATTTTACAGATTTTTTGCGTACAATTACAATTACAATTACAATTTCAATTTTAGAATTTTACATATAATTACAATCTTAAAATTTTACATATATACAATTACAATTAACACACAAATGAGAATAACAAATGAGTGCGTCCCCTGGAGTAACTAAGTAAGGGTTTGGAACTACTGAAAAAAGGGTTTGGTGGTGCAGTCTGAGCACTGTAGCAAGCTCTGGCGAAGGGCAAGGCCCTTCTAGTAGAGCTCCTGAGGCATGGGTCAGCTCTGGCCACTCACATGAGACGATCAAGGGCCAATGGGGCCCCTTCTTACAAACAAATCATTATGGATAAAGGAAAAGGCCTGAGTGAAGGGGTGGAGATTGTTGGTTCAGAAACTCCAGGAAAAGATGAGGTGGGGAAGAAGAGGGCAAACGGGATGACCAAAGAGACACCAGATCAGAAGAGGTCAAATGGAATCAAGATATTGGAAGGTAAAGACAAAGAAAGCCCTAATCCTAAGTAGGAATATCTTGGGACAGAAGAAGGGACAAAATATACTGTAGAAAACCAAGCCCAACCCCAAAAGGGCTTGGATTGTTAGGATTTTCCACAGAGAGTAAAAAAATAGGGGAGAATGGCCGCTGCAAGCTGAAAACCTCAGAAACTCTTCAGGTCATCATTACAGATCCAAAAATGCAATATTACAGGGACCATATGGAAATAAATGCATTGATTTGAAAATTTATGGGCTTTTGTCCAACAAAAAAATCCTTGTGCCTTTGGATAAAACAACAGTGGAAACCTAAAGGCGATGTCCGGCTCCATCTTGCGGCTAAGGGTTTCTTTACTGTCGTTTTTTCAAATCTAAAAGACATAGATCGTATCTTTGATGGGGGACCCTGTTTCTATGCCTCTGCAGGTCTATATATGAGGCCATGGAAACCTAACTTCACCCTAGAATAGGAAACTTTTACGCATGTGGTTATATGGATCCTCCTTTTCTCTCTCCCTATCGACTATTGGAGGCCTTCGACGCTTGAAAATATTGGAAACAAGCTGGGGAAGTTTTTCCAAGCCTCGGAGGAAACCCTGCAAAAGAGGTGTACCTCTTGTGCATGAATTTTTGTGGAAATGGATGTATCAGGGGTTTGCACAAAGGACTATGGCTTGAATTTAGAGACAAATTTTTCTTTCACGCGACTATGAGCAGATCCCCTTTCGCTATCATATATGTCATGAGCATGGACACCTGTTTAGAGAATTCCCTTTGAATAAGCAAACAAAAAAGAGTAAGGAAGGCACAACCAAAGATCAGGAAGGCTTTTCCCGTCCAAGTGGGATATAGAGACCAAACCAAAGAAACCAGCCTAAATTAGGATATCAAATAAGGAGACTGGTAATTCTTTTAAAGTTTTGGGATCTACGAATGACAAAGTTGAAGACTCCCAATAGCGGGACTCTGTACCAGAGACTTTTGGATCTCCGAAGTAGGCATCCCTAGACCCTAATAGGATCACTTTGGAAGATACCCTAGAAGGCACCGGTTGTGATGAAGATGCCGAGGGAGATGCGGAAATGGCAGTAAGTGAAGTAGGTATGGTAGACCTAGAGCTGAGGGATATCCTGGAATGAGAAGGAATGGACCTAAACACTATGGTGGAACAATGGAAGCAAAGAGGATTGGACCACATCCCAACAAAAGAAGTGGATAGGGTCAATTACCTCTTTCTAGCCCAACAAGAGGCAGAGACTAACGGTCAATAAAGAGGGTACAGAGCGACAAAGGGTCTGGGAATCAAAGTCCAAGGATTGCATCATATGAACCAGAAGGCCAAACATAGGCGCAAGAGAGGAAGAAAATCTAACAACGAAGCCCTCTAGGAATTAGGTCAAATTCTCATAAATTCAGGTAAGATGAAATCCCTTGAGGCTTTCACTTCCTCTTATTAACTTATTTTGTTTATCGTGAAGATATTATCCTGGAATGCTAGAGGGCTAAAAATCCAAAGGAAACAAAGAATTCTGAAGAAGAAAGTCAGAAATGAAAACCCAAATATGATATTTCTACAAGAAACTAAATGTTTGAGTAAGAATATGCAATAGATAAGTATGAAAATTGGGAAAATAATGGACTACCTATAGATGGAGGGAAATGGGATGGAAGGAGGTATAGTAACCTTTTGGAACCCTCACTCTTTTCATCTGGTTAATGCAGAAGCAACAAGACCTTATGTATCCTTGGAGATGCAAATTATAGGAGAACCTAGTACATATTTATGTACTAATGTATATGGCCCCCAAAGATTAGAAGAAAAGTTTCTTTTGTTAGACCACTTCTCAAATCTGCAACGTAGACACTCTAGTGTTAAAGGGATCTACGGGGGGGATTTTAACATTATTACCTCGTTAAGAGAAAAGAAAGGGGTGTTGAGGAGGCTTAACTTAAATACCTGTATATGCATTTAAGAAAGGGGGGTTTAAGAATTGAAAAAATTAATTTAAATACCTGTATATGAATTTATTTGGAAAAATATGGTGAATATGATGGTGTATAGATGGATAGTATGGAAAATAAAGTGTATTTTCATAAACAAAAAGAGATAAAAAACGAGGGCCAACACAATTACAATTACAATTTTACAATTTCACAATACAATTACAATTTTAGAATTTTACATACAATTACAATTACAATTTTACAATTTCACATACAATTGTAATTACAATTTTAGAATTTTACATACAATTACAATTACAATTTTACAATTTTAGATATATACAATTACAATTATAATAATTTCACATTAATACAATTAAAATTTTACAAATATTTTGCATACAATTACAATTTTACAATTTCACATACAATTACTATTACAATTTCAATTTCAATTTTAGAATTTTACATATAATTACAATTTTAAAATTTTACATATATATAATTAAAATTAACACACAAATGAGAATAACAAATGAGTGCGTCCCCTGGAGTAATTAAGTAAGGGTTTGGAACTTCTAAACAAATGGTTTGGTGGTGCAGTCTGAGCACTGTAGCAAGCTCTGGCGGAGGGCAAGGCCCTTCTAGTAGAGATCCCAAGGCATGGGTCAGATCTGGCCACTCACATGACACGAGCAGGGGCCAATGGGGCCCCTTCTTACAAACAAGTCATTATGGATAAAGGAAAATTCCTGAGTGAAGGGGTGCAGATTGCTGGTTCAGAAACTACAGGAAAAGATGAGGTGGGGAAGAAGAGGGTGAGCAGGATGACCAAAGAGACACCAGGTCAGAAGAGGTCAAATGGAATCAAGATATTGGAAGGTAAAGACAAAGAAAGCCCTAATCCCAAGTAGGAATCTCTTGGGACTAAAGAAGGGACAAAATATACTATATAAAACCAAGCCCAACCCCAAAAGGGCTTGGATTTTTCAGGATCTACCACAAAGAGTAAAAAACTAGGGGAGAACGGCCACTGCAAGCCGAAAACCTCACAAAGTCTTCGGGTCATCATTACAGATACAAAAATACAATATTACAGGGACCATATGGAAATATACGCACTGATTTGAAAATGTATGGGCTTTTGGCCAACAGAAAAAACCTTTTGCCTTTAGATAAAATAGCAGTGGAAAACTAAAGGCGATGTCCAGCTCCATCTTATGTCTAAGGGTTTTACTATCATTTTTGAAAATCTAGAAGACATAGATCGTATCTTTGATGGGGGACCCTATTTCTATGCCTCGACAGGTCTATATATGAGGCCATGGAAACCTAACTTCACCCTAGAACAGGAAACTTTTATGCATGTGCTTATATGGATCCACATTTTCTCTCTCCCTATTGACTATTTGAGGCCTTCGGCACTTGAAAAGATTGGAAACAAGCTGGGGAAGATTTTCTAAGCCTCAGAGGAAAACCTGCAAAAAAGGTGTACCTCCTGTGCATGATTTTTTGTGGAAATGGATGTATCAAGGGCTTTGCACAAAGGACTGTGGCTTGAATTTAGAGACAATTTTTTCTTTCAGGCCATTGACTATGAGAAAATCCCCTTTCGCTGTCGTATATGTCATGAGCATGGACACCTGTTTAGAAAATTCCTTTTGAATAAGAAAACATAAAAGAGTAAGGAAGGCGTGACCAAAGATCAGGAAGGATTTTCTTGTCCAAGTGGGATAAAGAGAGAAAACCAAAGAAACCAGCCTAAAATTAGGATATCAAATAAGGGCACTGGTAGTTCTTTTGAATTTTTGGGATCAAATAATGACACAGTCGAAGACTCCCAACAACGGGACTCTGTACCAGAGACTTTGGGATCTCTGAAGTAGGCATCCCTAGACCCGAATAGGATCACTTTGGAAGATACCCTAGAAGGCACCGATTGTGATGAAGATGCTGAGAGAGATGAAAAAATGGAAGTAATTGAAGCAGGTATGGTAGACCTAGAGCTGAGCGATATCCTGGAATGAGAAGGAATGGACCTAAACACTATGGTGGAACAATGGAAACAAAGAGGATTGGACCACATCCCAGCGGAAGAAGTGGACAGGGTCAATTTCCTCTTTCTGGCTCAACAAGAGGCAGAGACTAAGGGTTAGAAAAGAGGGTACAGAGTGACAAAGGGTCTGGGAATCAAAGTCCAAGGATTGCATCAGACAAACTAGAAGGCCAAACATAGGCACAAGAGAGGAAGAAAATCGAACAACGAAGCCCTCTAGGAATTAGGTCAAATTCTCATAATTTCAGGTAAGATGAAATCCCTTGAGGCTTTCACATCCTCTTCTTAAATTATTTTTTTTATCGTGAAGATATTATCATGGAATGCTAGAGGGATAAAAAACCAAAGAAAACAAAATATTCTGAAGAAGAAAGTCAGAAATGAAAACCTAGATATGATATTTCTACAAGAAACTAAATGTTCAAGTAAGAAGATGCAATAGATAAGTAGGAAAATTGGGAAAAGAATGGACTAACTAGAGGTGGAGGGAAATGGGATGGAAGGAGGTCTAGTAACCTTTTGGAACCCCCACTCTTTTCATCTGGTTAATGCAGAAGCAACAAGACCTTATGTATCCTTGGAGAAGCAAATTATAGGAGAACCTGGTACATATTTATGTACTAATGGATATGGCCCCCAAAGATTAGAAGAAAAGCTACTTCTGTTGGACCACTTCTCAAATCTGGAACTTAGACACTCTGGTGTTAAAGGGATCTACGAGGGGGATTTTAATATGATAACCTCGTTAAGAGAAAATAAAGGGCGGTTGAGGAGGCTTAATCGGGATGCAGAGGCTTTCAGTCACTTCATTAGGTCCTCTAGGTTAATCGATATTCTCCCTAAGAGCGGGCTTTAAACCTAGAATAAAAAGAGGGGAGGGGACAGGAAGATTGCTTCAGGACTCAATCGTTTCCTCATAATAGAAGATATAATCCTAGAGGGAGTCATAGTGGAGATGGACACCATTCCAAATGGGGGCTCTGACCACTGGCCCATCACCCTAGATGCTGCCAGTTTGGGCACTCCTAAGAACAGGCCCTTTAGATTTCATAGATTTTGGGTAGACGACCTTGATTTCAAATCAAAAATCAAGAAATTGTGGCAAGAACCCCTTATGATTAGGGGTACCAAGATGTTCTATCTTCAAGAAAAACTAAAACATACCAAAGCCTGGCTTCATACCTGGAACCATGAGGTGTTTGAGAACATCTTCAACGAGAAGATTGTCTTGGAAGAACAGATGGAACAGTTGCATAAGGATTGGATAAATGAGGAAATTTCCCAGGACTCTATTCGTGTTGAGAAGGAACTCATGAAACAATGGGATGAAAGTTGTTTGCAAGAGGAGATCCTGTGGAAATAGAAATCCCGGGTCCAATGGCTTAAGGAAGGGGAGAAAAATACTAAATTTTTTCATAGATCAGCCATAGACTATAGACGTACCAATAAGTTCATCCATTTAAAATATGTACAAGGGAACTCTTATGAATCGCATAAGGACATCTCTACCCTCTTAGTTGACCACTTTGCTCAAATTGCCACAGAACTAGATATGGAAAGGGAAGGGGAAATCCGGGAAGTTGTTGCCTCCATCCCAAGGATTTTATCAGAGGACCACAATCTAAACCTGGACTGTCCTGTTACTTTGATTTAAGTGGAAGAAGACGTGTAATAAATTCCCAATCGTCAGTCACCTAGCCCTGATGGCTTTAATATTGATTTCTTCAAGGCTTGTTGGGAAACTATGCAGAATGAGATTTGGGAAGTGGTCGAAGACTCCCGTAAAACTTCCTCGATCTTGAAATCCCTTAACTCTACTTTTATTTCTTTGATTCCCAACGAAGAGGCGGCTTGTACCCCAGCAAAATTCCACCGCATAGTCCTTTGAAATGTACTCTATAAAATCATATCTAAGGTGATGGTTAACAGATTGAAGCATATCCTCCCATTGATTATTTGGAGGAGAAATCTGGCTTTGTTGAAGGTAGAAATATTATGGAAAACATCCTTCTGGCACATGAAATGATCCACTCCCTTTAGTCATAGAAAAAATTTGGCATGATTATCCAACTTGATCTGTCAAAAGCCTATGATAAAGTAAGATGGAACTACTTGCATGCCATCTTGGAAGCTTTTTGGTTTGGCCAATGTTGGATCAACTCGGTGATGGCTATGGTTAAATCCCTAAGTCTCTCTGTCTTGGTAAATGGAGCCCCTGCTAATCCCTTCACTCCATCCAGGGCAATCAGGTAAGGTGATCTGATTTCTCCCTTCATTTTTGTCATTCTTGTGGAGGGCTTAAGCCAAATCATCAAAACTGCAAAAGGGAGAGCTGGCATTGTGGGAATTCAACCTCTGAAAACTTGCCCAGCCACTACCCATCAGCATTTTGTGGATGACACGATGTTCTATGGCATTCCTACTGTTAGAGATGTACGGGGTTTTAAAGCTATTCTTAACCTCTTTGGTCATGCTTCGGGTATGGACCTTAACTTAGAAAAATCTTCGATTTTGTTCTTTAATACTCATATGGCTATCCAGAGGAACCTCATGACCATCCTTGGCTTTAGAAGGAAGAGCCTCCTGTCCAAATATCTAGGGATTCCCTTAATAGAAAAACCTTGGTAGAAAGGTCATTGGGAAAAAAAGCTCTCCTCCATCGAGGAACAGGGGAAGTATTGGACGAACAAAGCTCTAAATTTTGCTAGAAGGTTGGTCATGACAAAGGTGGTGGTACAAGCTATCCCATAGTACATGCTATCCATTCTTCTTGCACCTAAGGGAGTCCTCCAAAAAATCATAGATATTCAAAGGACTTTCCTATGGTCTGGTAAAGTTGACAGAAAGAAATGAGCCCTAATGGCTTGGAAGAAGATATGCAAACCTAAGATCCTGGGAGGTCTGGGGCTTCAAGACCCAAAAACTGTTAATAGAGCATGTGGAGTCAAGCTCTAGTGGAGATGGCTTAAGGAACCCAAAACTCCTTGGGCGACGCTCTGGAGGGCCAAGTATGTAAATGATTGGTGCCCCCCGGACTTAGTCAGAATGTCAAGGGTGATCACCGGATCGCCTATTTGGAACCTAGCTTGGGCTAATAGAAATATCATCCAATACCACTTTTTTTGGGAAATTTGAAATGGCAGAATGACTTTCTTCTGGAAAGATTCCTGGCAACAATTACCAAAGTTGGAGATTTCAGAGTATCAACTTATCCAACAAAGTTTTCAAGGGCTTGGAAAAATAACGGTTCACCATTACTAGGCTAATGATCACTTAGACTAGCAATGGCGCTATTGGGATCTGGACCTCCCCTCCCAGGAGATCCAAGTGGAGAACCAGCTGCTTTCTCTGTGCCCTCCGGTGGATAAGAGAAGAATCCGTCTATCGGAGGAGGAGGATTAGCTCCAGTGGGGAAAGATGGAAGGAGGTACGTTTAACCTCAAAGAAGCGAAGCACTAGCTAGAACAGAGAGATGTACAAGAAAAAGTCAATTGGCATAGCAATGTTTAGGATGCTATCTACTGGCCTAAGATCAAAACCTTCTTGTGGCTCCTCATGCATAGTAAAATTATCACCTGGGAGAATTTACATAGGAAAGGGTTAATTGGGCCATCGAGATGCTATCTATGTGGGGTGGAGGAGGAAACAATGAACCACCTCCTGAACTCCTATGAGTGGGAAAAAACTTATGGGAATGGATGGCAAAAATTTTTCAGCAAACTGATAGAAGTAGAGACTCTATCCATGAAAGCATAGCTAGGTGGAGGACCAAGTATACTAAACAAGAGACTGTAAACCTTCTATGGCATCTGGGCCTCGACTTCATCATGTGGTCGGTTTGGAAGGAAAGGAACAGGAGAATCTTCCAGGATGAGGTTCGCTAACTTGACCACATTAAAATTGAAATCATGAAGAATATGAGGGAAATAGTCCTTACCAGAGTCAAAGATGATCATAGTGATAGGCCTTTGGCTAACGAGCAGCTCATTATGAACCTTTTTGGGATTGATGGTGCCATAGGCTCCAGTCGTCCTCTTCGCCAATCGTAGCCTCCACCGTCTTTGCTAATTTGGCAGCTCCCTCACCCAGGTTACTGCAAGCTGAATTTTGACAGTGCTTCACGTGGAAATCCTGGTATAGCTGGATTGGAGGGGCTATTTGCGATGAAAAAGGAGATATTAAGCATATCTATAGTTTCTCGTTAGGTGAATCTACAAATAACGAGGTAGAATTTGTTGCACTGGAACAGGGCTTGAAAATCTTGGTCTGATTGGGAAATGGAAAAGTTATTGTGGAAGGGGACCCACTGCTAGCAATTAACGCAACTAAAAACTTATAGAATGGTTCGAAGCCCAATAGGGTCACTCAACATTGGTGTCTCTTTTTAGTCATGACTCTCATCTCAACCCATCTCTCCACTCTCAAAGGGGTTGTGTTTCAGGCTGTTAAGCGCACAACTAATTCTATGGAGGATGTCCTTGCTAATCATGTGGTGAAAAACCTGGATATTGTCCTTGACACTTGTTGGTAGGACATGCCTTTTGATTATTTAAGAGAGGAGTGTGATCAGATTTCCATAAAGGACCTAACTAGATCATCATGCAGTGCAGACAGGTCACACGAAATTGATCATTAATGATAGATGAGGTCCCACATATATGGTAATTTACGGCAGTGGTTTTGAAGCCTAATTTCCTTTGGTTTATGTGGTAGAGTGTGGGAGATTTATCATACTGACAAAGGACAATACACTAGATCCGATAAATTGCAGATGTGGAAAAACCTAATAAATAAAAAGCATGACAACTAGTGTGAGACAGACCGAAAGGATTGAATAAACATCCCTCACCTGTCCACTGAAAAACCTGTTAGACGAAAGGAAGAGAAAGGGAGGTCATTTCATATCAAGTTCCCGAGTACTAGAAATCATTTTATAAATACAGTGTTGGGGAGGAGAGGAGATACCTTTGTTTTAGTGCGAACCATCCTAGATCACGCACCTAAAGAACTAGATCTGAGTCTTGGTATTAGTAAGCTGGGTGAGAGAGGGCGAAATTGAAAAATGGCGAAGAGTATCCTTCGGAGATCCAAGGCTACTGATGAATTGAAGGAGCCGGAGGAAGGCTTCAATTCCCCTGTATCCCATAAGGGAAAACATAAAATCAACATGCTACAAGTCGAAGTGGACAAATCTAGCAAAAGAGTGGAAGATAGGGATATATGTGAAGAAGTAGACTGGTTAAAGGACCTTGGTACTCTGACCACCAGGTCTACCCAGTTTCTACAAACCCAGCACATGGACTGGAAAATGAAAACTATGTTGGCCAAGGCACTGAGCATGTAGGAGGCATCTCACAGGGATGCATACCAGGCCAACACTCTCGCATCTACAAAGAATTCAGCTAGGCTAGATAGCCTAGAAGTCACTCTGAAATCCTGGTAGAAGAGATGAAAGCTCAGTCGAAGCATCTTAAGGGGTTCATTAAGCTCTTTTATATTTATTTGAAGCATGTGCTAAAAATTTTGATCTAGCTGCCTGAGCAGAGCAATAGGACCACTATCATCTGTTGATTCAAGCCTCGAAGTACACCTAATCACGTGGAAAATGTAGGGCCAAGTGCTGGAGGAGATTCTGTAGAGAAGAACAGAAAGAGTAAGGATGAATGTCTTGGCTGCTAGTATTTTTAAGTAATGCCCTTGGCGGTATTTGGTTTGTGTTTATGTTGTTATATTTTGTAAGGCAGCCCAGTTGGGTTGACCAGTTTCCTAGACTCTCGGTCCTGGGTAGAGGACAAGTTTTTGTAATCTGCTACAGTATGGCTCTTGGCCTGCAATGGTTTAGTTATAGGCTTTATATGTGTCTGTGTCTGTGGAAGTGTTTCTTTGATAGGCCTTGCCCTCTGCATCTCTTTTTGTTTTGGGACAGGCAGGCCCTTTTTGTAAAATTATGTACTCTATTTGTGATCTAATACAACTGCCGATTTACACAAAAAAATTAAAATTACAATTACAATTTTATAATTTTACATACAATTAAAATTAAAATTACAAGTACAATCATTTCACATTAATACAATCAAAATTTTACAAATATTTTACATACAATTACAATTAAAATTACAATTAGAATTACAATTACAATTACAATCACAATTTGACATATATACAATTAAAATTAAAATTACCATTACAAACATTTCACAATAAATTAAATATTGCAATTACAATTAAAATTACAATTAGAAATACAATTACAATTTTCAATTTTATATACAATTCAAATTAGAATTTCGATTACAATCACGACATAATATTTAATAAATATCATGATTTAATATTAAAAATAAACATCACGATCATGATAACCATCGTACAAACATCATATTCGACTAAAAACCACATTCAAATTTTCTAACATCATCTAATCATCATGATCATGATCAACTAACAAAACACAAGCATTGTATAACATCATCACAACACAAACATGAAATATACATATCATGTCAAATAATTACTATCACATATACATCTATCTGCAAGTTGCACATTAAATGAACATATCTAAGATGACCTAACAATATACACATCATGATGAACACCAACATGTAAATTATGTACATCTGCAACATGAACATAAAATACATGGACTATATATATATATATATATATATATATATATAATGTCACAAATATACAACTGTAATATAACTACATAGAAATGTCAAATATCAACTGGTGGTACATCAATAGTAGTACTAGTCGAGGCCTGCTCAGTTGATGGGACAACCTCGACATGCTTAGATAGATGTTGTTCATGACACTCATGCTGATTTGGAGATGCCTCATGCTGATTAGGATCAACTACCTCCTCATGATGACTCGTGATGGTCCAGCCTGCTGATATTTGGATGGTGTGGCAGCCTACTCAATCGATGGACGTGCCTCCTCAGATGGACATGCACCCTCCTCAGGATCAAGTGCTTGTTCATGATCATGATTGTTGGATGCTATAGGTTGCTCATCTCTAGCATGAGGTGGAGGAGGAGGTGGAGTACTAGCTGAATGATGATCACTCCCATGATCATGATCATGATCATTGCATCTCCACCACACGTACATTGACCGAACCTCCTCACCCGCGCCAGTAATTCGGTAGCTCGAATGATATGCCGCATTAGGGTAAACATATCATGGGGCATGCCTTTACATATCGTTGTTAGCCTATCATCAGTCTGTATCTCTCTGATAGTTACCATCCTGACTCCCTTCTCCACTAGGATTCGACAAATTTGGTCACCCAACTCCATCCTGAATTGATTGTCATGCCTACGCCTCACACCCGCCAGTACCTGCGAATGATCTTGAGGACCAGGTCTATCATCGACCTGATCCTCCGCATATGTCATCTCCTCGTCAGCAGGATCTACAGCTGTATCATTTTGTGGTTGTGGCATCTCATCGACAACAAATGACCCAATATCTACAAAATATATATAAGTACACAACAATAATTAGACAATTTCATTAAAAAATTTAATAAAACAAGTTAAAGAACGTGTTAGAATAAATTTAAAGAAAACACTAATATTATCTCCCTCATTCGGCAGCTCATCATCTGTGAAGACGATTTTGGCACACCCTCACCAATCCAAACTAGCATATGGACATGGCACCATAATGAAGGCGTGATAATCAACACTAGATACAAACTCCAGTGCATTATGAGATATCCTGGCGGAAAATACATAGTCGCCCCTCTTGGACATCATCTCGCCCCACATCTCTATCCGTACATGAAACATCAACCTACAAAGCTGCCGAAAGAAATTAGGCCTCATCTTTAGAAACTTCTCAAAAAATAAAAAAAGGAACTCTAAAGCAAAAGGGAAGTTCACCCTCCCTTGTTCCTGAGAACGACGTCTATCTAATGTTGTACAAAATTGTCGCAAAAAAATCGCAGACCACCTCACAATTCGTGGTGCCTGTAATAAATAATCAACATAAAATAAAATCGGGCAACTAATGTGTTGCCCATCATTGGTATGGTTTACAATGGTCAACAACAATAGTGAGAGGCACCTCACCTCCTCTGCCCCAAATGAAGCAATACGTAGCTGACCACCAAAGACCTAAAAATATATAGCAGAAAGTAAATCGGCACTAATGTATCTCTGGGAGTACACCAACTGACTCCCTACTGCATAGCCGACGGGGACCTTTGGGAATGAGGGAAAATCTTTCCCTCTCCTAATTTGACCAGTAATAAAATATATGACCTCCACAGTGGGCACATACCACTAGTTAGGACCAACTTGGAAATCCTGTCGGTGAGCATTCCACCTGAAGATGAGTTGTCGCAATAACCCATTATGGCCCTTTAGGGATGTAGCCTCCTCATATAACTTGAGGGGGACTACATCCCATAGGAGCAACTGGGTGGTTGTCATAATAGGGTGAGACTACATAAGTCTCTCCCTCTCTCGTGCCTCCCATTGGTGAACCACGTTATACTGGTCCGCCATATGCTCTTGTTGTTCCCTCCCTTCTCTCCTTTGACGTCGTTGAATGATTCACATATTAAATACACTTTTTTTATTAAATGAGATGTTGGCAATATGACGCAATGTGTTGTCCTTGATGGCAACCCACTTGATGAAGATGATGGCAACACTTGAACAAGATGATGGCAACCTACTTGATGAAGTTATTCTTGACTTGATGGACTTGGTAATGATGTAAATGTGATGTAATATGATGTGTCTACAAAGAAAATCAGATTTAATGATGAAAGGAACTTCATTATGTGCTAGAACAATGATGAAAAGTGTATGTCACAAGGCATACACGGGTTTTCTTAATAGAAGTAGCGTATGCACGCGAGAAATAACGTGTCAAGTCGCGTATGGTCAAATGCGCTCTAAATATGTAAAACCAGGGGTTACTACCATGGTATTGACCCATTTTATTGAGTGCTGGTATGTCTATGTGATCCCTTCCAGAAATACCATTGGAAGTAATGTGGTTTTGGCTCATGGTATTGAAAAATGGTAAACCTATATAAGGAGAAGAAAATCATTGTGCAAAGACGGTGCACGGGTCTGGGTTTGAATGAATACTTCTCTCTGAAGTATATTTGAATGGAAAGGGTAACAGGTTGATGAAAGATCTGAATCTATGATGCACCTATGAAGAAAATGATGAAGAGGGATCTCTAGATCTGAAATGTATTTGTATCTTCTAGATCTATTTATGGAATGATTAGATCTAAGATGAGGCGAACATGTATCTGAAGTGAAGGGTAAAATCTGAACTATATATCTGATTTGAAGAAGTATGTTGCCCTATAATCTTTGAAGATCTATATGCTTGTTTGCAGCAGATAAAGCACGTATATACGCGGGTTGAATTCGGTGAAAGCGCGTATGGAATGTGAAACTAGCTCTGAAGTATGTGCAGATGTATATGCGGGTTTATATGCATGAAAGCGTGTATATACGCAGGATCAGTGAAAGAAAGGCGCATATGAAAACTAGGGTTTGCTGAAGTATATGGTATGAAATGTCTGATCTGTTCTACTGTTTTACTGCTATCTGTCAATAATGATCTGGGTTGTTCGAATATTGATTATGCTGCTATAGAGCAAGTTGTTGGTTTGATGAAAGTTCCTTGAGCTTAATTGTATGGGTTGGATCCAGTATGAAAATTGATGAAACGTGGTCCATGGTGGTGTTGAGGGTTGTAACCTTCAGTTAGGGGGTTGTAGCTCCCTTCCAGGTGAGGCTGGTAAACGAGAGCAGGGGTCATAGCTCCCTTCCAGGAGAGGCTGGTAAATGAGAGCAGGGGGTCGTAGCTCCCTTCCAGGAGAGGTTGGTAAATGAGAGCAGGGGGTTGTAGCTCCCTTCCAGGAGAGGCTGGTAAACGAGAGAAGGTTGTAGCTTTTTGCAGGTGGGTGCCTGTGTGCTGGTATGAGTCTGCGCCAGTACATGGTTGTAAGATGTTTTCTCTATAATAAAATATTGAAGGCTGAGACAACGGCAGCGGTGGTTTTCTCCCGATTTGGGTTTCCACCTAAAATCCTGGTGTTCATGTGTGTTGCTTATGTGTGATGGTTTATTCTGTTATTATTGCACATGTTTACTGTTTATTGAACATCTAATGAATGAATGATGGAATGATATAAGTGAAAAATTATTTGCATAATAATATTGTTGGACATACGCATGTTTTATTAAGTATATCCGCGTGTATACGCGAGTTGGCTTCAGGAAGGTCGCGTATGTGTTTTGAAGTAATAAAAAGTAAAAAGTTTTGAGTAAGTCCTAAATATTGATTCACTCCCCCCTCTCAGTATTTTTCCCAACATGAGACATGTATTTACAAATATATATATATATATATATATATATATAAACAGTCGGTGTACCAAAAAAAATAGTCATGCACCGGTACCAGTGCATCTGTTTTTATCGTGCACCATTTGTGATGCGTCTAGAACTTTTCAGCACACTGCACAACATGAAATGTACTTTCTCCTACCATTTTTTGACAAAACAATCCATCTCGGGGTGGATAGTTACATCAACGCACCGCCCAACATTAATTCATGGTCAATGGTATGTTCGTTTAACCGACTGCATCGTTGACTACGTAAAATTTTAGGAGGGCAGTGCGCTGACCAAAACACTCGCCCTAGGGCGGATAGTTTCGTCAGCGCCTCACCCTCTTGGCATCATTACATGTTCAACAGTGCGGTGGTTTAACTTACCACACTGTTGACTATGTACCAGTGTCGGGAGGGCGGTGCACTAACCAAACTATGCACCTCAGGGCATATAGTTTTGCCAGTTCACCGCCCTCATGACATTAGTATATGGTCAATGGTGCAGTATTTTAAATGACCACACCTTTGACTATGTACCAGTGTCGAAAGGGTGGTGCTTGACTAAAATATCTGCCTCGGGGTGCATAGTTTTGTCAACACACTGCCCTCTCGAACTTGGATAGTCAACGATGTGGGCGGTTAAACGACTGCAGTGCCATTTTTGTTTTAAAAGAAAAACATGGTGCACATTTCTGGTACCACACTGGAATTGGTGCGGTTTCCATTAGTACCATTCATGGTGCGGCCTGTAAATTTATAGGAAACACCATGAACCAGTGGGAGCCAAATGGCTCAAGAACACAATGCGGGATTTTTTTTTTTTAAGAGTAAATTTTAAGTTTTTTTAGAAATATAGTCTGCTAAAAAGTTTAATTATGGAGAAACAATTAAAATAATAGTGCATTTGGCTGTCGAGGAGGCATATTTGCTGAAGAATTTGAAAAACTAAATTTTCCCACCATTTTCCAAAATTTGAAATCCAAAAGGTGGGCGATGGATGGGAGTAGTGCGTGCAATGGGAGCATCGATGGTAGGGCGCCTCAAGCAAGGGAAACTCACACTGGTCCTTAAGAGCTCTGGAGAACTGAAGAAGTGAAAATGTGGCTTTTTTGGCTGTAATTTTTTTTATTTAACCTTGTTCTAATTTGTGGGTTTTTGAGGTGCACCGAGTTGTTTCTGCAAAGCGCATGGGGCCTGTTTCGTTTTAGCGTGATTTTTTATGATGCACAGGGCCTGAATATGTGTAGTGAAATAGTGCACTATAGTAATGAGACACACCAGTCGGGTTTGTATGGAGAGCACGGTTTCTCAATGTGCCAATTTTTTGTACGCACTGGTTCTTTTCTAGTTAAACGCAATGGTGCGGCTTATGATTTCAAACGCACCGAAAAAAAAACATCCGAAAAAACCTCCACCTGCTAACCTTCGTTACAAATAGCTATCTGGGCTATTTTTTTAAGGAGTTCCTCAAAAACATCTGCTAGGGGGTCTTTTTCCTAGTAGTGCGGAAGGTCATGCCTGGAGAATCTAGTAACCAAATTGAGTAAATAAATAGTCATTTTTGATATATTTCGAAATTTTCAACTCATTGTAATAGGTTCCAAGAGCATTTGATGCATGTAAGAAGAAATTTGTGCACACTTGAGCTAATATGGAGGCCCATGCTATGGATCTGGACCAAGGAGATGTAGCCCAGGAGAGGTGAACTCCTTCATGAAAACTCTGTTTTATGGATCAGTTGTTATGGTTTGTTGTTATTTATGTTTCTATTGTTCAACCATTTAAATTCATGCTTTATGCTTGAAAATTCACTCACAAAATTTATTTTTAGTTAACTCTTTGACACAAAAAGCAACAAGGGAACCTATAGATCAATAATAAGATTAGTAACTAACTTTTATATCTGAAAATGAAACTAGAAAAAAAAAATAACATTCAAATTCAGATCAGGCCAACCAAATTAAACATGCAATGAGAGGATTATAATATGATATTCAACATCCTATATTACCTTAACGAAGTGGAACTCATGGAAACCTGACAAACATACCTTAAACACCATCAACAACACCTCCAAGAGGTAACCCAACCTCCTAGACCCATAAACGCTAAGGGGGGAGTTATTTTTTACCCTTTTGAGCCATAGCCGTGAGCATATAAGGGAAAGGGAGTGGCTAGAAGCCTATAGCCATGGGAATGCCAAGGAAAGATCACAGACAGGGCCCCAAAAAGTAAGTTTTGTTCTTGCAACTCCCAGATTTGTGCCACCTTTTTAGCCCCAAAGCCTAGATCCCTTTCAAGAACTTTATGAAAATGTTGGGGATGATAAATAACATTAAAACAAAGGTACACAAGAAATCAAATAATTAGGAACTCATATAGACCCCTCTTGTCCAGGACAGGAATTTTGTCAGACATGTCATAAACATTTCATCTACTGGTATAAACAACATAATTAAACATGGGGGTATCATACTTATCTCAGAATAACTAAGAAGCATTTCTCCCCATGTCATACACTACAATATAGTCTATTTGACCATAGATACATTGTATATTCATTGATAGGTAAGAACATGGGTAGAGACATACATCATCAATTATCAAATGCATGCTTATATCCAACATGATAACGACAAAAATACAATGGATAATCAATAAAATCCATACATAAGTTAATACTAGAGGAATGAGATATACAATAGTTGTAGCTTTTGTAACTAGTGTATCCTTAAGTAATATGTGTCTACCAAACGTAATAAAAGCACTAATTTATTATAAGTTAATGATATAGAGAACTTTTTTTTTCTAGGATTTTAGGAAATTTACATTTTACATATGATTACATTGTTCATCCAGAGAGTATTGAACTCGGAACCTCGGGGGACCAAAGTCCTTGCTCACATGGTCATCGCCAATCAGGATGCCTCACCTAGATTAATGATATAGAGAACCTGACACCATATTTATTGAATCTTAACCTACTTGGATCAACATGTCATTATTCTCATTATGTTGGAAACAATTAGTATGTGACAAAACTAAGACCCTTGTATATTGTAACACCCACTTCCCACATCTACCGATGTAATCAGCCAATGAGGGAAAACACACAATGATAGGATACTAATGTGATATTCAACCTCCTAGATTACCTTAAGAAGTAGAACTCATGGAAACCTAACAAACATACCTTACACAACATCAACAACACCTCCAAGAGGTAGCCCAACCTCCCAGACCCCTAAACCTTGAGGGAAAATTGATTTTTTACCCTTTTGAGCCTTAGCCATGAGAATATAAGGGAAATGGAGTGGCTAAAATCCTATAGCCATGGGCATGCCAAGGAAAGGTTAGGGACAGGGCCCCAAAAAGTCAGTTTTGTGCCTGAAACTCCTAGATTTGTGCCACCTTTTTATCCCCAAAGCCTAGGTCACTTCCAATAACTTCATGAAAATGTTGGGGATGATAAATAACATTAAAAAAAGGGTACAAAATAAATCACATCATCAGGAAATCATCTATACCCCTCTCGTCCATGACAGCCATTTCGTCAAACATGTCAGAAACATTGCATCTACTGGTATAAACAACATAATTAAACATTAGGGTATCATACTTAACTAAGAATCACTAAGAAGCATTCCCCCCCCTACATCATAAGCTACAATTCAATCTATTTTACCATAGATACATTTTATATTCATTGACAAGTAAAAACATGGACAAAGACATACATCATCAGTTATCATATACATGGTTATAACCAGCATGAAAACGACAAAAATAGAATGGATACAACATCAATAAAATCCATACATAAGTTAGTACATTTTCATACCAAATACTAGAGGAATGATCTATACACTAGTTGTAACTTCTCTAAGTAGTGTATCCTTAAGTAATATGTGTCTGACAAACATAATAAAAGAAGTAGTTTATTATGAGTTAATGATGTAGATAACTTTTGTTTTCATGGATGGTAGGAAATTTACAGTTTAAATATGTTTACATTGTTTACCCATGGAGGATTTGAACCCGTAATCTTGGGGGACCAAAGTCCTTGATCACACGATCATCGCCAATCAGGATGCCTCACCTAGATTAATGATATAGATAACTCGACACCATATTCATTGAAGCATAACCTACTTGGATCAACATGTCATTATTCTCATTATGTTGGAAATAATAAGTATGTCACGGAATTAAGACCCTTGTATACTGTAACACCCTCTTCTCACATCTAACCAGGTAACTGCCCAACCAGGGTAAAAATGCAACGAGAGGGTACTAATATGATATTAAACCTTCTAGATGACCTTAAGGAAGTATAACTCATGGAAAACTCACAAACATACCTTACACAACATCAACAACACCTAAAAGAGGTATCCCAACCTCCCAAAACCCTAAACCGTAAGGGGGAACTGATTTTTGACCCTTTTGAGCCTTATCCATGAGCATGTAAGGGAAAGGGAGTGGCTAGAAGCCTATATCCATGGCATTCCAAGGAAATGTTGTGGACAAGGCCCCAAAAAATCATTTTTGTGCTTGAAACTCCCAGATTTGTGCCACCTTTTTAGCCCCAAATCCTAGGTCAATTCCAAGAACTTCATGAAAATTTTGGGGGTGATAAATAAGACTAAAACAAAGGTACAAAGAAATCACATCATCGGGAACTCATCTAGAACCCTCTTTTCCATGAAATTTCATCAAACATTTCATTAACATTGCATCTACTGGTATAAACAAAATAATTAAACATGGGGGTATCATACCTATCTGACAATCACTAAGAAGCATTTCTCCCCTACATCATAAGCTACAATAAAGTATATTTTAACATAGATACATTATATATTCATTGATAGGTAAAAACATGTGTAGATACATACATCATCAGTTGTCAAATACATGCTTATAACCATCATGATAATGACAAAAATACAATGGATACAACATCAATAAAATACATACATAAGTTATTACATTTGCATGCCAAATACTAGACAAATGGGATCTTCATTACTGAATATAAAAACCAACCGGAGATTGGACTTCCACATTCCACCCAACCATAGATTGGTTGAGCCATGTCTCACTTCATCCAATCACCCTCGTGCCATATTATAAGCATGAATATGGGACTTTATCAAACATGTCAATCAACACCAAACTAGGGCTCTAGATACCAAACCATCTCAACCACAAACCATTGATTCCACCACACACTCAGACATAACTAAGCATGAAGGATTGATCTCTATCCAAGTTATTCTAGGGCTCCAGAGTGTTTATTCCAACCAAGGCTTCTAGGACTAGTAACTCAACCCCAACGGTTACAGGGCTTCCAGAGTGTTTGTCCAACCAAGGCTTCCAAGACTAGTAACTCAACCCACCTAGGGCTTCCAGAGTGTTTTTGCAACCAAGCCTTCTAGGAGTAGTATCTCAAAACACAGTTTTTCGTTGGGCTTCCCGAGTGTTTGTCCAACCAAGGCTTCCAGGAAATAATAAATCAACCCATAGCTAAAGGAATTATGAGAACCAACTAAAAAAAAATCAATGGAAATAAACCCACAGTACCATGGTTGTCTAGGAAATGACATTGCTAGTAAAATCCATAAGCATATACCATGCATGCAAATACTATTAAGGAAAACATACACGAAACTCGGTACATGCACTCATAATTTTTTGTAGATGTTGATACCCATTTCTTCTTGCGCTTTCCTGCACTTGATTTTATTTCTTGATCCAAATCCCCAAGTATGCCACCCTCTCCAATAGTTCTCCAAGAATAATGTAAGTGTTCAAGAGTATGAGAGAGATGGAGAATAATTAGGGTTCTAAAAGTGAACTGACGAAGTCTTTCCCACTGATCCTGAAAATCCCTTTTCTTAATGGGGCGATTATTTTCTTCAATTTCCTCCTCTCATGCAACCTATGACCTTTCACCTTCCTTTTCTCCTAATTTCCATTATTTTCATAAATAAATGTGCCAAAATTACTTTTTTCCTTTTTAATTCCTTATCCATATTCTTTTCAATTTCTTTAGCCATAATAAACCATGTGAATACCTGCACTAGGATGTTTTTCCCAACATTCAGCTTGGAATATGTGTCCCATCAACTGTGGTATTATGTATTGTTTACATGGATTTTTACTCGGGTTGTTACAAAACCCTACCCCTTGGGGGAAAATATTCTTCGTTGTTAAGTGAAACCTACAACCAACACTACTGTTGAAAACAAAACATACTTTCTATGGATCTTTACAACACAGCTCATTGCAGTATTTACAATGACCACTGTTGAAACATGAAAAACATACCATTTACTAGAGATTTGTAACAGAAATCATTACAGTATTTAAAATAACAATCACATATGCTTAATCATATTTGATTCAACCAACAAATAACCATATTTTCTGTGGAGCTTTATAAACCAGCTCGATACAATATTTACAATAACATACACATATACACATTTTCTCAACCAATAAATAAAACGACACATGCACATATCAATCAACTAGGAAATTCAAAGGCCTACACCTCCACCCTCAAGGTAATAGTACGATTCACATCCTTCCCAGGAAGTCCAAAATCCACTTCCAAGTCAAAGTCTGCATCGAATGACCATCTCTGCACTCTTGCACCGCCTATCGTCCCGGTGAATAGTTACCAACTCATTTTTCTAGGGCACACTCCAAATATGTGTATGAATCCATATATAAATTCTAATGACCAAACCAAATGCACCTCGACCTTCCCTTCTCTGCTACACAGTCCCTGGGGAATTTCGGTCACCACCTTCCGTGTAGTCACACACCCTCCAAGTTCCATTGGCACCCCTATCTTGGGTCGTCTATCTAATCTGGATTTATGCAGGAACGCAATAAAATACAGAAATACAAAAAAACATAGAGATTCAGTGAAAAAAATACTTCATTTTATTAATAACAAATGATTGAAATATCCTTACAGACATAATGAACATAAAAATAGCTAGGGTGTTGGTAGCATATCTCTAAGAAGAGATGTGGTGGCTACAGACCTACGAGCTGTGTTAAAATGAGGCTCGAGGGCCTATTTGATATTTAGAAACATTGGAAAACTCCAAACGTCCAAAAACCTAACCCTACAAGATGAAGCACCAAAACTATGGGCCCCGTTTAAATAAATTGGTGTTTCAACTTCTCGGGGACATAACTTTGACATACGATCTCCATTTGATGTGCTCAATAGCTCGTTAGAAAGATCTATCTGAGGAATATAAATTTTGATGTAAGAAAGATAGCATTTATTTATCTCATTTTTTCCAAAAAATGTTGTTTAGGGCCTCAAAATAGCTCCAAAAGTTCAGGACCCGAAAAACTGTCAAAATTAGTAAGTTGTGCCGAAACTGAAAAAATGAAAGAAACAATGGTGGGGCCCAAATTGGAATAGGTGGTGGCCACCAATATCTACCTAGATCATTCCTCCCTCCTTAGGAAGCAATGGTCCCCATTGCGTTGAGATCCTCCATGAGGTGAGGCAAATGTTGTTTAACTTGGAATTAGATTTGTCGAAGATGTCATGGACATGCAGGCGGACATGCTGGATGTGTTTAGGAAATTTGATTTCTTTATTAGCCTTAGACAATACATGTGTGGATTCTATATGTGTAGTTTCTGAAGGTATGACAACATCAGGCGGCGGTGCGTCGGGGGTCAGATCAATGGAGTGCTTGTCTTGACAGTGTAGAGGAACCTCTGTGAGTGAGGAGAAAATTTCCTCGTATTCCTCCATGAATTTATCCATCTGTTGCAGCCATGTAGGGGAGCCCTGTTTCAAGGTCGTGGCCACAATTTTATTCTTTCCTTGTGAGAAAGTTGTAAGGAAAGTAAATTTCCCGGTTTAGGAAACAATCTTACTGTGTTGTTTTGTAGTATTCAAAGAGATGATAGGAGGTGGTACTACCTTTGGTATCCTGTACAAGTTATTTCCCAAAGTAATAATAACAGCATGAGGCCTAGACTCATACACAACATGTCGCCTCCAAAAGTATGGTTTGCCCAATAATACATCAGCTACATCAAGAGGAGCAACATCACACATTACCTCATCTGTGAATGGCTTGATACTATACAAAAGGTGGCACTGTTAACAGATGTAGATATCTCTCTCTAGGTGAAGCCACCTGATGGTATATGGCTGCGGGTGTGCTATGGTTGGTAGGCTGATACGCTTCACGACCTATGCTAAGATGAGGTTCTTATAGTTTCCGCTATAGACAAGGAATTGTAGTGGAGAACCCTTCACCCACATCCGCGAATGGAAGAGGTGCTCCCCCTCCTTTGGATCCTCGGGATCCTCGCTCTGGATCTTGGTAGTGGCAACAATCGCACTGGGATCTACATCAATGATATGCTTCCCTTTGTCATTGAATTTTTTTGGTTCTGACTCAAGATCAGAAAATGCATCTGATTCAGGTGCCTTTAAATCGACCACCAATGACTGTTTGGCCCTACACTCGTTTGTGCTATGAGTGGGGCTGTTATGAAATTCACACCACTTCCCCATGTCCTTCCTTGGATTTGTGGCATTGTTATGAGTCATACAATTTTGGCCTCGCCCCTTGTTCTTCGGTTCAGGGGCACCTTTTCCTGGATTTGGATTTACAAATCAAAAGTATCACTTCTTCTGCTTAAATTTCTACTTGATATTTGCGGCATAGTGATATGCCATGCCAAGTGATGTAATATTGAGGAACTCCATTTCCTCGTGGTACTTGAGCACCAAATTTCTCTCTGAATCTTTAATAACCAACTTTGTGTGCAAGGTATGGAACAAATTCGTTAGTTCATGCACATCTTGATCCCTTTATTTCCGCAGCATGGTCCATTGGATGTATTTGTCCTCATAGCTCCCCACGGGTAATATTGTTCCTTGATGCTATCTCAGAATGAATTCCAAGTGGGTTTCACCGAGAACGGAGAGGGTTCCCCTTCGTCCTCTTGCTCACGGTAGGTTTCCCACTAGTATTTGACATGGGGGGCAGTTTGAGGAGTGGAAAAATAATTTTTTCTCGATTGGAGAGATCATGGATCGAGAAATACCCTTCCAACAAATTTAACCATCTATTTACGACGTCTACATCTATCTAGCTTGAAAATATAGGAATATCAAAGTTTACCTATACCTTGAAGGGAGTGGTGCCTCCAGAGTGGCTATTGGATGTAGATGCGCCATAGTTTAGTAATAGTTGAAGGATCCAATCAAAGTTATCCATCATCATGTTCCTTTGTTTCTCAAGGGCCTCCTCGAGAAATGTTTTGATAGGATCTCCTTCTCCCTCGTCTTTCTTTTCTTCCGACATGGGAGGTTGTCGTGGTTTGCGAGGCTGATCTTGCAAGGGTTCAACCAAATCGAGCCCTAACTCCTTATACCATGACCGCATTAGGGACATGCAAAGAAAAACAAAGAAAGAGCAGACCACTCTAATACCATTGATCCAGATTTATGAAGGAACGTAATAAATAGAGAAATTTACATAAACATAGAGATGCAGTGGAAACAATACTTCATTTTATTAATAAAAAATGAATGAAATATGCCTACAGACATAATGGAAATAAAAATAGCTAGGGTGTTGGTAGCCTATCTCTGAGAAGAGATGTGGCGGCTACAGACCTCTGAACTATGTTACAATAAGGCTCGAGGGCCTATTTATTATTGAGAAACAATGGAAAACTCCAAACGTCCAAAAACCTAACCCTAGGAGATGAAGCACCAAAACTATGGGCCCTGCTTGGGTAAATTGGTGTTTCAAATTTCTAGGGACGTAACTTTGACATACGATCTCCTTTTGACTTGCTTAATAGCTCATTAGAAATATATATCCAAGGACTAAAAATTTTGGTGCAAAAAATATAGAGTCGGTCGCTCTCAGTTTTCCTAAAAAAATGTTGTTTAGGGCCTGAAAACGACTCTCGAAGTTCAGGACCCAAAAAACTGTCAAAAATATTAAGTTGTGACGAAACTGAAAAATTGAAAGAGACAATGGTGGGGCCCCAAGTGGAATAGGTGGGTGGCCACCAATTTCCAACTGGATCACCATCCCTTGGCAAGGCTTCCTCGCATCAGAAGATAGAAAAACCAATTAATATCCCTACCTCAAAGCCATCATATCGGTCATAGCATGCTCATGGAAATCAATGGACACTTTTGGGTGCTAGTGTCCCATAATTTCCCTGCTCCTGAAGTGCTTTACCAACATGTTATTTCTTATTTAAATTCCTTTTTCTGTTGTTGCTAATGATTGCAATTTGTTTCAACCACCCAACTGGGCATTTTCGTGCTTTCCTTTACCAAGCACATAACTCCCATTAGATTTGTTGGAATGGGATCCCCTAGTTGTGTTTTTTGATATATATTTTTGTAGTAATTAGTCTAGCATAGGGGCTTTTGGGTAGGTCAAAGCACCCAATTTATTGTAATGGGTCAAAGGGTAGACCTAGAGTCCACAAGCTACGGTTTACGAACCACAGGATAGCGTAGGCTATGATGATATAAATAGATAGATAGTTTGAGTCTAGAAGTAAGTAAGAAATATTGATGCTAAATAAAAACTATTGAGATCTGTTTTGGGTAGTATTTGGTAAGGACTCCTGCTAGCTATGTGCGCAAAGATCTTGAGTCCTGATGTGTGTGGACCCCGCTGGCTATGTGTGGACCCAGCTGGCTGTGTGCATGGGCTGTGAATTTTGTTTGTAACTGGGTTTTGGACATTAATGAATAGGGAATCTGTTGAATTATCTCTATGTTATCTGAAATGGTTGGGTTTACTATTGAATTATCTCTACATTAGCTTGGATTTTGTCTGTGATATATAAATTAGTTGCAATTTTTTTATTCTATGATGATAATTACTGATGCGCATGTGGATGAGAAGGTGTGGCTAATATATGCTTAATAATAGTAGATTTGTTTATGTTTGCATGATGGTTATTTTGTTAAGGGCTTCGTAATAAGATTTTTTCTGTGTGAACCTAATAGATCTCAGCAAGTTTACCTTAATTACCCACTTTATCCCAGGGTGTAGAAACTTGGTTCCAACACCCACCCATATTACTTCGGGTGGGACCTTGGCCTGCGAAATTGGGTCATTGCCGAAAGGGATAGAAGTATAGGGGTTTGTTGGAAAACCTTAAATCCGAACCTGGGTCAAGACCCCTCAAGCCAACAAATGGCTCTGTTTCTAGGACTTGGATAATTTTTAGAGAAATATCAGGTAATGCCACGAGGCTGTTGGTGACATGAGAAAATGGAGCTCAAAGACTGGTTCGAAAAATAGATTCAAGAATTTTCCATAAAAGAGAATCGAAGCACGAAGATAATAGCTGAGAAGTGGAAGAACGAGTATATTTTCACATAATTATATGAAAATTTATTTGTAACTTTCATGCATGAGCTACAGGAGTGGCTAACAAGGCTAGTAGAATTCTAGACGTGTTGGAAAGACAATCAGGTTACGCAGTCGTCTCTAGAATTGATTCAACAGTTGGAGAAGGCTGACAACACAATCACCTGGACTGTAGATGATTGGGTGGATAGTGTGCTAGGAGGATTTGTAACAGAATTTGCAGTCGTTCAGTTTGTATCCTACTCTGAAGCGGGGCGAAGGTTCTTCAAAGGATTCTGAGGTAAGTTCTTGTGAACATTGCTGCTACTAATTAAAATACTATTGTGCGAAAAAAGGAATTTTGTGCAGCCACACTAAATGAATGACCTCTGATCATGGTGAGAGTACAACATGAATTGGTAAGTACTACCGAGTCAACCAAGAAGGGGATAGATCCATCTACAGCCACTTAAGAGAGACATCTTCACACATAGGAACCTATCCTCTGACTACACCATCGTCAAATCAGTGTAAGAGAAAGAACTCCCCTACCCCTCTGCCACTACTGGAAGAAGATATGGCCACACACATGAAGCTACCCACCTTTAAGGGTGTGGGAGACAAAGACATGGACCGATTTTTTTTTTTAGTAGAATCTGTATGGACTAAGTAAAATGTTGCTAGTGATGCTGTAAAAAGGGTGCAGCTATCCCTCACCTTTGAAGGAAGGGCCCTAGATTGGTTCATGGGGTACATAGGTCAACATGCGGATCCATCGATATAAGAAATTCAACATTCTTTAAAACAACAGTTTCAAAAGCATAAGTCCTATGCTCAACTGGTGGTTGACATAAAATACTTTAAACAAGGACCCACTACGTTAGTATGGGAGGTTGATCAGCGGCTAAAGAAGGTTATCAGGGATGGGGAATTTAAGTATGACGATAGATATCATAAGGAATTGTTCATTTCCATGCTATTACCTCACCAACGTGGGCCTACGGGTCAGCAAGTGATTGATACATAAGAGAAAGACTTGGAGATTTCCATGAAATTAAAATCCGCGCCAAGCGATGATGCCTAGTTTGGGGTACAACAGATCTAGGGAAAAATGGAGGCAATGCACCTTGAAATCCATAATTTTTGAAAGGAGCGAGAAATGAAGTTAGTCTAGATGTTTTGTACATAAGATGCGGGGTGTCTGGCCACACCAAGGATCAGTGCCCTTTGCTGGTAGACTACATGTAGGCTAGGGGCCCCAACCCATTGCACCCTAAAGAGGTTGCAGGACCAAGCACCCCCACGTTATGGTGCACTGACTTCTACGTAGCTGGAGTACATGACACCAACCATTGCCCCTATCTTGGTGCCTATGTTCCAGAGTTAAAGCAACAATGGTGATGATTCTGCTAAATTGTGGGCCATGAAAAACACAATTGTCAAACATATGACTTAATGATAGACCGAGGAAACCTGTACAGGGTACAAGCTAACCCTTCATCACCACTATCCCCCTTGGGATGAGGAGGCTCCCTTGCCAGAGGTCAGGGGGAAGAGACGGAAGTGCAGGTCAGGGAAGAGGGTAATTGATTTGGTATAATTGTGGATAAGTAGGGCACTTCGCAATGGATTTTCTGGACCCTACACAACAATCTTGTAGATATTGCAGATAATTTGATCATGTGATCAAATATTGGCCAGTACTGATAGAAAAAATGCAAGAGAAACAACAGACACCAACGTAGAATGTACAAAGGATTAAGGCAGAACCATGTGATAAGGAACCTAGTATTAATGTCATTACACACAGTGGCATGGCTACGAGAGGACCTGAGGAAAGAGTTGTGGTTAAACCGCTTATCCAAAAATCCGCTATAAAAAAGGAAGGCTTGGACCTACAGAAGGAGAAAGAGACCTTCCTAGAGGCTCGAAAATACTTTACCAAGGACGAGGCATCTACCTCCAAAGCCCCAACAAACCTAAAAGCATACGGAGAAGTTAAAACATTCCTACAGGCATGTATCAAGTTGCTACGTAACCAGAAGGCAGTAGAAAATATTCTAGGATTGATAGACAGATGAACGGAAAATATTGAACCCCCATCAGAGGTTAAATATGCCCACAAGATTTACAAGCATAAGAAACACACTGTTCGAGAAATTTGGCTAACTGCGCAAATTGGCAATTATGAAATGGATCAAGTCATCCTGGACCTGGGATCCGATGCGAATGTCTTTCCCAAACAAACATGGTAGAGGATGGGAGAACCTAAGCTGGAATGGTCTACTATACAGCTGATTGGCTAACCAGCAAAATATCATACCGTTGGGAAGACTATAAAATATTATGGTCGATATCACAGGAGTTAATGTATACGTGGATTTTGAAGTAATCTATATTGAAGAGGATGCGTACCCCTATTTTATGCTCCTAGGAATTGATTGGCCTATAGACATGGGAGGAATTATCAACTTGAAGAAAAGGAGCAAGGTTTTTGAGAATGAGGGTACGAGAGTAATAGTCCCTCTAGACCCAGCAGAGGGAGAATGGTATACAGAACCCATGCACGAAGAAGATGACATGGATCATATATATAAACTAATCACCCCGGATGAGGATTGGATTAAACCTATGGCTGATGGCATGAGTTTCTGGGAGAAATACAATGAATGATTCTCTAACTCTGACGAGGAGATAAAAAATTGCCAGAACAGGTTGCATGACGTAATTGTGCTACGATCTATTAGGATCACAAAGAGCTTTTGGTGTATCTCCTCAGAGGTAAGAGAGCTGCCTTACTTTGATGATTCTGGTAGTATTAGGGATTTTCTTAGAGCATCTGAAGCAGAATTCCCAAGGGAACGAAGAATGTGGGTGCTTAACATAGCCATGCATGTGACCCCTGTGCGGTGGTGGGAAACTCATAAGGGGACTTTCTACGATTGGGAGGAATGTCGCGAGATGATGATCCTACGATTTGAACCCCCGGTTCACCTACACATGGATACTTTCCTTGGCCAAGGGGACTTGCACAAGCACTTGTCCACATCGATGGAGGTGTGGTGCAAAAGGATCAGGGACAAATGGGTCCACCTGTTCATTAATGCCTTGGGACCAATCCCCACCACATGGTATTTGGATGTAGAGCTACATTAGTGCACCCACCACTGGGAAACCATGAAGGAAAATTTTGTGGGGATGTTTAGGTTGATAGGCAGAACTGAGGAAGTGGATGAAGTCCTGGAAGACATAGATGCCCTAGTATTTGATGAATCACGCCCTCATGTGGAGTATGGGGAACCAACTTTGGATACGCAGAAGCAGGATATTGCTAACTACCACAATCTATCAATGGAAGAAGTGATAAAGACCCGTGAAATATCACTGTCCAAAAATCAGAGGGCGAACGAGCAGTTGTTGGACTGCCACTGCACGTTGTCGATGTGACCAATTCTCTTAAGCCAAAGGAAGTAAACATTGGAACAGAAGAACAAACTAAGCTAGCTAGAATTAGGGACTACTGGGATGACGATACCATTGGGAAAGTCACAGAACTTCTCATGGAGTACCAGGATTAGTTTCCTATGAAATTCTCCAAACTCAAAGGTATTACAAGGGACCTGGGGGTCATGTGAATCACTTTAAAATTGGATGCACGCCTTTTCAAGAAGCGACCTTATCGATTGAACCCCAAGTATAAGCATAATTTCAGGGAATAAATCAACAAAATGCTAGCCGCAGGTATCATCGAACCAGTAGAACAGTCAGATTGGGTAAGCCCTATGGTGGTCCAAGAGAAAAAGAGTAAAGTAGAAATAAGAATCTACGTTGATCTGCATAAGTTGAATGATGTCTACGTACATGATCCCTTCCCTATTCCATTCTCTAATGAAATCCTTGATAGTGTGGGAGGGAAGGAAGCATACTCGTTCACTGACGGGTTTTCAAGCTACCATCAGATTAGGATCACATCTAAAGATCACAGAAAAAATACGTTCACCACCAAATGGGGATCCTTGCAGTACATCGTCATGCCGTTGGGCTCAAAAATGCCCCTGCTATCTTTTCGCAGGTAGTGGTCGCAGTATTCAAGGAGTTCATTCACAAGTTCTTGGAAGTATACTTTGACGATTAGACAATATTTGGATTGGTAAAGAAGCACGTCTATAACCTATGCATGATGTTGGACGCCTGTAGAAAGCACCAAATTTCCCTAAATATTAAGAAGTGCATATTTTGTGTGCCTTTAGGAATCTTGTTAGGCCATATATTCTGTCGGCAGGGAATGATGGTTGAAGTACCTCTACGTTAGCTGAGATTGTGTCTGTGGTATATAGATTAGCTATGATTGTGTTATTGTGTGATGATAATTACTCATGTGCATGTGGATGTGAAGGTGTGGCTAAGATCTTCTTAATACTAGTAGCTTTTTTATGCTTACATGTTGGTTATACTATTAAGGGCTTGGTAATAAGCTTGTTTTTGTGTGAAATTGATAGATCTCAACAAGACTGCCTTAATTACCCACTTTCTCCCAGTGTGCGAAAACCTGGTTCTAGCACCCACCCATACTACTTTGGGTGAGACCTTGGCCTGCGAAATTGGCTCATTTCTTAAAGGGCCAGAAGTATAGGGGTTTGTTGGAAAACCTTAAATCTGAACCTGGTTTATGACCCCTCATGCCAAAAAGATTCAAAATAAATTGAAATTAATCTACATGATACCTCATTGGTAGCTCATTAATAAGGTACAATTGCAATTTTGTTCACTTCCTGCCAAAACAAGTCAAACTGGCTATTTGATGAAATCATTCTATATAATCATATCACATCTAGTTAGCTCAAAACACAAGCATCATAAATTAAAATAATGAATCTCATGAAATCACCATAAACCATAATTTTAAATCAGATGTAACCATCATAAGTTAGAATCATAGATCACATGCATAATAGAACTCAAATAAAATATTGATACTTATCCTTCATTGATCCTTACTTATACCTTTGTTCCTTCTGTATACACATTGAATCGACTGCCACACCTGACAAGCACCCAATGCCTTGTCCTAAGCCATGTACACATACACCCAAATACTACATACAACACCATACAATAAATGCACCCACATTGACATATGACACATACACCTACACCTAGTGTATAACACAACACAACACATATGCTTATACTGGCATACAACACATACACCTACACTCGGTGTACAATACAACATAATACATACACCTACATCTGGTGTACAACATCACACATACACCTGCATCTGGTGCATGACACAACACAATACATAAACCCACACCCGGTGTACAATACAATACATATACATACACAAAGTACAACACAACGAATACACAAGTCACGATACCACGACTACACCATGAACATACATAGTATTGCATGCCCTCAACACAACATGTACGACATGCACATAATACCACATGTATGCCAGTATCACATGCACAACATGTACGTAGTACCACATGTACACAACACCACATGTGTGACATGCATACAAAACCACGTGTACACAACACCACATGCACAACATGTACACGACACCACCTGCACACAACACCACATGTACAATATGTACACAACACCACATGCACACAACACCATATGTACAATCATGCACACACAAAACACCACATGTGCATAGTATTGGATATTCAACATGCGCATACAAATATACATACACAACACTACATATCCAATATGAACACAACAACATATGCATACAACATTGCATATCCAACATGCACGCAATAGGATATGTACCCAACACTGCATATCCAACATGTACATAGCACCGTTTATTACTAGAACTGCATATGCAATATACACACAACACCATATATACAACAGGAATACAACATCATATGTACACAATACTACACATGCAACATTATGTAATATTCCCAATTAGATTTTAGCTAGTTGGAATATTAAATTTTGTTTTTTCTTCTTAGTTAGAAGAATAAGAGGGTAGGGAGACCCATAAAACTCCTTAGTAGGAATAAAATCACTCCAAATGTGAATGGAGGTCATCTAAGTAGCTGGATTAAAGACCCTTATGTGTGGAAAGGGGACAGAGCATGTAGATTGGGTCAAATTTGACCAAATCAACAATGCCGGTATGGAGGAGTGGACATTCATTGAGGGATAGTGCAGTTTTGGAGGGATGTTCCTTGCATGGAAGTAGTGGCTTTAATGAGTGGGGCCAAGGGTGAGGAAGCTCACCAAGCATATAAGGAAGGGGATGGCAGCAATAGAAGGCATGATTTTTTTTTATTTTATTTTATGGTCTATATGACTTGCTGCTCTCTTCAGCTGTTTAGCGGAGACTGTAGTGCTGTTTAGCACAAGGGTGTTCCCGAGCGGGAATACCACCCTCATC
Organism: Pinus albicaulis; assembly: GCA_034641835.2. Lineage (NCBI taxonomy): Eukaryota > Viridiplantae > Streptophyta > Pinopsida > Pinales > Pinaceae > Pinus > Pinus albicaulis. The sequence goes on along the minus strand of CM076574.1, from coordinate 511,715,702 downwards.
CTTAGGGGAATTTTAGTTCCCACTCGGGAGAGGTGATTGGGATTCATTTCAACATTCCAGCATTAGGCCAAAGCTTCAGTCTTATTATACAGTGCAATTTCTTCCATATTTGTGTTGTGTTGCAAGGCAGAAGTTGTGGAGGGTTTGCGGGGCCATTTTCTGAACTTGTGTTTTAGTGGAGAGGTAGCCTTTCCATTGGGAGGATAAAAAGAGGGTTTATTGAGAATTATTTCATCATCTGGAATAGCCCAAGCTATCACCAATGTCGATATCCTATTTTTAGTCCATGACTGCATTATTTCAAAGATCATTTTGAGGAGTGGTTTCAGTGCATGATTTGGGGAGTTAGATCTGTAGTGGAGGGATCAACCTTTCACCTAGAGAGTCTATTGGAGGAGAGTGACATATTTTTACATTAGCTTCAGCCATATATTCACAAACATTTTTACTGCAGTGAATCTTCAGCCCTAGGGTTGCAGTTCACTTTTGTATTTGGGTGTATTTTCCAGAAACCCTCTTAGGCTGTCTTGGAAAGTTGATATAGGGCCTTGATCTTCATGTCTAGCATCTCTTCAAGCATATATTAGTTCTTGTGTATCATTGTATGGTCTCTTTTTGTATTTATTCCCATTATGATTATGTTTTAGTAGCTCTCCGACATTTTGTATATTAGTAGCATCTCACATTTGAGAGATTTTGATCATTGGAGGCTTGTTAGCTCATGTTGTATGATTTGTGTCTCTATATTTTGCACTGTTTTTCTGCCGATATTCATAATAAAATGGATCCATATTGGTCTCCTATGCTTATCCATTGATTTTCACTACTACTTTCCATTATTATGTTCAATAATTTTTCTCTTCCTATTTTCGAGTATTACAATGGTATCAGAGCACGATCTTGGCTTAGCATGTGCATATTAAGACAATATGTCATCAGAAGAAGGATATCCTCTCATAGACAGAGAGAAGAGGTATCTCAAGAGAATAAAGAAAATATATGATTATACATATGATATAGAAGACAAGGGAAAAAATTCCTTATCATGAAGAGATGAGGAGAAGGAGTATTCCAAGCTTCTTCTTCAAACCATGCAAGATATTGCAAGAGAAATCAAGGAGACAAGGATGGATAGACATAAATAATCCCCTAAAGGTTTTCTACATGGAGAAGGCTCTGACATTTCACATCACTAGAATGATCAACCAATGAAGCAACAGGCTTCCCAACACTCTACAATGCCTACATTTTTAGCAGTGGGAAATGGAGGGTTTCAAGAACAAGAAACTCTTGAAGATTTTTTTCCTGAGTATGAGTCTCAATATCAGAGATTCAAGGACCATTTGAGATTTTAATATTTTTTTCATATCAAGGAAAATACGAGACCCTGACATAACAATAGAGGTGGATGATTCATATAGCACAATGATCTTCACCAGACTATGGGAGGATTTTACTTACCCACTTTTGATGGGTCATGCAAATGCACTACCAAATATTGGGTAGAGAAGCTAGACATATACTTCCATTTGAACCAAGTAACAGAGATGGAAGCTATCAAAATAGCAGCGCTGCACCTTGAGGGTGAAGCACATGATTGGTGGTTTCATGGTCTGTCTACATTGGGTCATTCCAATGTGACTTCATATTCATATTTCACAAGGAGGTTGGTGTAGAGGCTTGATCAAAGACACCCAGAGGCACCTTTCATTGGGCTAGCTAAGCTCAAACAATCAGGTAATCCATAAACTTACATTTATGAATTTCTAAGACTTTCTGTTATGTTTCCTGATTTATCTACAGCTAGGAGGGTCTATATGTTTTTTTATGGGCTAGCAGAACCTATAGATGGGTTGGTTAAATCAACCAAGCCAACTATCCTTCAAGATGCCACTGAAAGGGCTAGATATCTACAAGATACCTTGCCAAGAGAAAAGGAAAAATTTTAGAAAAAGCCCACTTTTCCATCAAAGGGAAAATATGATAAGGCTCATCCTTCAAAGGAGAGCCAAAACAAGGTACTTCTTAGTGATGATGAACGAAGAGACTTGAGGAGAAGGAAGCTTTGCTTCACATACCAAGAATCAAGGGCACCCAGACATAGATGTGTAGTAGGGAAGGCACACTATATAGAGGTATTTTCTGGTGATGAGGAGGAAGAAGAAGAGGAACCAGAAGGAGGTCATTGTCCTGGGATAGTAGGAGAGGATCCATCACCACCAGGAGGTGTGAATGGAGCATTTTCTCCAATTGGAGGGCCCCTAGCATCATTGAGAGGAGTACCCAATTACTTGACCTTGAGAATTCAAGGTTCCATTCAGGATTAGAGGGTTTTAGTGTTCATTGATATTGGGGCTACCCACAACTTTATTGATGCCCAACTAGTGCAGAGGAGGGCAATACCCACTAATGATTTTAAGGGATTTTCAGTTTTGGTCAAAGGAGCTAGGACTATGCATTGCATGAATTATGTTCCATATTTATCTATCACCATGAACACTGTTATTGATGAAATATGTAACCGCACTGTTACCTACTTTTTTTTGGTAGCATAAAAAGCACCCGATTTTGAAAAGTGGTGATACAAAATCACCCCCTTTTTTTTTGGTGCACATTTTTGACAGTCTAATATTTTTATTTATGAAGTATGAATATTTTTTTTAAAATGTTAGTGATTTTCATGCTAATTTTGAAACGTATTGATGCAGTATCAACTTTTTTTTTTTAGAGTGGTGTTTTTCATGCTAATTTTGAAATGTATTGATGCAGCATCAACCTTTTTTTTTTAGAGTGGTGATTTTAATGTTGGTAATAAAACACAAAACTTAGATAAAATATATATATTTATATATATATAAACAGTAAAAAAACCAATAAAAATGTTAAAAAAAAACAAAATTAACTCGTCAAAAAAAAAATTAAACAAAAAAAAATAAAAAAAACAAAAATATTCGAAAATTATATCCAAAGAAATGACAAAATTTGAAAAAAAAAACATATAATTTAAAGAAAAAAAGAAAAAATTAACCAAAAAAAATTTAAAAAAAAAACATCAAAAACATTTTTTTCTAAGTTATTAAAAAAAACCATATAATTAAAAAAAAACAAAAATTAAATAGAAAATTTAAAAATAATTTAAATTACAAAATTAAAATTTAGATAAAAAAATAAAATACAAAAAAGAAAAAATTAAATTTAAAAAATAATAATAAGAAGAAAAAAAATACAAAATTTTAAAATTAACAAAAAAAACAAATTAAAAAAAAAACAAAATTTAAAATTGAAAAAGAAAATTAAAATATAAAAAAACTATCATTAAACAACAAAAAAAATGAAAAAAACCACTTGCAAATAATTAAAAAACAAATATCCATAAATTTACTGTTTTTTTTTTAAATGAAACAATCTATAAATTTTAAAAATGAAAAACTAAATAAACTATAAGATTAAAAAAAAAAAAAAAAAATTTAATAAATTTAATAAATAAATTTAAAATTTAAAAAAATAATTAATCTAAAATATTAAATTTAAAAAAAAAAAAAAAATTAAATTTAAAATAAAAAATTTGAATTAAAAAAAAAAAAAAATTTAAATTTTTTGAATTTAAAAATTTTTCTTAAAAAAAATCAAATTAAAAAAAAAAAAAAATATTAAAATTAAAAAAAAATAAAAAAAGGAAATTTTTGATTGTGGTGGCGTCACCAATCGGCCTCCCGCCCAGGTGGCGACGGAGGTCGGCCGCTTGGCGGGCGAGGAGGCTGCATGAAGCCCCTTGCTCACCCAGCGGCAGGCCTCTGCCACCACCTAGGCAGGAGGGCGACTCCGGGAATCGCCCTCCCGCGGTGTGAGGCCGATTCCGGGAATCGCCCTCTCGCGGCGGGAGGTGGCGACGGGAGGCCGATTCCGGGAATCGTCCTCTCGCCATGCGAGGGCGATTCCCGGAATCGGTCTCCCGCCATCGGAGGGAGATTCCCGGAATCGGCCTCCCACCGCGGGAGGGCGATTCCCAGAATCGACCTCCCTCCGCGGGAGCGTGATTCCCGGAATCGGCCTCCCACGACGGGAGGATGATTCCCGGAATCGCCGTCCCGTCATGGGTTGATTCCTGGAATCGCCCTGCCACCACCGGAGGCCGATTCCTGGAATTGGCCTCCCGCCCAGCGGTCGGCCTCCGTTGCCACTTGGGAGGGAGGCCGATTGGCGGCGCCACCACGATCAATTTTTTTTTTTTTTTTTTTACAAAAAACACCATGACTCAATCCCTATGGTTCCCAACTTCTACAAGTGAAAGCTCAACCAAAGCCTTCTTTACGATTTCATGGAAAACTCTTTGCCATGCAATCCCTTGCATCATACCATCATAAACAAATAATTTTCATCACATAAATAAATATAATAATATACCAGTTATCTGACCTTGATACTATTTAGTCTTACTATACGCTATCACATCACCCTATTGTTAGTTATATAAACAATTAAACTATTACCTGGTCATGCTAATGCCAAGAATGTTTCCCTACAACTGTTCACACATGTCAATCACATGTTCAAAATATCAAGACGTCTTATCTATTTTAACTAAAATAAACCTTTACCAAGACTAACAATCATGTCATAATCAATTAGTATTCAAACTCACAACACTACAACTATCACCTACTTATACTCGAGTACACCTCAGTTATCTCAACACATATTATGTTAGTACAACCATCTTAATACCAAATCATTTCTTCATGCAATATTATAGACACATACTCATATCATGAAATTAATCAAAAATTCAAAAATATATGATATAATATACACCAATACACAAACACCAAATATATGACATAATCAAACATTCATGTAAAAAGTAAAAGGCATAAGAAAGCTCGTACCTTTATGTATTTTAGGGGAGACTCTCTTGATTGCACACTCAATCTTGTTAGCATGATATCATATCAACTGAAACGTAAATATGTTCCTAATATCCATAATAATAACTAACTAGCATGTTCACATCGTAAGCTCATAAACATTTGTTATTCGTGAATAATGAACACAATTGCATAATTAACCTAGATGAGTATGCCATAACATCACAACATATTGAATCATACCATAATGTCATAACCCTAACCATTTGTGCATGAAAATCCAAATTAGCATGGTACATCTAACATCAAGATCTTAACGCAATAACCTTAATCATCAATCTAACTAACATATAACAACAATGAGTTAATCATGTAACATAATAATCAACAAAATATAGAATAGTGATCAAGTTAATTTACATAAATTATCAAAAAGTTACTCAAATAACATACTGATAAAGTTAACTAACATAACAAAACAACAACAATACATACGACCACACGTTACTATCATTCATGTCTATCTGACACATCTGCATATGGCTACACCAACCACCTAGCATCTATCACACATGTAACCAAAATAACAATAGAATGGAAAACATATAAGTAGACCTAATTTTTAAAACAATTGCGAATCACATATGTGCATGCTTATATGATGATATTCTATTACCCGGAATTCCATTGTTGCAACATCACTTTAGTGATATGTATCTCCTGCTATATCTTAGCCAACACATTAGCATCATAACATAACAATATCATCATGATGACCTAATTGCATACAATGACCTTATGCACAACAACCTCAATCAAAGTAATGCAACTTGACCATATGCACCAACTTGACACCTATAACCAATCTTGAATGACCAATGCATGTTCAAAATATAACATCACATAGGCAAACATACACAACAAACACACAAACATGACAAATATGTCACCTAGAATAAGCAAGAAATGCATGTACGGTATGTCACAATACATAAGAAATCATGCACGAATAATACACGAGCATGAGAATCACATAACCAATCATACACTCATGACAACATGTTGACAACAATGTCATCAGTCCTCCCATGGCGACACCACTGCCACCATTAGAAACCCAAAATTGATGCAAAAAACACATATATACCACAAGAATACTACACACACATGCAACCAACATAAACACATGATCGAGACACCACCCATCCAGTCCTAGAGTTGAACCATTCTCTCATACTACCCTTTAACACCTTCTTCCCACATCTTCCCACGTAACCAGAAAACCAGGGTAAACATGTGACAAGAGGCTACTAATATGATATTCAACCTGCAATATGACCTTAGGGAAGTAGAATCGATGGAAACCTGACAAACAAACTTTACACAACATTAACAACACCTCCAGGAGGTAACCCAACCTCCCAGACCCCTGAACCCTGAGGGGCCACTGATTTTTTCCCTTTTGAGACTTAACTGTGGGCATGTAAGGGTAGGGAAGCATCTAGAAGCCCATATCTACGGGCATGCCAAGCCAAGGTTGTGACCAGGGCTCCAAAATGTCAGTTTTGTGCGTGTAACTTCGGGATTTGTGCCACCTTTTTAGCTCCAGAGCCTAGTTCACAACCCAGAACTTCATGAAACTATAGGGGATGATAAATAAAATAAAATAAAAACTATGGTAGAAATCACATCATTAGGAACTCATCTAGACCCCTCCTAGCCACGACACACATTTCGTCAAACATGTCACAAACATTGCATCTATACGTATAAACAACAGACTTAAACATGGGAGTCTCATACTTATTTGAGAATCAATAACAAGAATTTATCCCCTACACCATAAGCTACAATATAGTCTATTTTACCATAGATACATTGTATATTAATTGACAGTTAAAAACATGGGTAGAGCCATACATGATCACTAATAAAAAAAACCTGCTTATAACCATGATAACAATAGAAATATAATGGATACAACATCAATAAAATCCATACTTAATATAGTACATTTGCATAAAAAATACTAGAGTAATGATCTCTTCATTAATGAATGTGAAAACCAACTGGAGATGGGACTTCCACGTTCCACCTGACCATAGATTGGTTGAGCCAAATCGCACTTCAGCCAACACACCTGTGTCATATTCGAAGCATGAATGTGGGACTTTATCAAACAAATCAATCAACACTAAATCAGGGCTCCAGAGGCCAAACTGTCTCAACCCCAAACCAATGATTCCACCTCACACTCGTACATCACTAACCATCACAGATTGATCTATATCTAATTTGTTTCAGGGCTCTAGAGTGTTTGTTCCAACTAGGGCTTCCAAGACTAGTAACTCAACTCCAGCTGTTACAGGGCTTCCACAACATTTGTCCAACAAGGGATTCCAAGAGTAGTAAATCAACCCACCTAAGGCTTCTAGAGCATTTGTCCAACCAGGACTTCTAGGACTAGTAAATCAACTAAACTAAGGCTTCAAGAGCGTTTGTCCAACCAAGGCTTCCAGTACTAGTAGCTCAACCCATAATTTCTCATTGGGCTTCCAGTACATTTGCCCAACCAAGGCTTCCGGAAACTAATAAATCAACCCACATATAAAACAATGATGAGATCCAACCATAAAACAATCAATGCAAATAAACCCACAATACCATGGTTTTCCAGGAAATTCCAACACTAGGAATATCCACATGCATACACCATACATGCCAAAAATAATCAGGAAAACATACATGCAAATCTGTACCTCCACTCATAATTTTTTGTAGATGCCAATCTTGATGTCCTCTTACGCTTTCCTACTCTTCCTTTGCTTTCTCTATCCAAATCCCCAAGTATTCCACACTCTGGGAGAGTTATCCAAGAATACTCTTAGTGCTCAAGATTATGAGAGAGAAGGAGATTAATGAGAGTTCCAAAACTAAGCTGACCAAGTATTTCCCACTGATCCTCATAAGCCTTTTTATTAACGAGGCCTTTATTTTCTTTAATTTTCTATTATTTTCTTCATGTTCCTCCTCATATGCAATATGTGACCTTTCACCTTCATTTTATCCTAATTTCCATTATTTTCATAAATAAATATGCCAAAAATACTTTTTGCGTGTTTAATGCCTTAGCCTTAGACCTTGCCAATTTCCTTAGCCATAATAAACCATGTGAACACCCACACCATTAGGGGAATTTTGAGGTCTAAAATGGGTCTCCTAAGGAAATTATAAAATAATAGTGGAAATAATAAAATAATATTAGATTACATCATCAAATTTTACAGGTAACAAAGAATAAAATAATAAAACTATTTTTTCAAATCGTTTTTTCAACTTATCTCCCTAATTTTTTACCCAAATTTCGAGTAGAAACACTAGTTTGATGAAAAATTTAATTTCTCATTCAAGGAGTACCTATGGTGCATACTTTCGATGGACCCTTCTACACGAAAAATGAGAAATACATGAGAAACGTGATTGCAATCACGTTTTTTAATGTATTTCTCATTTTTTGTGTAAGAGGGTCCATTGAAAGTATGCAACATGAGCACTCCTTGGATGAGAAATTGAATTTTGCATGCAACAAGTACTCCCACTCGAAATTTGAGTAAAAACTTAGGGATATAAGTGGAAAATATGAGTTGAAAAAAATGTTTTATTATTTTACTATTTTTCTTTTTTTACTCGAAAAATGGTGAATCATCCCCCATGGTTGACATCATCATCTTGATTACTATTGATTCTTATCAAGTTTATTTTGGTTGTACATTTTTCTTAGGAGGCCCATTTTAAACCTCAAAATTCCCTTAATGTAGGATGTTTTTCCCAACATTTAGCTTCGAATGCGTGTCCCATCAATCATGGTCTTATATATTTTTTACATGGATTTTTACTGGGGATGTTACATATAGTATGAAGTAAACAACAACACATATGGTAGAGGCTAAGTACCAATGTTCTACTAGCTTTTGATAAATTTTTATCAACTACGTAGTAAGGATAACCATATTCAATGATGTAAGCATAACATGAGCTAGTAGCTACTACATAGTTAAGCAAGCTTGATAAGATCCAATAACTCTAATGGAACACTTTGAATACAATCTATGGCATTTAAAGTAATCAATGCTAAAGAGAAAATATAGGGATACTGCCTTCCTTCTCCTTTTCATTACATTCTTGGTTTGAATGGTGGTGAACTCGAACTTTGGGTTCAATAAAGGAGACCCGCACATGTAAGCTTTGGCATCTTATTCACAATCAAAACTTATAACAACTCTACATTGGAGAGACGGTGAAAATAATAAAACAAGATTTAGCCACTTTTATTTAAAAGATATAAAGGAACCAAGGATAGTAACATCTACAATTTGAGGTTAAGTTGATTTTCTTATTTTCATGGAAAATTTTAGGGGCTAATATAAGAAGGCTAATATCCCATGCTTTTTCCAAAAATAGATTCGCCAATTTCTCTTTTTCTAAATATGAATTCGCCCAAATTTTATATTATAAAATTATTTTACCTTAAAAATCACCAATATTATATATTGCCTAATATAAAATAATTATAAATATAAACATTTTCACAAAATTATCATCAAATATTTTAAAATTTGGATATTAGGTAGTTGTAAGATTAGCCAAGGCTGCTAAAATTTAAGATAAAATTCCATCCTTAAAATTTTCCCTACTTATTTCATGTTCCATAGTTCAATATTTCTTTGAATGAGTGGAAAAATTACATTCATTCAAGCTTCCACATTAAAAGATTTCAAAAATTTTCTTTTTGGTTTCTTTTGTTATTGAATGCATACCTCGAACAAGAAATATTTAAGGCTATCAATCAATACCAGCAATGGGAAGGCACAAATTCTCTCCCTGGGGAAATTACTGAGTATTGTCTTCACTTATTGCTTTTCATTTAAGCTCCATAAGAGTGAAAATCCCGAATATTATAGGAAAATTAGCATATAAAACATAATAAAAGAAAGAAAAAAATTGAAAAAAAAATTAATCATTAAAAAAAATAGCTATACAATATGTACAATCCAATATTACACTTTAGACTTAATACAATATCTACAATCAAATATTTAAGTTCAAACCCAATACAATATGCACAAAATATTTATTGTGCTTCAAAATGGACCACAAGATCTTACATTTCAATTCAAAATGGAGATAAATTATATCATGTTAACATAAAATAGACTATTAAAAGTTTACTGTGCTAGCTTGAGAGGTTGGATGACTTGAGAATTATGTGGGACCTCTCTGTATCAATCCTCATGTTAGCCACTTCTGTTACATGCTCACTCAATGTCACTATTAGGTACTCAAATGTCTCTGTAATGTTTGATGTCATAATCAGTGAGAATATATTTTACATTAGGTACCCTTCAAAAAAATGTAGGGAAGTGTCCCGTTAGTCACTATCATGTACTTAATGTCACTATGATGTTAAGTACTTAATGTCATAATTTTAGGTGCCATAATGAGTGACAACATCTTTTACATTAGTACCAGTTAATAAAATATAGCGAAGCATCCTATGATGTCACACTTAATGTCACTATGATGTCACTATGACATACTTAATGTCACTATAAGGTTAGATGCCATAATCAGGGATAACATATTTTAAAATAGGTACAATTCAAAATAATGTAGAGAATTTTCCAGGGATTTCCCGTGAGAATTTCATGGGAAAGAAACAAAAAAAAGTAGACAATAGGTGTTTCGGTGAAAATCACCCTAGAGGTTTGTTGGGTTTAAACCTCCACAGAGCAGGGCATGCTACTTAAGAAGGACTCACACAACCATACATGTTCATGAAAAACTAAATAGAGTAAATCGAGGAAGTTACCCGTAGGTCCTACGGTTGAAGCAGATCCCGCGGGGTCCAAACCCCCAGCAACCCTTCTTCCTTCTTAACCTGAAAGACAAGAAGAAACAAGCACGAAGAATTGGTTGTATAGAATATATCTACTCTAAATTTTAGTGAAATCCATATGAACCATTAGATAAACCATAATGAATGCTTAAATAACAATATTCTCATATATGCAAGCAGACACTAACACGTATATTACGGGAACAAGATGGTACTTCTGTATTATAAATAGCATGTAAAAAAATAACGAGTGGAGAGATCACCTGAATCCTTCCAGGATCTTCGAGCAGACCGTCGTCCGGATCCGTCCCACCCTTGCCTCGCTAAGACTCCTTTCGAACTGGTGCATACGAGATGACATATAAAGAGATGAGCATCTCCAGGAAACAAGGGTTTCCTGTAATGAACTAGGAAGTGCAGGAGGCACGGGAATTCAAACTTGGATAGGGAATACCAACAGAGTATAATATCAATAAATTTTCTCTCTCCATTAGGCCATGCACATGAGGGGCTTTTATACTCCCTCAAAGTAGTTTCAACAGTTGGAAACAGTTGGCCACGTGCTGGGGTGGTTGAACTACTAGAGTAACAATCAACCCAGCCCGAAAATAGGGATTTTTTATATATTTTTTAATGATTTTAATGGCATACGCGGGAAAGTACATGTGGACTCGCGTATACACGCGGAAAAGTCTAGGCATAACCGCGTATGGGGAATTTAACACTGTTTTTTAGGAAACTTTGTCCAAGTCTGTAGGAATGGGTGCCCAAAGCCATAAAAGCAATCATGAATCATATGAAGGTGAGAGAAATGATGCTATAACAAAGAGTGCCTCAAGTGCCTCCCTAATATATGATATCTCGAGGTCAAAAGGTACATGATGGCCGAAATGTATTATGCACATAGAAAGAACTTCGCAAGGACAAGAGAGGACTTCACCGGTATTTCAGGCCGAGGCGTATACCCATGCTCAGTCAAAAATACATCATATGGAAAGTACTGAATAGATCCAATATGTATACAAGTATAGCTAAACTGAAAGTACACAATGAATCATCTGAGCATGGCCCGGAAATATAAGTCTGAATCAATGTCCAAGTATCACATATAGAAAGCTGATCAAGGATGGTGCAACTGGATGTCTAATCATATAAGTAACTGAATCTCCAAGTACCAAATCATAAGAGGTGGAACAAACGGTACAATCACGCAACTCGGGAGCCAACATATAGCATGTTGCTGTACTGAACTGCAACATATAAGAGTGGACGACATCACTCGCAAAAACTGAATGGACTGTCAAAAGTGAACCGAGAAATGCTGATGCAACCCGAGGTCTTCACCGATCACTATGGCACAATTCTACACAATGGGAATAAATGAGCTGAAGTCGACCATGTGAGAAATCATTGGATTACCGGTCGATGATGTATACCATTAACCAACGCGAGACAACCCACCAATAATGAAAATGAGTGTCAAGGTGCCCCAGTACAATCTAACAAGTGTGAATGAATGAATTGAAGTTGAACACTTGAAAGAATCTACCAATCAGGAGGCAATGATGAATCCCCACTGTCGATAGCGAAGAGTCTGCCACTGATGACTGCAAACCCTAAGGTACTGACAAAAAGACTCTAGACCTTATTCCCAGAGCAATGAGTCGGAGTCGATGAGAAAAGATCTGCTGGAAGGAAGGCATTAAGGCATCCCACATCAATCCAGCGCGAGTGTAACCCGCAGGCCAAGATTTGGAAGGAATCGGACGAAGTAGAGTGACGGAACCAAAACCGAAGTACGTTTTCGACATGCACAAGATGAAGCTAGTGCACGGAAGAAACCCTCTGAACCAACCAATAATGAAAGCTGACACAGAGGCGAGAAATCCACCGATAGGGTTAAATGGAAATCAAGGTACTGCACGAATCCCAAGTGTGATAATGTGTGCTGACGTCGAACACAGGGGAAACCACTCAGTCAAAGACCCATAATGATGATCAAATGCTGAGCACAAGGTCACCTATCAATGATGGAAATAGGGCTAGGGTGTGGCTCTAGGTTTTCTCTCAGAGCAATGTGTCATAGTCGATAAGAGACAAACCCGCCAGAAAGAAGTCAATGGGGACCTTCTCAAACCAGCACGAGTAGAAGACCAAAACATCTGATGTGATAGAACAAGATACTGACAAGACCGGGAAGGCCGACTGAATAATGAGTCAAGAGACACCGCAGAATGGCCGACTCTGGTTAGACTTCCCTTGAACAAAAGCATGACTCATGATGACCATGGCAGTAAAAAGTGACACTGTATAAGTCTGTTATGCAGGAGGCAGAACAAACTCTCCATATGATTGGAAGAGATAACCAACCGGGGGAGAACTGACAAGTGAAACATGGTAAAGGGTGAACCTAGGTCAAAACTAAAACCATCCCAAATGAAGGAAATATATATAAGTATATGTGCTTTGTTCAAGGGCGACAAACTGACTCTGTACTGCCATCAAAATAACGAAGATACATCCCGTTCCCGCTCTTTTTTGTTATATTTGATTTTTTTGTCTTTTTCATATAATAAGCCTGAAAAAGAATAAAAGAATGCTATGGTACAATGGATAGAACGAGTATCAAAAAATCAGATGCACTAGTTCCTGGGATTGGAACAATCCTATGCTCAATGCAAGGTGGCGGAAACTGGTAAGTGATACTCAAAGGAACGTTCCATCCATGGGTAAAAGGGTGTCAAGTCGCGATAGCTAAGTGCATGCAATGGTTAACTTGTAAAAATAGTCAAGGTCAAAAGTTGGCTTAAACACTGAGTCGAAATGAAGCCGGCTAAAGGCCAGGATAAACAAGTAGCCAATATGAAATGCAGTAATACAACTTAACGACACCAGGGAGCCTCTAGGGTAAAAGCTAGAAAAAATGATAGTGAGGAAGGAGAAGAATGAAGCTTCAACACATAAGTCATGGCAGGACTAAAGAGGACTCCTGAGCCTACATAAAATGCAGCATGGGCAACAAGTGATAGCAAGGAACTAACTAGGAAGCCCATGTAAAGGAAGGCTCTACCACCAAGTCATGATGAAATAATCGACGAGTGAAATGGGTGTAATAGTCATGACCTGATGGGATCGACCCTATGGAAAGTGATCAGTATGAAGGCTAGTATGCAAGATGCAACATAAAGTGATTTCCCTAACCTATATGCCAGTGGAGATCATATACCTGCCGTGACGAGTCGGTAATCATGGATAAAAAACGGGAAAAATCTCAAATTCGTCAAAATGTACCTGAAAACATACCAAACTGGGCACTTCCAAACATCCAGGTTATGTAGCTTAAGATAGATCGAAAAAATGAGCATAACAAATTTTTGCAAAAAATTTCAACTTTTTAGGCATAAATAGACAAATTACCTCATATTTGGTTCATTATTACATTGCTGATTTGGAAAAAAGTGCTTTGGAGCAAAAAAAATCTTTCGTCAAATCAGGAACAACCGACCATCGAATCGCACCGAATTTGTCAGGTAGGCTCCTCAATCATCCTTGCAAATCATTTTGTCCGTTTAGAAATTAAAATTTAGTGATTTTCACCATTAAAACCCTTGCTAAAAAACACGGACTTGCGCATACGCGTGTTTGTAATGGGAAAGTCGCGTATACACGCGACTGTGCATAGAAAAAGTCATGTATGCGCAGGCCCGAATCAAAAAATGCGTGGCTAATGCACGATTTCTTGAATTTTGACAGCATGAAAATCTCATGGAGAGAGCGTGAACATAGTGAAATTGATCAAGAGGTCATGCAAGATTGAGCATCGCAAAATATTCTTCAGAATTGCGGATTGTTCAAATTTTTCAAAATGCCAAATATGAAAAGCAATGTTCGGTTGCTAGAAATGCTCGTCAATTACTGGGAACCAGAAGAGGATTGCTTTATGATAGATTAGATACCAGTACGCATTGAAGTGGAAGACATATATTTTATCACTGGACTCTCCCGGAGGGGGGAACCAGTAGACTTGCACGGGAAGCCCCTGGGAGGGCTAACTGTGGAAGATTATGTCCACGTGTATTGCGTAGAGGGTTCCAATAAAGTTGGAACTCAGATTGCGATTAAATATTTACGGGATTTTCACATGAAAATCCTCCTTTTCACCATTGGCAAAGTGGCAGGATCTGCCTCCCTACATCAGGCGTCCAGGACGCAAATGAGCATAGCAGTAGAATGCCTGACTCATGTGTATGATTGGTGCACAGCCCTATTACTGAACATGAAGCAACAGTTGACCTCAATCCACCAAGCCATGACCAAACACTTTGGGTACGGTACTATTTTGATGACATTCTTCTTTGAGAAGATACCAGCATTGAGACCCAGAGTTATCTCTACCATCAGTAGCCCGAGGGACCCAAGAATTGCCCGTTGGGCGGACATGATGAAGAGATTAGGGGGAAGTGAAGTTCCCTGGACCACTTGGGACAATGAGTTCTTCCTTTGGTGGGGAGAACAAATCATCGCAGTGGACAACTATCCCTATGGTGGGATGGACTTTCGTGGAGATCCAGATCTTGTTCTTCCACCAGGCACAGCATGGGGCACAGTCGGTAAGTTTGCAAAAATTTTTGACTTATAAATTTTTTTTGGATTTTTTCAAATATGTATGAAAAAATAAAAATAAACATGTTTTTGATTGGATTCATAATGACTGACAATGTAAACATGATCATGATACAGATATTGGACCAGTTCTACCTGAGGGTTTCCCGCGCCACAAGCATCGCAGGGGCGAAGCAGATACAGTGGATTCAGACAGGACCCTCCAGGCTGTGCAGAGGAACTTGGAGGGGTTAACCTTCCAAATACCTATGGCTTCCGTGGAAGACCTGTCGGAAGCCATCCAGAGACGGGTGGTAGGAGTGCCCCGAGACTGGGTACGATTATTCCGCCGAGTTGCCACCGCGGTCACGTTCTATAGGAACACGACTTCTGGGTAGGGACCTCAGGAGTAGAAAGATATTATGTATTAGATGACTGTATATTCTTTTTTAAGACTGAACATGATCGGGCATAAGCCCAAGTTTTGTATGACCTTATGGATCCAAATTTTTGTAAATTTTTTGAACACTCTGATGATATATATACAGCGATATTTGATGTGATGTGATAAATGTATCAAAATGTATGATGTTTTTGATGATTAAATTTTATTGTATGGAATGATTAATATGCCAATCAATTGCTTGATTAGCTAATGAGTCTGCTAACCAGTTGTCAGCTTGAGGAATATGAATGAAAGTTAAAAATTGAAATGATCTTTGTAACAAATGTACCCTCAAGAACAACCGTAATAAAAATGGGTCACGAACCCGATAAGTATTGTTCAACTGCGACACCACCAGCTGAGAGTCCAAGAAAACTACCAACGAATCAACACCCAAAGATATTGCCTCCAAGAGTAGATAAATAACTGCAGTGTATTCTGCTATATTATTGGAAGCAAGACCAATGCAGACCCCTCTTGATACTAATAGCTGACCGGAAGGATAATGAAGCACCCAAGCCACGGAAGCTAAGTTCCTGGTGTGTCTACTAGCACCATCGGCGAAACCAAAATGACTCATGACATCCGACACAACCTGCCAAAGCAGATAAAAAACATCACCAACTCATCAAAGATCGAAAATCAACCAGATATGTACAAAAAAAAACTACTATATACAAAAGCAACATGCCAGGCCAAAGCCTAGGCATAATACTTCTTCTAATAGAGCCCATTTCTAGGCTCTGGCAATTCGTTCCCTTCGAAATCAACCAAGGTATACGCTCCTTTCTTAAGGACTTTCTTAACGATGAAGGGGCCATACCACAAAGACTTAAACTTTCCTGCCCCCAGGGCATATTTTTCTTGGGCATAGACCAAAACAAGGTCACCTTCCGAAAAAACCTTGGGTTTGACCGCCTTATCGTACTGAACTTTAACTCGGTTTTTATGCGCTTCATTCATCGTGGCGGCATCCCGACGCTGCTCATCGAGATGTTCTAGATGGAGGAGCCATTCTTCAAGAATAGAAGTGTCAGGAAGAAGTTCAACAGCTAACTTAAGAGAAGGAATCTCGCACTCAATAGGAAATATGGATTCCACCCCGTGCACTAGCTGAAACAGAGTAAAGCCAGTTGCAGTTTTCACTGACGTCCTGTATGCCCAAAGTGTAGGATATAGCATAATATGCCAGTTGGATCTAGCTTTATCAATTTTCCTTTGAAGAATTGTCTTCAAGGATTTATTCACGGCTTCCACTTGCCCATTGGCTTGAGGATAATATGGAGATGAATGCTCCTGCCGGAAACCCAATTTGAGAGCCAACTCAGCCATCATACTATTCTGAAAATGACTGCCATGGTCAGTGACAATCTCTCGAGGAATACCAAAACGAGCGATAACCTGGTTGAAAAGGAAAAGAGCTGCAGTCTCACCATCATTCCCAAAAGTAGGCATAGCCTTGACCCACTTTGTAAAGTAGTCTACTGCTACAATAATGTACTTGTGACCTTTAGCCGAAGGCGGGTTACAAGTAGTATAATCAATACCCCACTTTGTAAAGGGGCCGACAGTAATGACTGGAAAAAGCGGAGCTGGATGAGCGCGCATTTTTCGAGTATAGACTTGACACGGATGACACTTTTTGACCGATTCAATACAATCCTTGAAAATCGAGGGCCAAAAGTACCCAGCACGCAAGATTTTTTGGGATGTAGCAAGCCCAGATAAATGACCCCCACAAGCTCCACTGTGGGAATCATTCAACACAGCCTCAGCTTCTTCGAGAGTCAAGCAGTGTCTCAGGATTGAATCAACCCCTCGACGGTATAAAGCGTCACCAATAATCAAATAATTCTTGGCCAAGTGACGCAACTTACGACGTTCATCTTTCGAAAAAGTAGAGGGAAACTTCGCAGTCTGGAGATACACAATGATATCTCCGTACCAAGGATCCTGTGAAGAGATAAGAAACAAATGTTCATCCGGAAAGGATTCATCATAGATCATCTCTTCCCCACAGGGCAACTCGGAGATCAATTCCGCGAAAACTAATGATTTCTTGGACTTGGCAGACATAAACTCAAGATCAAATTCCTGTAAAATCACAATCCATCGATTGTATTTGCCCCAAATCACTCGCCTACTGAGGACAAACTAAAATGGATTGGTAGCTGCCAAAACATAAGTTTTGCGAAGAATAATGTAATGTCGGAGTCGCTGCACAGCATGAACTGCTGCTAAAGCTAATTTTTCTATCGGAGTGTACCTGAGTTCAGGTCCTACCAATCCTCGACTTAGGTAGTAAATAACATGCTCTGCAAGAGCATCATCTTTCTGAACCAGAACCATACCGATGGTAGATTCTGCTGCTGCCAGATACAAAAGGAAATCCCTGCTATAATCAGGTGGACTCAATAAAGGAGCAGAGGTCAATGATTTTTTCAAAGCATCGAACGAGCGTTGAGCGAAGTCATCCCAAATAAATGGAACTCCCTTCTTCAACAATCTCATAAATCCCTTTGTAACTTCAGCATAATTTACGATAAATCTCCGAAGAAAATTAGACTTTCCTTGTAGACTTTGAAGCTGACGAATAGAGGACGGGGGAGGCAACCAAAGTATTGCCTCAACCTTGAAGGGATCTACCCTAATCCCTTCCATAGACATAATGAATCCCAATAGCCGACCGGATGTAACCGCGAAAACGCACTTGTTCGGATTCAATCTAATCTTATAGAAACGACATCTTTCAAATATTTGCTGGAGGTGACCAGGATGATCCATCCTCTTTCGAGAATGAGCAGCTAAATCATCTAAGTACGCCTCGATAATCTTTTTGATGTCGTGAAAGGCATATGACATGGCCCGCTGAAAGGTAGCCCCAGCATTTTTAAGACCAAAAGGCATCTTCTTGTATGCAAATGTACCCCAGGGACAAATAAAGGCAGTCTTATGCTGATCTTCAGGACGGATAGTAATCTGATTATATCCGGAGAAACCGTCCATGAAGGAGAAAATCTCATTACCGGCACACTCGTCAATGATTTGATCAATAAATGGTGTGGGGTAATTATCTTTAGGACATGCTTTATTTAGGTCTCTGAAATCGATGCAAACTCGAATCATTCCTTGCTTTTTATCTACGGGAACGGGATTTGAAACCCATTCAGTCAAAGGAACAGGGAAAATGAATCCCGCCTTAAGCAGCTTCTCAACTTCAGCTTTGATAGCTGCTGCCTTCCTAGGATTGACCGGACGAAGTTTTTGCCTCACCGGCTTAGTGTTTTCATAAGTCTTGATCTCATGCTAGACAATAGATGGATCTATACCAGGCATTTCCTCATAAGACCAAGTGAATACATCCCTATACTCTTTAAAGAGCTCGGTGTAAATTTGAACCTCTTCATGGGAACATTCAGCTCCGATGAAGACATTCTCGATAATATTGGGATCCCTAGAAATGTTCACCGGGATAGTAGGAGAAATCATAGCCATGTTCCCTTCAGCAAAAACCTGTGTTGGTGCTAAAGGGTTCAAGACTAGGTGAACAGGACCAGGAGACTGAGGACTTGGAAAATTTGTTTCAACTTCGCTCAAGTCAGGTAAAAAGTAAGACCGATGATGCAAGTCATCCCACGGTCTATCTATACCAGTCATGGCTTCCAGGATGGCCTCTTCAGATGAAAGAGTGGTATCAAGGCAATCCTGGGCAGAAGAAGAACTAAGTTTCCAAGCCGGAGCCACATCTCCATCCAACTCTTCCGGTGAAAGAGGAGCTAGGATGGATTCTGCAGAGTCAACAATAGAATGATACGCAATCTCAGCTGCAGAAATAGGAAATGCCATTCCACCCACTTGACCTTCCGCTAATGTGGCGGTAGGGGAAGGTAAGGTCCAAGGGTCCGAAAAATAATGAGTTCTGAAGAACTCTCTTCGAAGAGGAGCCTTGGAGGATGAAATTGCATTAATATGAACCGTAGGAGGAGGAATATCGAAAGTACCCATCAAGGAAGAATAAATTCCAACTCCTAAATTCTCAACAGGCGCCTTAGAATTATCCAACTTAGGAATAGATGAGTCAGAAGACGCATTCGAGTCTACAGGAGGACAGTCCAGTTGATCCACTGTAACGATCCTCCCTTCGTGAGGGAAACATATAATGCGAAATAATGAGGATGCAATGGCATCCATCTCATAAATCTAGTTTCTCCCCAACAGAAGGTTGTAGTCCAAGCTTGCATCCACTACCTCAACCTCTATATTGACAGTTTTTCCCCCAACACAGATGGGCAAAGCTGGGACAATACCATGGGGCCTGTGAGAATGACCATCGAACGCAGTAAGAAGAGTGGTAGATGGAACAGCTTTGGGAGATCCAAGTGTCTTCCAGCATGTGAGAGACATCACGCATGTGGAATCCCCCTCATCAACAACCGTCCGAAAGATGTTACACTTCCGGTACGATGATTTAATATGAAAAGCCATGTGATGAGGAAGTCTCTTCTTAAAATTAGTCATATCAAAAGTAATCGGAAGAGAATTTTTCGGATCAATAGCCCCAACGGCAGTGAGAAAAGCACTGCGCTGAGCCAGACAAGACTGGACTACCTCTAAAGCTGACATAGCACAAGGGCTCTGCGCCAGATCTTCTACAATCGAGTAGTTCTGGGCAGCCCTCACATTTGGATTAATCGTTGATCGCTTAGAAGATGCTTTGGGCATCCGAGGCATAGACTCAATAGTAGGCTTCGTAATGTGAAGCGGCTCAGTAGCATCAGGAACATCCTTAGCTTTCGAAGACTCTTCTCTGCCATAATCACAAGATCTCGTAGCGATATCCACGTGAGCACTCATCATGAAAATGTTCGATGGAATTTCCCCTTCCTGGGTGCCCCCAGAGGAAGCCCCAGGATTTTGGTTCGCACCAACAACTAATTGTTGCCCTTGGGGAAAAGGGTTTGTTAACACAGCCTGGGAACTAGAAGAACCCTGCTGGGCTAACAAGTGCTGCGCATCCTGAATTTTAGGGCAAAGGTGTGTGAGATGGTCTCCAGTACACAACTTGCATGGAAACTTCACTTTCTTTTTCTCCTTTGGACCCTCACCAACATGCTCGTTGGTTTTATTCGCATTACCCTTCCCGTTCTTGCCCTTCTTCTTGTTATTTCGTCCCTTCTTCTTCCCATCGGATTGTTGATTTCCTTTGGGATCGGAAGCTTGGACAACATTTATGGACAAAGACTGGGAAGGCGATGACTCAGCAGGAACAGCCTGACCAGAAGGAGCAGATTGCAAAGACAACTGCTGCAGTTGAGTAAGCAGGCTGTCTGCACCACTATTGATCGATCCAATCAGTCCGTCGCCATGAGGACCGGGCTTAGTTTTAGACAAATCTAATTTGGAGTGAGGAGCATTGGGCAGATACTTGTGAAGGACCCCAGACTGAGAATATATCAACTCTAGCTGCTGGGCCCTAAAAATGGCCTGCTCCTCGGAAAATACCCCTGAGAGGGATACATCTTTCGAAATATCTGACTGCAGGGATTTGAGAAACCATTCCAAAAGGAATTCACCTAGAATATGAGCTTTAATCAGCCTCTTCCTTCTCCTCCATTCCTGAATGTGATCAGAAATGTGGGTTGCATCGTCCTGTTTAAAATTAGCTAGGAGTTCAGTCCCAGCATCATATCGGACAGGCAACTGAAAATGGTTCAGAAATGTAACGGCTAGTTCTCCAAATGTAGAAAAACTTCCCCCAGTTAGCTCAATATACCATTTGGCAGCGTTTCCAGTTAGGGTGCGTTGAAATAATCTCAACCTAATCGAATCATCGATCAGGGAGTTTGAAGAACACCATAAATGGAAAGTGGTAATGTGGTCAGCCGGATCTTCTCCATTCTTACCTTCAAACTTTATAATGTCTGAAGGAAGTTTGGTGGGAACCGGAGGCCACCCCGGACTATAACGAATCGGATCATTAGTCAATTTCGACAGATCTGGCAAGTTTAACGTTGCCAGAAAAGGTAAGCGAGGTGGAGCCTGAGGATTCCATCCTTGATGGGATGGATTCCCAACATTCTGAAAAGAATACCCTGGATTTGATGAGGCACCAGGTTGCCAAAAAGGACTCGTAGAAAAATGAGAAGAACCTCCTCCCAACGCAGAGTTACCAAAGCCCAGACCAGTTCCCCCCGCTGAAGTATGAAATGAAGAGGAAAGCCCCTGATAGGGGTTCCAGGCATTAGAAAGAGGAGAAAAGGTCTGATAAGCACTCGACGAAGGGAAATAAGTATTCCCTTGGTGACCAGCGTAAAACTGATTCCCTGCCCCCGCTGTAGTGAACACAGGGTTCCACCCTGTAAAAGTAGTCGAACTTTGCCCCCCAGACCAAGGGTTGAAACTCTGGGTCTGAGAAGTAAACGGGAAGGACCCTAAAGAAGGATTTGAACTAGGAATGTGTCCAGTTTCGAAGGGGAACCCCTGAAAAGAAGCTAATCCACTAGCCATGGACGACATGGGTGTAGATCCAGCTGAAGCAGTAGAAAAGGAAAAAGAAGGAATCCCACTAGTGGGCATTTCGAAACAAAAGGGACCAGAATGAGAAGCATGTGCTTGGGTGAAACCAGAGCCAAACACAACAGCACTAGAAGCAATCAAAGATAAAGCAATAGTGCCCCCTCCTTCAACAAAAGCAGGAGTCTGAATGCCTGCAACACTCACGGCAGAAGCCGCGTTCCCAGTTGTGGCCATCGAAAGGTATGAATAATACGGAGGATCTTCTGGTCTCTCTGACTCAGGTCCGATGTATTGAACAATGAACGGATAATCAGGAGGAAGAGGAGATGGACCTGACGCAGGAGGTTCAGGTACTTCTTCAATTTGAAAATCTTCTTCCTGAGGAAATAAAACTCGCGAGGTGAGCAGAACGCTCCTCTCAGAACCGACACCAGAATCAGCTATGAAACCTTCAGACCCTTGTGGAGGATCTCTCTCCACTGCGTCAGACGTCACAGGGTGGTAACCACCTACTAAATCACTCCTATGCCTTCTCGAAGAAGGCGTTGGACTCTCGGGAGATAACCCTCGAATTCTCCTCGATCGACGAGGCGCTTGATCAACCACTTTTATAGATTTTAAATTAGACTCAAAAAAGTGAAAATATAGGCAAGCTAGGAGCAAAGAGCACTCACTATAAGAAAAATCCCTGAGATACAATCAAGCAAATAGCCTTCAAGTATTTCCGCTCCGGGTGATGAGGACCGGACACCAAAATACAGGAAAGCGAGATATAGGACCTCCTGAAAGCAGTCTGGGATAATTATGGCCCAGAACAAATAGCGAAGGTATCAGAAATAGTTACGCCGACCTCCAAACGACAACCTTTGCCGGCTTAAGCACCCAAGCTTCGCAAGGGCACCCCCCAGAAGTACTGCTGAAAGTGATGCAACGTCTGCCTCAGGTACCACGAGTATTCCCCCTCGCAGTCACCTATGTGGAACCTAGGAGTGGCAACTATGGGCACCAATCTATGTCAGAAGCCGGGCGGAACGGTCTTGAGGTCATATTCAGCTAATCAGAGAGGGGGTATCCCTCTTCTCAGCCTTCACTTCCCCTCGCGTTTGACTCTCTAGAGGAGAGCTTTTTCCGGTCCACCTAACGGAGTTGGATTTCGCTCAATTAATCAACTTCTATGTTTTGTTTGAGCGGCCTTGGAGAGTTAACTCTCCACTCACCTAATCCAAGGCCCTACAACCTAGCTAGTTGGTGTATGACACTTAGAAAACTTTGCTAGTTGATTTTAAATTAAATCGCTTATTTTAATTGGCTGTTATGTTAAGTCAAAGGGATGCGGAAATGAAACTTATGGTGTTTTGACGCAGAAAGAAATTAATAAAAACCAAACTACATGCAAATGCAGTTATTGTCTTTCGATGAAAAGCAACTTCTACACAGGTTCTACGAGATTAAAAATTGTATTTTTTCTTTTCAGATAGCAAACTCACACTCACAAAAACTATGAAAATGACTAAATGTTTAAATGCACCTGATGCAAATCACTACAAGCATGCAAATCCTAAGATGAAAAATCTCCTAAAGCAGAGTGAAATTTCCCAAAAGTCCTTCAGTTTTATCTCTTTTTTGGTTGTCCAGAAAGCTAGTTCCCAAAATCAGGAACTCTTAATATGAAGACACCAAAAACGCTTAACAACAAGAGAAAGAAATCAATGAAAACTCCTTTCCAGAATCAAGCCAAAATCAAAGGCAAGAAACCTCAACAAAGCTTCAAAATACACAAAGAAACGAAAACAAAAATGCAAAAACAAAAGAAAACAACAAAGAAAATGTTTTTTGAGCTTTTGAGTTTTATAAAAGAGTTCGAAAAGACCAAGTGAAACTATAAAATCCCAAGCCAATCAACACTGAATTTCAAGCAAAAACTTCAAAAATGCTCTAAATCTTATAAGGCTAACTAGTAGCAAGATCAATATGAGCAAAAGAAGACAAGAAAACTCAGCCACTCAGCCTAGAAGAATAGTGCAACCTTGCCGCATACAAAAACTCCAAAGAGCCAAGAAAGATTCTTTAAAAGCTTCAACAAGACCTAGCCAACTGAACTCAAGAAAACTAATCAAGAAATGGGCAAAAATCGTAGTGCCAAGAAAAACACAAAGATAGGAAAGAGTAAATGAGCAGGAGCTCTCTGTTCTGATGAAGAAGAATAGCCAAGAATCCCCAGAAAGAGATCTTGGTACTCAAACCAGAAATGCCAGCACAAGAAACAACACTTTGCCAAAAAGACTAGTTTTCAATCAAACGAAAGAGAGAAAAGACCAAAGACCACTTTCTTCACAATCCAGAGGGTACAAAGACACTGCAGGAACAAGTCTCCACAGACAGAAAGGACTAAAAAGCCAAGGAATCCAAAATTTCAAAATCTGCCTAGGTATACGCTACTTCACAGTTTAGCAACAAGCGTGCATACGCGACTGTGCTAAAGGAAACACGCGTATACGCGACTTCCTTTAGACAAACTTGCGTGTATACGCGACTGTGTGCATAAAAAAGCGCGTATATAAAGGTAAATAGTGAAAAAACAAAAAGGATCAAGCCTGGATAAGAAACCAGGACTTCAGACTGACTGAAAAAAGTAAACTGGACTACAAATGAAAGTTAAAACTGTCGGCAACCTATCAAACAGCTGAAACCACCCAACAGGGGAGTCACAAGAATGTGATCCCCAGTGGAGTCGCCAATTCTATTTCGGGGAAAATCACCCTAGAGGTTCGTTGGGTTACAACCTCCACAGAGCAGGGGCATGCTACTTAAGAAGGACTCACACAACCATACATGTTCATGAAAAACTAAATAGAGTAGATCGAGGAAGTTACCCGTAGGTCCTACGGTTGAAGCAGATCCCGCGGGGTCCAAACCCCCAACAACCCTTCTTCCTTCTTAACCTGAAAGACAAGAAGAAACAAGCACGAAGAACTGGTTGTACAGCATATATCTACTCTAAATGTTAGTGAAATCCATAAGAAACATTAGATAAACCATCATAAATGCTTAAATAACAATATTCTCATATATGCAAGCGGACACTAACACGTATATTTCGGGAACAAGATGGTACTTCTGTATTATAAATAGCATGTACAAAAATAACGAGTGGAGAGATCACCTGAATCCTTCCACGATCTTCGAGCAGACCGTCGTCCGGATCCGTCCCACCCTTGCCTCGCTAAGATTCCTTCCGAACTGGTGCATACGAGATGACATATAAAGAGATGAGCATCTCCAGGAAACAAAGGTTTCCTGTAATGAACTGGGAAGTGCAGGAGGCATGGGAATTCAGACTTGGATAGGGAATACCAAAAGAGTATAATATCAATAATTTCTCTCTCTCCCTTAGGCCATGCACATGAGGGGCTTTTATACTCCCTCAAAGTAGTTTCAACAGTTGGAAACAGTTGGCCACGTGCTGGGGTGGTTGAACTACCAGAGTAACCATCAACCCAGCCCGAAAATAGAGATTTTTTATATATTTTTTAATGATTTTAATGGAATACGTGGGAAAGTACATGTGGACTCGCGTATACACGCAGAAAAGTCTAGGCATAACTGCGTATGGGGAATTTTACACTGTTTTTTAGTGAATTTTGTCCAAGTCTGTAGGAATGGGTGCCCAAAGCCATAAAAGCAATCATGAATCATATGAAGGTGAGAAATGATGCTATAACAATAGGTTATATGGCATAATTAGTGACAACATATTTTACATGAGGAACCATGAAAAAAAATATAGGGAAGTTTCCAAGGATTTCTCGTGAGGTTTTCTTCGAAAAGAATAAAAAAGTATAAACCATTCTAGCTGGGAGAATAGTGTCAACTAGAAAATATGTAATTGCAGAACCCAAAAAATACGATTTATATAATTTAAACACTTCTTCAACAATGCACATATTACATCTCTATCCCACACCATAAAATTCCTGGAATTGAAATAGAAGTAAAGTTGTGTCATCCATTCATATTGAAAACAGTAATATGAATCATGTTTTGTAGGCCCTTTAAACACTTTTCTGTCCAACACGTGTTGGCCCTTTGCATATTTTACATGTTCTATATCAAATGCCTACATTTACCAAACTTTAAATAAATATTAGCGTTCCATCTTCAAATGTACCCTGCTACTCTTGTGCCCTTGAAGTGACTGCGTTATTTCATAGATCATTTGTAGGGGTGGTTTTAGTGCATGATTTGGGGAGCTAGATCTATAGTGGAGGGATCAACCTTTCACCTAGATAATCTATTGTAGGAGAGCCACATATTTCTATATTAGCTTCAACCATATCTTCCTAGCCAATTCTGCTACAGTGAATCTTCATCCCTAGGGTTGCAGTTCACTTTTGTTTTCGAGTGTATTTTTCGGACCCTCTTGGGTTGTCTTGTAAAGTTGATATAGGGACTTGATATTCATGTCTATCATCTCTTGAGGCATATATAAGTTATTTTGTATCATTTTATTATCTCTTGCTGTAGTTATTCCCATTATGACTATGTTGTAGCAGCTCTCCATGATTTTGTATATTAGTAGCATCCCACATTTGAGAGAGTTTGATCATTGGAGGCTTGTTAGCTCATGTTGTATGATTTGTGCCTCAATATTTTTCAATGTTTTGATATTGATATTCATAATAAAATGGCTCCATATTAGTCTCCTATGTTTATGCATTTATTTTCACTACTACTTTCCATTATTGTGTTCAATATTGCTGCTTTTCCTATTTTGGAATATTACACATTACACATCACCATAGGTACAATCAATGGATATACAACGTGCAAAACATATAAACATCAATAGCACTACACATCCAAAACCATACACTGACCCCATAAGAAACCTTTATTCTAGTTTCTTTCCACTATCCATGCTTACTATTGCATGTCACCGATCAAATTGCATTCACTTTAGTGATGTACCCCTTAGCATTACCTATCCATAACATAAACATAGGAGTATTATAAGAATATAACATTAAATCATATCCACATGATACTGACTTCATAGATCTTTCAGAGTTACTCTTCCCACTTGACTCCTCATAAGAACAATAATCTCTTCATGCCATTCACTTGAATAAGCAATCATTCCTCCACAAGAATGAACCAGGAAACCCTGTCAGATAGTGACATAGATACGTACATGTATACATATATAATTATTAGCATAAAAAAAATCATCATCCTATGAAAAAACAACATACAGACACACATATAGACATATAAACATTAGCATTAAGAAATCGTGATCCATGATGACCTTGTCAGACATGTCATACATACAAACATACATGTATACATATATAAAAATCACCATAATCATGATCACTACATAATTACTAGATATCATAAGGTCTAGGTTAAGAGAAATTTCTTTATCCATGCACAATATGTACAATTTTGAGAACAATAGTTCCCAACATAGCCAAAGCATCTAATATCTCAGATCCATTTATTTTAGCTTTCTCATGATTGTCCTGCCACCGTCCATTTACCACAATGGACTCAAAAAATCCATTCAAATATCATATTCCTACCTTCCATTGCATTTACTAATGCAATGAGGTCCATTCAGACCTTACATTACCTATTGGATTTCAATGATTTATTTGAGAGCTCCATTAAATTCCTATTTCCCCAACTAATTCCCGAGACTCTCAAAACATAAAAGACAATCACAAGAAACAAAGAAGTATACCATGGAAAACCAATATCAATACGACACTAAAACAAATGGTATGGCCATACACTAGATGCAATAAAAACCACACATCAATTGCAACCAAATCACAAAAGACCAAAAGAGCAAGACTTTACAACAAACACCATGACTCAATCCCTATGGTTCCCAATGCCTCCAAGTGAAAGCTCAACCCAAACCTTCTTTACGATTTCATGGAAATATCTTTGCCATGCAATCCCTTTCATCATACTGTCATAAACAAATAATTGTCATCACATAAATAAATATAATAATATACTAGTTATCTTACCTTGATACTATTTAGTCTTACTATACGCTATCACATAGCCCTACTGTTAGTTATATAAAAAATTAAATGATTACCTAGTCATGCTAGTACCAATAATGTTTCCCTACAACTATTCATACATGTCAATCACATGTTTGAAATATCAATACAAGTTATCTATTATCTAAAATCAACCTTTACCAAGACTTATAATCATGTCATAATCAATTAGTAGTCAAGATCACAACACTACAACTATCACCTACTTATACTCAAGTACACCTTAGTTATCTCAACACATATTGTGTTAGTACAACCATCTTAATACCAACTCATTTCTTCATGCAATCTTATAGAAACATACTCATATCATGCGATTAATCAAACATTCAAAAATAGATGATATAATATACACCAATACTCAAACACCAAATATATGACATAATCAAACATTCAAGTACAAGGTAAATGGCATAAGAAAGCTCATACCTTTATGTATTTTAGGGGAGACTCTCTTCATTGCACACTCAACCTAGTTAGCATGGTATCATATCAACTGAAACATAAATATGGTCTTAATATCCATAATAACTGACTAGCATGTTCACATCATAAGCTCATAAAATTTTTTCGTTCGTGCATAATGAACACAATTGCATAGTTAACCTAGACAAGTATGACATAATATCACAACATATTAAATCATACCGGAATGTGATAACCCTAACCATTTGTGCAGGAAAATTCAAATTAGCATGATACATCTAACATCAAGATCTTAACGCAATAACCCTAATAATCAAGTTAACTAGCATATAACAACAATGAGTTAATCATGTAACACAATAATCAACAAAATATAGCATAGTCATCAAGTTAATTAACATATATTATCAACAAGTTACTGAAATAACATAATGATAACGTTAACTAACGTAACACAACAACAACAATGCATATGACCATAGGTTACTATCATTCATGTCTATCTAACACATCTACATATGGCTACACTAACCAACTAGCATTTATCACATATGTAAGCATAATAACAATAGAATGACAAACATATAAGTAGACCTAATGTTTACAACAATCATGAATCACATACGTGCATGCTTGTATGACGATCTTCTATTACCTGAAATTCCATTGTTGCAACATCACTTTAGTGATATGCATCTCCTGCTCTATCTTAGCCAACACATTAGCATCATAACATAACAATATCATTATGATGATCTAATTGCATACAATGACCTTATGCATAATAACCTCAATCAAAGTAATGTAACTTGACCATATGCACCAAATTGACACGTATAACCAATCATGAACGACCAATGCATGTTCAACATATAGCATCACATAAGCAAGCATACACAACAAACACAAAAATGTGACAAATATGCCACCTAGCATAAGCAAGAAATCCACATACAGTATGTCACCAGACATAAGCAAGCATGCACGAATAATACGCAAGCATGAACATAACATAACTAGTAACACACTCATGACAACATGTTGACAACAACATCATCAGTCCTCCCATGGTGACACCACTGCTACCATTAGCAACCCGACATGGATGATAAAAAAACATATAGACCACAAGCATACTACACACACATACAACCAATATTAACACATGATCGACACACCACCCATCCAGTCCTAGAGTTAAACCATTCTCTCATACCACTCTGTAACATCTCCTTCCCACATCTTCCAACATAACTGGAAAGCCAGGTTAAACATGTGACAAGAGGCTACTAATATGATATTCAACCTCCAATATTACCTTAGCAAAGTGGAACTGATGGAAACCTGACAAACAAACCTTATATGACATCAACAACACCTCCAGGAGGTAACCCAACCTCCCAGACCCCTGAACCCTGATGGGGCACTGATTTTTTACCCTTTTGAGCCTTAGCCTTAGGCATGTAAGGTCAAGGAAGCATCTAGAAGCCTATATCTACGGGCATGCCAAGGCAAGGTCATGGCTAGGGCCCCAAAAAGTCAGTTTTGTGCGTGTAACTCTAGGATTGTACCACCTTTTTAGCTCCAGAGCCTAGTTCATAGCCTAGAACTTCATGAAACTATAGGGGATGATAAATAAAATAAAATAAAAACTATGGTAGAAATCACATCATTAGGAACTCATCTAGACCCCTCTCGCCCATGACACACATTTTGTCAAACATGTCATAAACATTTCATCTACAGGTATAAACAACAAAATTAAACATGGGAGTCTCATACTTATCACAAAATCACTAATATCCATTACACCATAAGCTACAATATAGTCTATTTTACCATAGATACATTTATATTAATTGATAGTTAAAAAAATGGGTAGAGCCATACATCATCACTAATAAAAAACCTTCTTATAACCAGCATGATAACAATAGAAATATAATGGATACAATAGCAATAAAATCCATACATAATCTAGTACATTTGCATACCAAATACTAGAGGAATGATCTCTTCATTAATGAATGTGAAAAACAACCAAAGATGGGACTTCCATGTTCCACTCAACCATAGATTGGTTGAGCCAAGTCTCACTTCAACCAATCACCTCTGTGCCATATTTGAAGCATGAGTGTGGGACTTCATCAAAAAAATCAATCAACACTAAACTAGGGCTCCAGAGACTAAACCATCTCAACCCCAAACCAATGATTCCACCTCACACTCATACATCACTAACCATCACATATTGATCTCTATCTAATTTTTTTCAGGGGTCCAGAGTGTTTGTTCCAACTAGGGTTTCCAATACTGGTAACTCAACTCCAACTGTTACTGGGCTTCCAGAGCATTTGTAGAACGAGGGCTTCCAAGACTAGTAACTCAGCCCACCTAAGGCTTCCATAGCGTTTATCCAACCACGACTTCCAGGACTAGTAACTCAACCCACCTAGGGCTTCCAGAGTGTTTGTCCAACCAAGGCTTCTAGTACTAGTAACTCAACCCACAATTTCCCATCGAGCTTCCAGTACATTTGCCCAATCAAGGCTTCTGAGAACCAATAAATCAACCAACATCTAAAGAAATGATGAGAACCAACCATAAAATAATGAATTAAAATAAACCCACAATACCATGGTTTTCCAGGGAATTCCAAGGCTAGGAATATCCACATGCATACACCATGCATGCCAAAAATAGTGAGGAAAACATACATGCAACTTGATACCTGCACTCATAATTTTTTGTATATGCCAATATTGATTTCCTCTTACACTTTCCTGCCCTTCCTTTGCTTTCTCTATCCAAATCCCCAAGTATGCCACATTCTTTAAGAGTTCTCCTAGAATACTCTTAGTGCTCAATATTATGAGAGAGGGAGAATAATGAGAGTTCCAAAACTAAAGTGACCAAGTATTTCCCATTGATCCTCATAAGCCTTTTTATTAATGAGGCCTCTATTTTCCTTAATTTTCTATTATTTTCTTCATGTTCCTCCTCACATGCAATCTGTGACCTTTCACCTTCATTTTCTCATAATTTCCATTATTTTCATAAATAAATGTGCCAAAAATACTTTTTGCGCATTTATTGCCTTAGCCATAGACTTTGCCAATTTCCTTAGCCATAATAAACCATGTGAACACCCACACTAGGATTTTTTTCCCAAAATTCAACTTGAAATCTATGTCCCATCAACCGTGGTCTTATATATTTTTTACATGGATTTTTACCAGGAATGTTACATATAGTATGAAGTAAACAACAACACATATGTTAGAGGCTAAGTACCAATGTTCTACTAGCTTTTGATAAATTTGTGTCAATTACGTAGTAAGGATAATCATATTCAACGATGTAAGCATAACATGAGCTAGTAGCTACTACATAGTTAAGCAAGCTTGATAAGATCCAATAACTCTAATGGAATGCTTTGAATACAATCTAAGTCATTTAAAGTAATCAATGGTGAAGAGAAAATTCAGGGACACTGCCTTCCTTCTCCTTTTCATTACATTCTTGGTTTGAATGGTGGTGAACTCCAACTTTGGGTTTAACAAATAAGACCCACACATGTAAGCTTTGGCATCTTCTTCACAATCGTAACTTATAACTGTTATGCATTGGAGAGACAGTGAAAATAATAAAATAATATGTAGCCACTTTTCTTTAAAAGAAATAAACGAACCAAGAATAGTAACATGTACAATTTAAGATTAAGTTGATTTTCTTATTTTCATGGAAAATTTTAGGGGCTAATATTAGCAGGTGGGCTATTATTCCATGCTTTTTCCAAAAAATAGATTCGCCAATTTCTCTTTTTCTAAAAATGAATTCTCCCAAATTTTATATTATAAAATTATTTTACTTTAAAAGTCACCAATATTATATATTGTCTAATATAATATAAAATAATTATAAATATAAACATTTTCAGAAAATTATGGTCAAACATTTTAAAATTTGAACATTAGAGAGTTGTAAAATTGGCCAAAGTTACTAAACTTTAAGATAAACTTCCATCGTTAAAATTTTCCATACTTATTCTATGTTCCATAGTTCAATATCTCTTTAAATGAGTGAAAAAATCACATTCATTCAAGCTTCCACATTAAAGAATTTCAAAAATTTCCATTTTGGTTTCTTTTGTTATTGAATCACATTTCTTGAACAAAATATGTTTTTCATTTAAGCTCCATAAGAGTGAAAATCCCGACTATTATAGGAAAAGTAGCATATAAAACGTGATAAAAGAAAGAAAAAAATTGAAAAAAAAGTAATCATTCAAAAAAAATAGCGATACAATATGTACAATCCAATATTGCACTTCAAACTTAATACAGTATCTACAATCAAATATTAAGTCCAAACTCAGTACAATATGCACAAAATATTTATTGCGCTTCAAAATGGACCCCAAGATGTTATATTTCAATTCAAAATGGAGATAAATCATATAATGTTAAGATAAAACAAACTGTTATAAGTTTATTGTGCTAGCTTGAGAGGTTGGATGACTTGAGCATTATGTGGGAACTCTCCGTATCAATCCTCATGCCACTTGTGTTACATGCTTACTCAATGTCACTATCAGGTACTCAAATGTCTCTATAATGTTAGATGCCATAATCAGTGAGAATATATTTTACATTAGGTACCATTCAATAAAATGTAGGGAAGTGTCCCGTCATGTCACTATCACGTACTTAATGTCACCATAAGATTAGATGCCATAATCAGTGACAACATATTTTACAATAGGTACCATTCAAAATAATGTAGAGAAGTTTCCAGGATTTTCCGCCATAGGTTAGATACCATAATCAGTGACAACATATTTTACATGAGGTACTATGCAAAAAAATATAGGGAAGTTTCCAGGGATTTCTCGTGAGGTTTTCTTCGAAAAGAATCCAAAAGTATAAACCATTCCAGGTGGGAGAATAATGTCAACTAGAGAATATATAATTGCAGAACCCAGAAAATACAATTTATATAATTGAAACGCTTCTTCAACAAAGCACATCTTACATCTCTGTCCCACACCATCAAATGAATGCCTGGAATTGAAATAGAAGTAACGTTGCGTCATCCATTCATATTGAAAACAGTAATATGAATCAAGTTTTGCAAGCCCTTTAAACACTTTTCTGTCCAACATGTGTTGGCCTCTATGCAGGAAAACAAATTATTTCCCTTTGAATATTTTACATGTGCTATATCAGATGCCTACATTTACCAAACTGTAAAGAAATCTTAGCGTTCCATTTTCAATTGTACGCTGCTACCCTTGTGCCCTTGAAGCGATAATTTATAACCAAGATACAGTTGTAAGCAAACCAGGGCCTTGGATCCCTCTGCAGTAAGGAATTTCCAATGTTTGTAACATAGTGCAAGATGCATTAAGCCAACTTACACTTTAAATAACCTACCTTACCTAACACTTACTTTACATAACTGTTGTGGTCTCATAAATTACTAAAAATTGAACATTCCCCATCTGCGTAGCACTGTAGTGTCATAAATTACTAAAATTGAACACTCCCCATCTGGGCAGTGAGTGTGGGAAACTCTTTCTTCTACACAATATTAGTCATCCCAAAATAAGGAAAAAAAATTTCCTCTCTGCAGATTAGTCACCCCAAAATCTCACTTCAACTAAGAATGTAGTATATGAATTTAATAAAATTTAATTTATAATGCTAAATATTGAACCATCCGTAAACGTTTTTGGGTGAAACATATATAATATCTACTCAAATAAAAAACTGAATGCTTAATACCGTAAATGATATAACTCGTTGAAATATTCTCATATGACAATTTATGCAGTGAAAACTCGCCAGGAAATTTTATTTGTCAAAATTATATTCAAATTGGTAATGGAAAAACGAGAAACCAATGTGAATGCGTTTTATATAATAATTCCAAACAAACTACAAATGAGTCCTTTGCTTCTCCTAAAATGGAAAGTTAAGTCATCATTTCTTCTCAAATGGTGAACTCTGTTTGGTTCTCTCGTGGTTTTCCTTTATGTATGGTTTCGCATGGAAAAGAATAAATTAAAATATGTAAATTAAGAGGTGCCTTTGTATTTTAAATATTGAGATAAAGATGGTAATTTATTTTGAACATTTTCAGGCTGACATGAGTTCTATGACTGTATCATTATCCAAGGTATTTACGTGAAATATTTTCTCCATACAAGCCTCTCTTTGTTGTTTCCCATCTTCAAGGTATGTTGAAAGTAGAATTGTTTGTTATAAGAACTAAACATCAATCATTCCATATTCTTCCATCGTATCCATGACATAATCCCATATATTTGTGTAGCTTTGATTTGCTTCCTTGACTTTAAGTTTACAATAACCTCAATTGGGGAATCAAATGTCCACTGATACTTGAAATTGAATTTTGTCTTCTTATGATGTCTTTCGGAATATTTCCGGGGCAGAGTTTTATTTTAATTTTCCCAAACTTTAATCCTGTAAAATGAAATTTGGTTTTCTTCTATTCCTTTAGCGGACATTGAATCTTATTAGTAAATTTAAGTAATTTATTATGTTGTTACTTCATTTTATTCAATTTATTTTGGGAATTAAAGGAAACAACTTCCCTTTGAATAATTATGAATTTTGTTCCCTCTTCAATTCATTTACTGGTATCTCCACGGAACTAACTTGCTCGTATTTGTTAGATATTTTTTCTTAATTATAAACTCATGAAGAACAACTATTTTCATAGAATTTTTTTCTTTCATGTCAGCTATTTTAGTTTTATGAAGGTCGATGGCTATATCAACCTATGCTTTATTTGCTTTATTTTTAAGGAATATGATACTCTTCAACCCATATACTTTTCCTTTTAAATACTAATATGATCTATTTGAGGTTGATACTCTTCAACCCAAATATAGTTTTCATTTTTCAATCGATCTTTTAACTTTATAACTTGTTCAC
This sequence comes from Pinus albicaulis, assembly GCA_034641835.2. Taxonomy (NCBI): domain Eukaryota; kingdom Viridiplantae; phylum Streptophyta; class Pinopsida; order Pinales; family Pinaceae; genus Pinus; species Pinus albicaulis. The sequence continues at coordinate 511,679,910 of CM076574.1, read as the reverse complement.
TCTCTTTCCTCAGTTATGTAGTGAAATTATCAACAAACTACTCACTAGAAAATTTGGCCCAATTTCCGATGACCACTTCGTCACTATTCCAACACACAGTCGTCGCAAGAGCGACAGTTCGAGGCAGGACAAAACGTGGTTAGCCATTACGTCGCAATTCCAACGGTTTTCCAAAGTGTCGCAATACGACGCTTTTTCCGAGGTTTCCAAACAATCGTCACTCTTCCGACGTTTTCAAAACCGTCGCTCATCCGACATTTATAATTGTCACAATTCCGACGACATGCGTTCCGACGTTTTGAACGTCGCTCTTCTGACGTTTCTAAACTGTCGCTCTTCCGACGTCTAACCACGCTTTTAAAGCGTCGCAAAACTGCGCTTTGAAGGTGTCGCTCTACTGACGCTTTGTAGGTGTCGCTCTATCGATGGATTGAATGTGTTGCTCTTCCGACGCTTTGAATGTGTCACTCTACCGATGCTTTATAAGTGTAGCTCTATAGATGCTTTGAAGGTGTCGCTCTTCCGACACTTTGAAGGCGTCGGTCTTCCGACGCTTTGATAAAAATTAAAAAAAAAATTTAAACAACTGTTGATTTATTGCCTACTTTTGTTTTACAATGTGCCAAGCTGATTCCAGTCTTTGTAGGTAATGCAATCTTCCAATTTTGAGATTTTCATACTGCAATTGCATTCTGTGCTAAGTTTGTTTAACATAAATTTCACGATTGATTACTTAGAGACAGTTAAATATGAGTAACATTTTTTTTTTTTAATTCTCCAGTATTTGCAAGAAATGAAGCTAAAATCATAACAAATTGACTTGATAGTTGTGATGTCAGAAAGTTAGGCGGTTTCATACTGAAATTTCTAATGAAGAATACTGTTACTAAGGTTGACGACTGTTAGAGGCCCTTTGAGTACAATGAAACACTATCTGCAATCAGTATCATCTATATATCACATTTCATTAGTGTTTAAAATGGAAATATAGAATATAACTGATGGCGGGGTAAACCCACAGTCCCAATTTTCTCGTTACTTCAATCTCAACCTATTCTTATGTCGGGGACTAGCAAATTAAGCAAATAATTCTGAGAGCTTTAATATCTCAAATCTTAGAGATTTGAGATATTAATTTCAAGGTTTATTATGTGCATGTAATATCTCATGCAATACCATCAGATTCATTCTTCTTTCGGGGGAGCTCTAATCTCAATCTACTCTGCTTCGTTTTAACTGACAAATTAAATACACCTGTGTATATTAATATCTCAATCTGAGATTGAGATATTAATTAAATATCCTCTTTTGGTTAAAACCTCGTATTTCATATAAACCCATCACCCTTGGCCGATACATACATACACTTGTTATGTTAATGGTTGGCTAGGATTCGAACACGGTCCTTATTACAATAGTGCTTGACCACAACAAACATATAACAAGGTGGACCACACTAGCCTTTTGTGATACCATTCATTTTATAACTAGGGGCTTTATATAATGTTTGGGCTACACATATATTATTGAACTTGTGTCAATACGACCAACATGCCATACCATGGTTAAAACCGTAAACCGTAGTTAGGACAACGACAATCAACATATATATATGCATGGGGCCCAGCACCTACGACCCTTCCACATCCAACGGTGGATAATATGTCACACCAGCTTCGACGATCCAATGATCCAACTGGATATCGTGCGAGTTAATTGCACGATCATTAACTCGCGATGAGAGTGGTTTTACAAAACTACTTAAGGCCACGTGTCAACCCATGGCATTGATCGCGTCCAAATGGGGAATACAGCTTACCGTATAAATGTGGTGCGATATGCTGGAAACCCGTCTTTACTGTGCGGCCCTCACGGTTCCGACTACTCTTGCTCAGGGTTCCACTTGACTTCAAAATTGAATCTTGCCCATAGAATACAGTTCAATATCTACTATCCCTTGATTCTCGCTCGACAACCAGGAATAAAAATTACCTGCATCCTTCATGAACCCTCATCGATTCCCATTGGTCTATTCACACGAGGTTAGAGCATATTCGGGATTCGATTGTCAAAAAGTTGCGGGGTGTGGCTTCCATACAAAATCCAACATTGATTAATACAATACTTTTACCTGTACTATCTATGCATGCCCTCACGGAAGTTACACACACAATTCATATATTAGTTTAACATAGGTTTCTCACGCAGTTAAGCACCGAGACTCATAAACAAATCAACACCTCATCAGATACCGAGTATCATTCAAGCCCTCCAGTTACACAGGACATCATTGAACTCAACTACAAAGATTATTCACATAGAGATTAAAGGAATTCCACACAAAATTTAAATCAATTAATACACAAATACTCAAGGTATTCTCCCACAGAGTTAAACAACGAATGCACAGTTATACTGAGACAAATTCCTCATTTATACAGTGACAAAACTTACAAGCTTTTAGCTGTCCAGATCTTCAATCGATTGGCCCTTCTCTTCTACCCTGTCTCCTCTACAATTCTATGCAGCCTATGCAGTTCTCTATGCAGGTCTCCCGACTCTGTCACAGAGGTTTATTTTTATATCAATTACAATGAATTGATTCAAATTTCTCGATGACTCACAAACTCTTCAAATTCCTACAGTTCCAAATTAGACTAACGCTCTGACAGACAGAGATGGACTACCTCTTCCTATGCCCACTAATCATTTGGGAAGTTACATTTTCCTCTAAAAAATAACTAAATTAGCTCAAATATGGATAATTTCATAGGGAAATAAGACATGAGACCCCCCTTTACATTTATTTATGTACAAAATTTGTCTTGGGTCTAATGCCCCTGCATCAATAACATTGTCATCCCTATTGTTTAAATTTCATATTTTATAATCTCCTGAAGCAAGCAACTGGACGCAAACCACATGTACAACATATCAACCATGGTGGTATTTTTGATCAGCTGTAAACTTGATGACATCTTTTCTGAGATTCCCTAGGTCATATTTAATGGCTAGCTGGAAGAGTACTTTGTAATTTGTTTAATAATGGTTATGTTAGCTGGACTCTTTAATGCACTAGCTGTTGAAAAGGTTTATAAATACTCTACTGTCATAGTTTTGGATATCCTCATATGTTATTTCAGACTCCATATTCACTCTCTATTGAGCCCTAAATGTCCAACATCAGCTACAATGTATTTATTTATCGCAATATACAAAAACTATATGGCTGATGTATGTGGATTCAAAAAAATTTGTTCTTAAGCTTCTGGATCATGTCCACAATGTTTTTGGACTGGAATGGCTACCAAACAATTTAAAAAAAAAATTAAACACGAGGTATCATCTGTATATCACATTTCTTTAGTGTTTAAAATGGATCTCGATAGAAAGTTAAATGTCTTCCAATTGTTGATTTCACTAGCAAATCCACATCCATTTTTGTTCAATCAACTTGAGAATTTGCACATGAAATTCAGTAATGAAAAAGGTAGAAAATGGCAGGTCAGAGAAAGAAAGAGCTTGCCACAGAAGATGGAAAAAATAATCTATTAATTTACAAGAATAGACTCCAGCAAAATGAAAAACCAAACTCATAAAACTACCAAGTATCCATTCGATTTATACACAATTCTGCTAACTAATGCAGGTGATTGAGATGAAAATTAGAACCTTTAAAAAGAGCTACACGTGGCTAAATTTTCACACCACCCATTGGTCGTTCCCATATCAGCTACAATTCCAGCCCTGGTAGTGGTGATTTATAAAAATGGTTCCCTTTGAATGCTTCTAGCCATAGTAGAAACTCAAAACATATCGTGTAGGATTGAAGCTAGCAAGTAACACTAAACATACAATGCAAAAACATATACTGTTCATGTTAGATCGAAAAAATAACACATAACAAACATTGTATAGTTAGCAGAACACAAAACTTGAAAGTTCAAAACCAAATTTGAAAAGAATGAAAGAAATATACATTTGAAGGCTCTCTAAATCACTTACAGAATGGAAAAAGAATAATAATAAAGCCAATAGGGTAGAGGAAAAATGTTGTCTTATCCAAGAAGGGTAACACTGTAGCACATGCACAGAAATATCTGAAGTATTAAAGATAAACATATAGAAACAACTTAAAAAATGCAACCTTAATTCAGTTCAGATCTAATAACTTTTATCAAAAGAAACTTACCATCATAGCCTAGAAATTTTAGGTAATGGTAGTAAGAGAAGGCTACCATAAAGAGAAAATTTGACAGTAAAACATGAACGAATCCTTGTGCAACCAACATTAATTTTAAGGTAGTTGCGGCACATCTTGCATCAGAAAAATCAACAAAACATAACACTAGAGGTTCTCCACCAGGCTGCAAAGCTCAGAAGATCGCCAACATTTCATTAGACCTTGTTAAAATAATTTGAGTTTCTATCTATCAATAAATAAACAAAATATACTCTGCTTCAATAGAAAACAAGCATTTATAAAAACTTGACACATAAATTAAGATCCAAGCTATCATTTTAAGCTTAATTTATCAATGAATACTCAAAATTTAGACTGTGCTTACACGTCTGGGCTCCTTTTCTACCAGTCAAAATTATTTGAAACCAATGAATGGACAGAAAATTTCTATTGTCAGGTTAAGAAAAAACACTCTAAAGGACAAGCATACATGCATGACCAGATAAAAATCAAGACACTCTACACAACTAAAAGCCTACCTGAAAGCAGTCAATCTTTGTACCGAAGTAGCATATATTCAGTTTCACAATGACCTAATGTCATCATGTACTCAACAAGTCAATTCTTGCAGTGTCATACAACTTCAAGCCTCAAACATCTTTACAAGTAAGCATTTGAGGTCTGATTTAGAACAAACCTGTTAGAGATTTCACTAAAATCAAGTTAAATTCTAATGCTCATTTAATACAGAGATTAAGATTCTGAATCTATGATGTTACTATTGTTGCCAGTATTTTTATTGTACTTGTGCCATACCCACCTCCACTAATAGTAACAGCAATGTTGAATCCTATTTAGTCTCCATCCATGGGATTTTAATGGCCCTTAGATGTGAGATTCACATGCCAAATTGAATCATTTCATAGAATGAATCCACTGCATATTACTGCTTTTCAGCTATGGCTGAGTATCAATTTTACCAATTTGGCCAGCACTTGAATATAATCTTAATTACATTAAATTTCAAAATTTGATTCTAACCCTAAGTGCATAAAATTCTGCAAAACCCACTTATGCAACACAGTCTAGGAGGGGTTAACATGCCTATGAAGTATTTAAAAATTGTTGAGGGCTAAGAATAGTTGGACTTTTCCAACTAACCAAACTCACTTTTGACCACTTCTAGTAACTTTAGCCTATAGATGCTCTCATAAAAAGAAAGCAGGTGGTCCAATAAAAGGAAGGGGACTGGTTGCGTGTTTCATTCCCTTTTTTTTTCACCTGAAAGATTTCCAAGAAGAATAAATCTACTAAAGCATGAAACTGATTTTTTTGCTGCCCCAAATACCACTAATATACATCACAATGTGTCATAGTTTACTGTAAGCCTCTATTGAGAGTGGGCAGCACTAAATTCAAGTAATTCCCCTCATCCCTTAAAATAAACCTCTAAATATAACTAGAAATTTCAAATAGTTAGTAAAGGAAAAGTACAAAGATATAACAGATCTGTGTTGAGCCAAAAACCTGTGCATTCACAACAAAACTGGGATAGATAAAACTTAAAAACAATTATGGACTTTGACAAAAAATCGTCTTATGCATACAAAATGAAAGAAGCATTGGCATACTATTATGTTTAGAAATTTAAGGACAGGCAGAGTGAGTCTCCGGGCAACACAGTTACATGTGGAGACCCTAGATCCTTGTACCCACAATATCTAGTGACTTATAAAATGATTTCCAAAACAATGCCTTTTCTATGCATGTAAGAACACCACCTGTATAATGAAAGAGATGTAATATTGTTTGAGAAGCATATTTATACAGAGTGGTCCAAGATTGTGTATTTATGGAAGATACAATTGATTTTGGCATGAAACATGTATCCAAGATTTCAATGTGCCTTATTTCAGAGCCCATTGATGATTTACTATGAAACCTAAACTTTCAAAACAAACACATTGAAATCACAGGATCTCCATCACAAATATCATAAATATTAACTGTCTTTTGGGCATTGGCAGTAGATACCATAAGAGGCCCACATGGCCTGTACCACCAATTTTGCGCACTAGAAGTAGATACCATATTAATATTCTTCTTATGTATCTTCTTGATCTTCATCCAACTGATCGACATCTATATCAACATCTGATTCATAAACGGTGTTGAAATGATCGACCATGTCATCATCATCATCAGTTATTTCATTTTAAATAATATCCTCATCGACATCATCATCAATAATTGTTGCCTCATCTCCTATGTCTGGTTCATCTTCTAAGATATCTTCTTCGTCTGTCAATGCATCTTCCTGCTCATCTGCCACTGCATCATCTTCTTCTAGATCAATATCATCTTCTTCCTCTACAGTATACTCTATTGGCCTTCCTCTTGGATCATATATAATAGCAAATGACCATTCATTCTCACATGGAACCTCTGAGTAAAAGACTTGTTCGCATTGGCTTGGAAAAACATAGCGATCTTTTCCTTCTTCAAACTACGATGTTTTAACCATTGGAAATCCATTGTCATGTTGAATAAGTGTTCTATCATCATCACATACATTCATTCGTAGCCTATACCACTTGATGTCGAACAAAACTATTTTGAAGGAATTAAAGTCGCACTCAACTATATCATCTAAGAACCCATAATATCTATTTTCAGATTCTCGAGGATGTTTGTCACTCCTGGAGGAAACATTAGTGACCTGCAATACTACAGTTATCCCACTATCAAAAGATTTCTTGTTATCATCCAACTGTTTAACGTGAAATTTATGACCATTGCACCACATAGCCTTGTGGTGTTTCAAATGCAATATGCCAAACATGAAAAGGATGCATTCTCAATTAATAATTAATCATATAATTTACATAGCATGAAAATTAACTGAAAAATCAAACTTGTTGTCACATTATAAATATATTATAAAATATGTAATGAATAAAATAGGTGAATTAATTGCTTACCTTTCTATCTTTCAAACCATATGCTAAATCGATTTCCCTGTCCGTAACGTTTCCATCTCCACTACAATACACTTCTCTAATCAATTCACATAGTAGTTGCCATGATAACCTACCATCGTTACGTGCTTTACATGTTTCAATCCATTCACTCATCCACTCAAGATTGTTTGCAATGTATAAAAATAGTGCCTCATAATCTTGAGCACCTGAATAAAAAAACAATAATTCACCAATATTAATAAATATTTTTTATAACCATGGTAAATTATATTAATTAATAAACTATGAAAGAATAAAACCTAAATGAATATAATGATCATATAGATGATGTAAAAAAATGAAACATTATATGTATTATACATAATAAATCTTTTAACTCTCGCTTTCTTAATTCTACCTTTTCCCAACAGGTGCTCCACTTCAAATTTTTTGATGGAGTTCACATCCCAAATGCAATCCACCGCCTTCATGGCGGGCGTAGCTAATATAGGAAGATAATGTATAATATACATCATGGATTGATATACCACATATCCCTCCACCATAAAACCCTCAGGTCGTGCTCTTTGTCTAACCAAATCCTTCAAGGATTTCAGGTGCCTCTCGACCATCCACATTGACCTTGTGTGTACTGGTCCACACATTTCAATCTTCTCAACTTGGTGTATCATGTAGTGTTCTTGTGCATTGAAAATTTTTGGAGGTAGATACTTTTGCATTTCACACATTAGCCGAGGAATTTCTCTCTTCCAATACTTTATTTCATCTTGATGGATTTCTTTCAATGACAACCATCTGCAAATCATTACGCAAGGTTATTTCAATGAAACATAATATATATTTCATTACAAGTAAATTAATACATCATTTCATTAAGTACGAAAATAAATTGTATCAATTATATTTTGCGTATAAATCAAAACTACTTACCTCATGTATTTACTAAGACCATATATAACTTGTTTGACATTGTTGTCGAAGTCATTTGGGAGAGATACAGGTAGAACATACTATAACAATAAAAAATGAATCGTTATTGCTTTCCAAATTAAACAGAAAAAAGGAAAATTTAAAATATGTATTCAAGCAATAACATACAAAAACATATACCAAAAAAATTACCTTAACAAAGGTATGCCAATCATGTGTTTTCACCCCACTGAAGTCACTTGTCTTCGTTAAGATATTATTTATGTTTGAAGCAAAACCTGTTGGAAATTTAATTCTTCTAACGACCTCTTTTACATCATTGCTTTGTTGTTATGTTAATAACCATGGAATATTATTATAATTTCGACCTCCATTGTTATTTGATCCGTCGATCACACTTTTCATTGCATGATTTGATTTCTCAATGTCAGCACAAATTTTGTCAATTTTATCTCTATCATGTGCACCATCTATGGTTTGCCATAACGTTTCTGTCACATTCTTCCCAACATGCATTGTATCAAACAAATGAGCGATTTTTAGGTCCTCATAGTAGGGCAACCTCGCCAATTGAGAAGGATAACATTTCATTCTAGGTGGAAGTACAATATTAGTACCTTCATCGCGACAATGACCTTGATATCAAAGAATAAAATAAATCAAAACAATATTAATTATAAAATACAATAAAAAAAATTCATTAGTTAAAACAAAAATTCCAAACATTACATAAACAAATAATATATATATATATACACAAATTACGTACTAGCTGCTTGACAATTATTAATTATGTTATATTCCAACATCCACAACTGAGGTGTCATTCTTCGTGGTTTTAATCTAGTTTCTTCTTTATCATTGAAAAGATGTTTTTCAGTAGTACGATATTTATGGTTCCTAGAGAGGAAGTGCCTAAACTCATCAAACACCATCTTTCTTAAGTCTGGCGAATGAAGATACTTCATCTTAGGGCTACAAACTGGACATGCAAATCTACCCTTTGTTTGAAGACTTGCAATAGATGGATCAATAACAATTAATATACTATGAGATCATTTTTAAAACATGCAATATGGTATATCTAATTTAGATAATTACGTATTATATTAAAGTGCAACGAAATATTACATACCACAAACATGTGTTAGTCCTGGGGTATCATGAATTGTCCGTACAAGCATTCCATGACAATGAAATCTCTTATGCTTGATTGGTTTAGTGATGTCATACATAGTGATGCCATGCCATAACTGTATTAGCTCATCGATAAGAGGCTCAATATATACATTCATATCTTTGACCTGGTACTTACCTAATTGTTCAAAATTATGGTACATAATAATTACTACCATGATATATGTATATATAAGTAAGTAAATAAATAAAATATATACTTATGCAAACAACGAGAGAAATGAAAATGTTACATTCAAAAAAATAATGTATCAAATACCTGGAATAATCATAGTCAACATTATGTGCTCCCTCTTTATTAACATCCAAGGAGGAATGTTATTGTTGATAACGAAAATAGGCCACACTGAGTAAGTAGATCTAAGCTCTCCGAATGGATTAACACCATTAGCTACCAATGAAAGCCTAACATTACGAGGTTCATTTTTAAAATATACATATTTTTCCTCGATTTCTCTAAATACAGAACCATCTGCAGGCATTCGAAGAACACCATCTCCACTTCTATTCTTTGAATGGTAATCCATAAACTGTGCTATGTTGTTACACCTGAACATTCGTTGCAAACGTGGAATTATGGGAATATGACGAAGAACCTTTTGAGGCACCTTTTTGGTTAGTTGATCTGTTCGATATCTACTGGTACCACATTTCGGACATTCTGTTTTCAACGCATGTTCTCCATAATATATAATATGATCTTTAGGACATGCATCTATACTGTTATATTCCATTCCAAAGTGTTTCATAATAGCACGTAGATCTCGATATGTTCGAGGTAAAGTATTTGGCGATGGTAACAAATATTCACCCAACAATCTACAACATCAACAAAAAGTAGTGTCTTGTAAAGATTATTAATCATATATATATATATATATATATATATATATATATCATAGTTATTAAAACCGGAACCGGTGACCGGATAGGTGGAGCTAATGAATCGGGTTTCCAACCGGAACCGGTCTAACCGGTAGTGGTCAGATCTCAATGAACCGGTTTTAAAAAAATACATTAAATAATTATTTTTTAATAAAAAAGAAAACTATTTTTAAGATTTGCAACCATGATTCCAAGCCAATAGAGACAAAATATGAAAATTTTTCTCATTTATATACCATGCAAAGGTGAATATATCAAAATGGCACCAAATGCAATACATATCATCAAAAAATACATAAGCAAACTTGTTGAAGTAATGTATCAGGTTTCTCTTATATTATTCACTGTGTTTTATTGTTGAGTTAATATTATAATATACAATCTGTCCCTGCTCAGATCTATTGTCAATTCATTGTATCTGCCTTAAAGACAATTCTGGGTTCAGTATATCTATATATATATATATATATATATATATATATATCAGACCAGCATTTTGAAGATCTTGTATTCTTCATTATCTATGTTTGCTTGGCAATAAATTTCTAGAAAAACATCTACAACAGTTAGAGGTACTGAATTGGTTTATGAAACCCACTTATTAGTGATATTTGTAACAAGTTGAGAGACATATCCTGGACATGACCCTGGTTGACAAGTTATATTGCTCATGATGCAAGAGGATTTGTACCTGCACTGCCAAGTCAATCAAAATCCATCATTATCTATACAATAAATACAAGTAATTGATGTAGTATTTTTTTCTCTAAGACGCATTCTTATGATAATGTTAGAACATATGTTGAAAATTTCAAAACATACATGAATAAGCTCCTCTTCATTTCAAGAACAATTTATTGGAGTCGCATGAACTTGGAACAAGCCTCCCACGATCTGAAAGAGTAGCAACTAAGTCAACAGTGAATTTTTTGTTTCTACGTTGGATTGAGGGAGGTTTGCTCCAAGATTAAATCACTCCAATAAATTATTCTCTACTAAACAGGGCCAACCACGTGAAGGTGGAAGCTCTTATGGCCTCTCCCCCCCCTCGCATCACTCTCAATTCCCCAATACCTAATCTATATTTCATTTTTTACTTTCATGAGCATAAAAAAAATATTCAATAACTAATAAAAAGACAATTCAATAAAAAATACGCAACGAAACATTGAAATTAGTGCTTGACATAAAAATAGTATGATAAATAAGTTTTTTATATAACACAAAAAATGTTCCAAGTATGGTAACGTTTGTCTTATAATAATACAATATTTTACATTATCAAATTTTATTTTTCTTCTTCCTATTTCTAAAGCTCCTAATTACATCATCAATATCATCGCGCTCTGCTCCTATTTCATGCCTTTTGACCCGCACTGCTGACCTAGTTGCATAGTCACGATGTCTGGTCTCATCCAGTGATGGGGCATCGCCTACAAAAATAGATAATATTAAATTTTAATTGTCGGTTTTTAAATATCATTGAACTATTTCGGTAATATTAATAAAAAAAATGCAATGAGATTATTTACCTGGTGCACCAGTTGTCGCCATTGGGACTATTGCCTTGTCTTCCTCTCTAGTGGTAAGATCCTCAAGGGAAACATTCTCTGTCATTTAAACAAAAAACGTTATAAGGACAACCATCAAGGTATAATTAGAAAAAAATATAAGTGGAAATTAATTACCGTCATGGCCCTCACTGATAGTAGCATTGTCGACCTGGTCCCCACTACAATGATCAGGTTGCATGTGATGAACATCTACATCTGGCTCTACAACTGGGTTATTTGCCTCTTCGGTAGTGCTCCTCCCCTGATTTAAACAAAATTGTTAGACATTAAATTTATGGACTAAAACAAACATATTGAAAGGTTAATGTTTTACCTTATCAGGCATTTTGGATCTTGGGACCTGCCCCAAGTGTCTGTGACGTTCAACTACGGCTTGATAGCCAAAATGGAAAGCGATATTTTTATCTTCCTCTATAGTTTCTGTTTCGAAGTCATCACCCTACATTACATATTATTGTGTATTTTTAATCATATTTGATAGCATTAAAAAAAATTTGGAAGGCGATACAATTAATTATAAGATGTTTAGCTACTTACAATTCTTCTGGCTAATTTCAAGTAGCCGCCCTGGCCTAGCTTGTGATGGCCCTTTTTTTCAATCCTAGCTTTGGTTTCCTTCGAGGTGTCAGGAAACCTATCATCAAAAGATTGAAGTCAGATATGACGTAGCACACTTTTATTTTAGACATAGAGAAAATTAAAGCTATTGAATTAAAGTTGTAATTTACCTTGCGGGTCCAGTTGGCATTTTTCCTTCCTTCTTTGCCCTTTTCTCTTTTCCATCATGGATGAGTGCTCTCCACCCACTCTCTGGAACTATTTCAGTCCCCCTGCATATTTCGATATTTCGTTGAGAACAACCACTGTTGTTCTATCAAATGTGTCGACCCCAAAAAGGGCTTCTAGATAATCTAAGTTCTTTTTTCAAGTTGGAATTCTGGAAATTCCACCTTGTACGTATGGTTGGGCCAAAAATTACCAATGCATGGCTCTCCAAAAACCTGTAGAAATCATTGTTTCCTACACGGAAAAAAGAGAGGATATTATCATTAATTCAAAAATAAAAATCATGATAAAATATGTTTTAGAAAGAGTACATGAAATAGTTAAAATATTAAAATTTACCTGGGAGTTGTAAGTGCTTTATAGGGACACCCTCATAGTTCACCAACAATGTGCCATTAATGGTCCCCATGGAGCTGACACGTGTAGCTCCAGGAAATGAAATAATGTAGTTGGCCATATCAGCCTCATCACTGCCAACATGGTCAGCAGTTGGCTGGGTGTCTGCTTGGGCAGGGTGTGTTTCTTGGTTGGCACCTAAAGGAATAGAAGGTGTACGAGAGGGTTGCTGGGAAATCTCTTTCCCTTGTGTCCCACTACCACCAACACCGGGTTCAGCAAGTGTCAGAAAACGCTACATACAAAACAAATTTTTGTTAGTTTAGTCAATGTAAAAATTAAAAATCAAACTATCACAATTCATCTCATGCAGAACAAAAAAAATATCATTTTGAATTTTTATTATTACCTGATATGTTTCTAGTTGGGTCATAAGTTGTTTTATCCTCTCTTCTGTTTCAGGTGTTTGAGGCGCGTCTATCAAAGTATCAAATTCCAACCTTGCTTTTCGTTCCTTTTTTCGCAACAAGAGCACTGCAGATAGGGATGAAGAAAGCTCTTCTTCATAGAGGAAATCATCAGGCGTACCATGGCCAGGTGTCTACATATTTTAACAAAATTAATATTATTTCAATTATGTAAATAACTAAAATACCTGAAGATAGAGCAATGCGGGCACTTTACATGTTCTTCCGCTGGCCTCTTTCCGCGATCATCCCGTCTCGGGGTTGTTCCTATACTTCCCTAATCAGTCTGCCACATTGCAATAAAATTATAAATGTCAAAACTTGAAAACAATATCTAACTTGAAAACAAAAAATGAAAACTGAAATAATTTCTAATAAGACATCATAAGACAGAGTTAGAGTTTCAAATATGCCTTGCATTGAATTCAGTCCTGGAAACATGTCATTGCACATTAAGGCACCCAAACAAGAGACGAGTTGACAATGAGACTAAACCGGGTTATTTTTAGTGAAATTTTAAAATCTGAAAGGGTATATTAATTATCGAAACAAATCAGCTTCATAATTTCAGTATTATTGAGTCTGCAGTGTATAAATCACAAAAAAATTGAAACAAAACACTAGAAAAGTAACAGGTTGAAATGTGTATATACTCCAACAGAACTCACATTAATAAGCTCTCATTATCGAGCACAAGACCACCTCTGTGTAAGATGATGGCAAGGCCTAAGGAAGCTTTACTATTGGAAAAAATAGTCTGGTGGCTAAATATATACACTTCCTATTCATGCCTCTTTAGATTCTTGCTACCAAAGCACACCTTGAGCAACGAGAACACTATTTTTAAGAGTGATTCTAGTTGGGTGATTTTATTACTAGGTTAGTGCAGCACAGACATTTATGCCCTGCCTATCAAGATGGTGGGAAAAGGGAGTGACATCAAATATGGTAGAAGTTCATTCAGCCCAGGAATTGATTGATTCTCTTCTAATTTCTAGAGACAAGCTTGTTGTTTTAGATTTCTACGCTCCTGGTTGTGGTGCCTGCAGATCTGTCCATCCTAAGGTATGTTAGAGGATTGAATCATTAACCAGTTTGTAATATTGTTCTATCAAAACGTTAATTTTTGAATTAACTAATTTATTTGTTCCTGGAGAAACATGCCTTTGGATGTATTCCATTCAAACAACTTTCGAATGAGTTTCTCCTCTCTTTCCTGGAGATAATGTTCTCTAAAATATATTGTTTGAGCTGACAAATTATACGTCTCCTTAACCGGCCCCATGTTCTCACCATGGCTGTGCTCCTTTCAGTTTTTCTTTTATGGTCTATTATTGTTTTGCTTAGGGGGTCTGAGAGACTTGGGGTACTCGTTAGATCATCCTCTTATTCTATTAAAAGAGTCTCTGCATCTATCCAGCTATGAGCCGACTTTGCACTGCAAACCTTCTTAAAGAGTGTGTCTGCCTCACAAATTGTGAACCCTGTAGATATGAGTTATGGAAATTTTCCGGAAATCTCTAAATAGGTCCCTAATCCTTTGGTTCCAATTGGAAAGGACCAGATTGCATCTTTGATGAGAAACTGGATTATCCTTGTAAGTAGATTGATTTTCCTTTTAACAGTTTGATAAGCACTAGGCATACTGATTGTATAGATATCTTCTTGTTACAAATGTTTACCATGAGTTTTATGATGAACTTATATGGTATCTCTCACTCAATGTTGCAATATAACTAAATTTAGTTGGCCCAGACAAAAATGTTGGATCTATTTCATCATAACAATTATAATTCTGAATTGTTCAGTTACATGATTCTTACCTAACATGTGCTTTGCTAAGCTTTAGGTCATGCTCTCTTTGGCAGTCACAGAAATACTTGTATTTAATAAATTTTTTGCAACATGAATTTTGAGTTCGTACTCAATGGTGCTAACCATTATCATTGCAAATAAATATTATAGTAGTTCTGTCACTCTTGTCTTTATGCTCATATGTATGAGATGACATGGGTATATTACCTTGATTTTTATCTGATGGAATTTGTATGTAGGGTGCAAAGAATCCCTGTACAGAGATGTTTGGCACATTTTCATTAGCAATGGGAGCCACGGTATGTGCAATTTCTTTACTTGAGCTATTGGTATTAGATTTGGAACTAAATATTCAGAAAATAATGACTCCAAATGTGCTTTTATAGGTTGGAATGGAATATTGGGCTCGCTGGGCTCACCGAGCTCTCTGGCATGCTTCGTTGTGGCATATGCATGAGGTATAACTACAGTTTACAGAAAGGTGGACCAAGAATTACTTTAAAAAAAAAACAATCCAGCTGTAATATAGCAGATATGTTTTTCACTATGCAATCCCCTTTTTTTCCATTGATTACAAGACTGTTGAGATGTTAGTTTTAGATTGTAATTGACAATCCATTTTCTTTGGGTAGTCTCATCACAGGGTAAGAGAGGGACCTTTTGAGTTGAATGACATGTTTGCCATTATCAACACTGGTCCAACCATTGCATTACTAGCTTATGGATTCTTTAACAAAGGCTTTGTGCCAGGCCTTTGTTTTGGTGCTGTAAGTACTGGCCTTTGTTTTGACTGTTGCTACCATTGAAATTCACAAAATTACTAAATTGATAGTATTCTTTAAAGAAACATGTGATCACTGTAAATTTAAACCAAGTTTGGTTTAACATCTATGTCAAGGTGATTTTCAGCAACAGTATGTTAGTCACTCTATTATCAACCTACCGTGAATTTTGAAAAATTCCTCAGGGGCTTGGTATCACCATTTTTGGGATGGCATATATGTTTGTCCACGATGGTCTTGTTCATCGCCGCTTTCCTATTGGGCATATTGCTGATGTTCCATATCTTCTTAAGGTAGCAGCTGCACATCAATTTTGTTCCTAATGTCCTTATCATAGCTCTATATATCACTTCATTTATCTGTGAGCTAGACATATATTTCTTTCCAGTAAGTAGCAGATCTCATACAGATTTGTTTAAATGCCATTACAGCTTCATCATGCAGACAAGTTTAATGGTGTACCATATGGTCTTTTCCTTGGACCAAAAGTGAGTTTTCTTCTTCCCTTATAACCGTTTGTATATTTTTATTTAAAATGTGTTTAGAGTTATTCATGTGTGGCCTTAGGTGAATATGTGTTGATAGTTTATTGATTTTTGAGTTTCACGGGAATTGGAAGAGGTTGGAGGCCGTGAAGAGCTAGAGAAATTGTATAATAGTAAAATAAAGGGCCTCCAAAAGCTTCAGTGAAGGCTCTGACTTTCTTGCTTGTGTTATTTGGCACAAATTTTCCCATTTTATATCTACGTTCATAGGCAACTCCATTTTACTTGAGAGCTAAATTTGTACACACTATGAGAGTAATCTTTGGCATGCAAATTAGTATTTGAGACAAGAGTCTTAAACAAATAGGGGATTTTATGTTTTCAAAGGGGATCCTTAAAATAAGGGTAGGTTAGAGCAATCCTAATCATCTAGCTCATGCAAATGAGAAAAATCCCCTACATGTATACTACATTAAATATATTTTTTAGCAGAT
The DNA here is from genome assembly GCA_034641835.2 of Pinus albicaulis. NCBI lineage: Eukaryota > Viridiplantae > Streptophyta > Pinopsida > Pinales > Pinaceae > Pinus > Pinus albicaulis. The sequence goes on along the minus strand of CM076574.1, from coordinate 511,662,995 downwards.
CACATAATGGTCCAGTCCCTGTTTGCAGGGTTTGTAAACTTTGGTTGAACAAGCAATAACCAATTCTGAAATAATGCCAGTGTATTACTAATGAGGATTTTGTTGTAAAGAAACTTTTTAAAATCAAATCACACATCAGAAGAAAACGTTGCAGCCTATTTGGAAAGGACTTTTGGCTATTTATGTATCAGAAACAAGGGTAGTAGATCAAACCATTCATTATGATTGGTTTTTGAAACTAGCAATAAGTTCAGAAATTATATTCATCATGAAATCAAGTCATTGATATTGAAGATGATAGACGAGAATTATATTGATGAGATGTTTATGTCCATACTTGGTTTTATGAAGACCTAAATAATTGCTTTTATTTTGGATATTGGCATGTATGGCTCAAATGTTAGAATTTTTACCCCAAAATTTTGAAAAGGTGCTTTTGAGGGACCATAGATGATCTTGGACAGATGGTACTATAGTGTTCTCTTTATCTAATAGAAACTATGTTCACCCTTTCATGTGGTTACTCCTTCTCCAAGAAACCCTTTCTTTTATGTGGTTCCCTTGCACCTCCCGGTGCAATTGCTAGTGTATGTTATACTTTGAATCTAGTACAAATTTTAGGATTTTTCATAATTACAGACTCTAATCAGCTGGAAATTTTCAAACTTCTTATCTTGAAGACCTATACATTTGTTTTTTAGGATCTTGAGACTTCATACCAAAATTTTAGACCTTAGGCTGAGCTCAATTTTGGGGTAGTTCAGAAAAATTATAAAATTTATCTCTTGCAAAATATCAGATCTCAGTCACAATAGGAAGCTGGTCTTGAAGAAGTATTTGAGCAAGAAATTTGGTCTCTTATTGATCTCTTTTATTTGCATACCTCAAACCTCAAATTGTTACAGATTTTGGGCTAGTTTTTGCATACATTGTGTCAAGGAGTTTGGATTTGTGCATTGTTTGGAGATCCTCTTAATAGATCTATATTTTTTAGTAGCCTTACCTTCAACAAGAATAAGACCTTATTTGGAAGAAGACATTGGGCTTGGTTGAAAATAGAGTTTGGTTCTTCTTGAAGAAAACTTCAACTCATATTTATTAAATATATTCCTTGCATTATTGCTAATCTGTGGATAAAAACATTATTAAAGGATTGCTAAAACAAAGGAGCAAATAACCCTTGTTGAAGACCTTATTGAATATATTGTTGGAGCAACTTCTAGTAAACTTGTTGTGAAGACCTTGAGGACATTTTGGGAGCAACATTTTTGAATCTGATGGTATAGCATTGTTGGAGACGATCTTGACGGGCCTTGAAGTGAAGCTTTTGGAGCAACTATTTAAAAATCCTTAGAGCATTTAAGTAAGGAACTTTCTATATTCCATCACCTTTTTCCTTTCAATATCCTTTAAATGATTTTTTTGATATTTAATGTTTGAAATCACGTTATAATTCCTTTATTATATGTGTTTGGGGACTTTCCCTTCGAAATTACCCAAAAATACACTGGCAATTTTATCTTCAGGATACATGTCTGACCCTATTGTTCAATATTTTGATTGATAGTAGTAAACATAGAGAGTTAGGGGGCTCTTTACTTGGTTTGGTTGGGCCATTAGATCCCTAACATATAGTAGGGAGAACCCCCCTTGAGTTGGAGGAGAGCTAGCCCGAAGTGAAAAGAATTTGGTGAGGTGACAATGGGGCTATTGAATTACACATGGTATCACACTTTAGCTTTAGGACTTTATCTTGAGAAGTGCAAGATTTTGCTATATCAATTCTCAAATTGTTTACAACACTATTGTTAAGAACTAATAAGAAGTGATGTTGAGGGGTTTTTGGGTATAAGAAACAATACCATTTAAAAACTAGAGTTCTCAGTCCTTGGCCTAGGGGCACACAAGAATAATTTCACACTAAACCATGCAAACTTAGAAGTAACTTAACAGATCCATAAAGTAACAATAATCATAATTCCTAATTTCCTATTGTACGATATAATGCAAATTATTCAAGCATGAACCAATGAAGACATGCAATTTCTGAATTTCAAGATTGATGAACCAATACAAGAAGTTAGAAACTACAACTTCGATTCAATAATATGTGTCCTAACTCCAGGAAGGAATCTAGTTTGTAGTACAGAACATTCATCGTGTATTATCAATTCTTAATTTACAACAACTAAAGTTCATCTACCTCATCAATTCCTTCCCATTTTGTGTTTTTATGTTATATTCCTTATAAAAGTGTCAAATTTCTCTCAAAGTAAGCAACCACTGAATAAAATAAAAAATAGTTGAGATATGATTGAGAAATGGTCATTTATTTCTTGAAAGGATATTCACGATTTCTTTGGTTGTTTTTCATCTCAAGAAACAAGAAATGACCTAAGAAACTATCGTGATGTAATATAAGAAACAACATGGTGCAATGGCCATTTTCAAAACCAAATGATATCCATTGAGGACATGGCCTTTATTTGGTTCCTGTTTCATAGGAGTTTCAGGTAGAAATGAAACTTTGTTGTACCATTTCCAGTAGTAAAAAGGGAAAACCTTCTTTTTCCATGGGAAATAATTTACCTTTCCTTTTTCAAGATAGTCTAAATCACAAAAAATATGAACTATACTACACACATTCTTGGATAATGTGAAAGTGGAAAAGGAATACCCTACACAAGTGATGCACACATGTACACTTGAACACTAATAGATTTTTGTAGTTGAAATGCAATGCTTGTTTTCATTTAAATGTAGGGTTTTTTAAGCAGGGAGAAATATTGGTTGCCAATTTAATAAGCGTTTCTTTGGAAAAAATTTAAATCTTGTATTGGGTGATGAAGATAATAGAGGGTATTGAATCTTGATTCTTGACATTGTGTTTAACTTGAATAAATCAAATGATTATAAATATTAGTGGATGAGTTATTTTTTCAAGTATGTCACTCAAAACTCTTATGTCAAAGCATTGTATGATGGCTATCATTTTCTTGTTTCCCTTTCTTCAATTCAATGTAAAAATTATATTAATATATTGGAGCACGAATGATAACTACAATTGTTTTCTCTGCAGTATATCCAGCCCCAAGATTATGAAATTTTTTCTCAAGTGGAGCTATTGGTTATTGATGAAGCAGTTGCAATTCCATTTCCTATTGTAAAGGCTCTGCTCGAGCCATATTTAGTGTTTCTATGTTCTACTGTAAATGGGTAATAATTATAAATGAGCCAACCACAATCACAGATTTTGTAACCATTCAGTTTCCATGGATAGTGATGATGATATTAACCCTATATATCATTGACCTATATCTATATGAGAATGATCTCAACATTGACCTTAATATGGTTGTATGGATGTGACCCTTGGTATGTCATCAGAAAATCCCCAAATATCAGAAAATCCCCAAATCTGGAGAACTAAAGCTCATCACTTTCGATCTGGAGTACTACCCTTGTGATAAAGTTTATGATTTTCAATCTCCCATTCTCTACCACTTTGCACTTCACCTTCAATATAGATCAAACCAAGGGCAATTCGTTACTGGGTGTTGAGATGGATGAGTTTGTCGAACTAAAATCCATAGCTTAAACTTCATGACACTGGTGGAGTCAAATTCATGCAAGAACAAACACATCTTACACATCCTCTTTGAAACTCATCCAAAATATCATTGGAAGACATCTAGAAAGAACCATATAGACTAACAAAATCCAATGGAATTGACCAAAAAAACCCAAATAGAGTCAACTCTACTATAGGAGGAAGGGCCTGCAGTAAGAACTTACCATTTTGCAAGAGTTGAGGGTGAATGATGTTCTGCAAGAGCTAAGGGTGAATGCTGAGGGTGAATGATGTTCTACAAGAGCTGAGGGTGAATGTTGAGGGCGAATGCTGTTCTGCAAGAGCCGAGGGCGAATGCGCGCATGATATCAGAAGTTAATGTAGTTTTTAATAAAATCATTTTTATGTAGCGCGCATTTGATTTTTTTCATTTCAAAACATTTTTATATACATTTTATTTTTGCATTTATAATACAAGTGACAAACAAATTTCTACAAGAGGTTGAAATTTTTAATATAATAGCCATGAAAGACTAATTAAAATGGTTTAAAATGCAAGTGGATCTTCAAAATAAATGTAATTGAAGGTTCTCCCCACTAAATTTTTGCAAAAGTGCTTACATTATTTAAGTTATCTAGGATATTTTTTTGTATTACACAATCTAAATTAAATAATGAAATAGTTGGGTATTCTTATTGTTTCAAATTAGGACACAATTTTCAAATGGTGATGAAGTTTCATGTGCTGATTAACTGACAATATTCTCCTTTCCTATCCTTGAAAAACTATACAAGGTTCCCTGCTGCCACATGAAACCCTAACTCATGTAGCAGCATAGGACCAGTCCTCCATTTTGCCCGTCATAAGGAATTTTGCATGTATTTGACAACTAGAATTTGCGGATTCCTGTTTTCTGTGACGTGATAGGAAGGATAGGAGACTTAATTTTAACGTTTGAAATTTTTTCAAAAACATTCTTACGCCCTTTAATTTCCACTTACCAATAATTTTGCAACACTAGTCGTCTTCGCAATTGCAAGGTTGTACTCAAAAAGTAAGGAAAGTTACTTTTTTGGCTCACTCAAAATTAAAAATTTAATAAAGGAATTACCACTTATCATTATTGATATTTTAAAATTAGAATCAATTTATTTTTCCCCTTCCCATTACAGAAAGTTCACAAATCCTTTCTTTTACATAAAACACCAAAGAAAGAATAAAGCCCATTTCCCTGCAAACTTCCAAGGTTGTGATTAGTGAAGCAGTGAAAAAGTATGGCTATAGCACTAAAAAATTAGAATGCCAATCTGCCCCAACATGAAGTAGTGTTAATATAGCTGGTGGCTTGGCTTGATGGTCAAACAATGAATTACACAAGCACAAAATAAAATCTTTAGGTGTCTAGTTCTTTACACTCACACTCTCAAGGCATTCAGACTTAGGCCGAGCTCAAGATTGGCTCCGAGGAAACTAGAATGGTTCATTAAACTGCCATATTTTAATTCCATAAGGTATGTTCTAAGTTTGAACTGATAGGGTAATTTATTATTGTGAAATCATAGTTCTAAATTATCTCTTATTCTGTGAGCAATGTAATCTATTAATTGTAAGCAGATTCATTAAAAAAATTAAAATTTATTTTAGCAGGAATGATGACAATTTATATATTAATTGGTTTTTAAGAGTATTTGTATTATGTAGGAGCACTGGAAAGAAAAATCAAGACTTCATTTTCTGTTTTCCTTATTTTATTGCGCTGAACTGGAGAAAATTGAATATGAATAGTGAGTTAATTGTAAGATAAATGGGCCAAGGCCATACATCAACATTTACCACAGTGGGGAAGTATAGGTGACTACTTATTGTACTTATTATTTATAAAGAAAAATTGTTAGATAATTGTATTATTTGAAATCTATAACAAATCTAGGCAACAAAATTACAACAAATAGAAAATTATGCAAAAAATTCACCAGGGCACTAATGTGTGGATACCCTATCATTTCTTAGATCCTCATAACTTACCAACACCTAATATATTGGTATACACATAATATGGCATTTACCTAAAGTATTTCATATGTATCTAGAAGTAAATAAGTTGTATGACAATTGTTATGGCAGATATAAGATGTGCATTATAGTTTATATTTCAATTTTTCTTAAGTAGCATGCATGTGTGGTTCATATAGTGACTACAATTAGCAAATATATTTCAGTGAAGATGTGAAGAATATCTCTCATTATGTCCTAATTACTTAAAGCATCATTAATTAGCTTTCCAAATGAATAAAATATGTTAACAAATTAGTAAAAACTAGGAAAACAAATCACGCTTTAAAAAAATATGGCACCATGAGTCACACTCTGAGATTTATTTAATTACTCATCAAGTGTCACTACAACATATATATGATCACCATTTCCATAGAAATGGGACAAGTGACCATCATTTTGGTTTCACCAATGACATTCAACATCATGAGCATTGTTTAGGGTTGATTGTGTTGATTTTTTTAAACAAATCATTTATGCATTTTATGGAAATTATAGACACAATTTATAGTCACATTACAAGATCATGATGTATGGATATTCCTTATCATTTATTAGATACTCACAAATTACCAACACCTAATAGATTTATATACACATCATATGGAATTTACCCCTAGAATGCCACATGTATCCTAAAACAAATTAGTTGTATGGCAATTGTTATGGTGCATATATGATGTGTATTACAATTTATCTTATAATTTTGTTGAAGTGGCATACAACAATTTACATAGTGATATGAGAACCACTCTCTAGAGTATACATCAATTTTGTACACATGGCTTTTCAGTTGCTTTTTAAGATATATCATTGGTGATGATCACATGATTATATAATGAACCATTAAGTTGAACTATGAAATTATTCCACACAACACACACACACACACATATTGATGAATTAATAATTTTTCTCATATAATTTTTTTAATCTATTTTGAAAAAAAAAAATTATAAATAATTATTTCTAAGAAGAACAAGAGAGAATTCCTTACCATATCTTCGTAAAAAATATAATAGCAAGAAAATTAATCTATTGAAATTTCATTTCCAAACATATTCATGGAGTAAAATGAAGATTAAATGGAGATATTCATGGATTTACCTATAACATCACCTCATAAGAATGTAAATGTACAATATTGATGATACATAGGTTAGGAGAAAATTATTCTATTCAAATTTCATTTCCAAACATATTCATGGAGTAAAATGAGGATTAAAAAGAGATATTTATGAATTTACTTATAACATCACCTCATAAAAGTGTAAATGTACAATATTAATAAAATTTATTTATATATGATAAATAATAAACCTTTATCTCACATGTATCATATAATATTATAAACAACACATTCTATAATATGCAATAAAAGTGAAATTACACAATCCACATGGAAATAAGACTTAGTTCAAGCAAAAAAAAATAAAAAATAAACCGTAAGTCACATGGATTTTGCAAAGAGACATATAAGTGTCGTTTATTGCATATAAGTGTTTTTATACCGACAACGGCCAAAGCATCGCTATTGTGGTGGCTGCCTCCAAACTTTGCAATTGCGACACTTAGACATTGTGTCGCAATTGCGACGTTTGGAGGCAGCCGTCGCAATAGCGACGCTTTGGGGCATAGTGTCGCAATTGCGACATCTTCCTCCAAACGTCGCAATTGTGACACTTTGTCTAAGTGTCGGTATTGTGACACTTTTCTCTAAACGTCGGTATAACGACGGTTTCGGGTGGGATTTGAACAAGTTGAAAAAATTTGGGGAAATTTCCGACATTTGGTCAAAAGTGTCGGAACGAAGTGTCAAAATTTCCGCCAAATGTACTAGTGACTGACTTATTTGCATTGACAAAATCTCTTATAGAACTAGCTATCCATTTAGAAAAATATTTTTCATTCAGACGTGTTGCATTCTAGAACATTACCCATTTTTGTGAGACTTCTTCACGCTGACGTATACTCCTATTTTTTCCTCTCCCTTTTTTTCACTTAAAAAAATGTAATTACTAAAGGGAATTATAGTTTATTCAACAAGTTCATGGCTTTCCATATTCAATAATATAGATAATGATTGACTAGGAAGAGAATTGATCAGTGTAGTGTCAACTCATGAAGTCATTATTATAGTCATTGAATGAATTGTATGCATGTATAAGTGTTGGACACCTAATTTGTTAATGGCTTTCGATGTCGAATGTGAACTATTAATGAAGTTCAAGAAATTTTGGAAAATGAATTAAATTATTACATAATGTCGGAACGAAGTGTCAAAATTTCCGCCAAATGTACTAGTGACTGACTTATTTGCATTGACAAAATCTCTTATAGAACTAGCTATCCCTTTAGAAAAATATTTTTCATTCAGACGTGTTGCATTCTAGAACATTACCCATTTTTGTGAGACTTCTTCACGCTGACGTATACTCCTATTTTTTCCTCTCCCTTTTTTTCACTTAAAAAAATGTAATTACTAAAGGGAATTATAGTTTATTCAACAAGTTCATGGCTTTCCATATTCAATAATATAGATAATGATTGACTAGGAAGAGAATTGATCAGTGTAGTGTCAACTCATGAAGTCATTATTATAGTCATTGAATGAATTGTATGCATGTATAAGTGTTGGACACCTAATTTGTTAATGGCTTTCGATGTCGAATGTGAACTATTAATGAAGTTCAAGAAATTTTGGAAAATGAATTAAATTATTACATAATGTATTTATATGTAATATCTTATTCATATCTAATTGCACATTTCAATAGTGGTATTCAAGTGGGTATTTCTCAAATTCTTTCACGTTTTCTTCTCTAAATTGGTCATCTTTGTCACTCTCAGCAGTCCTAAAACTCTTGGCCATTACTATACTTTTTTACACATTTCCTCAACCCTACTTTCCATTTCTTTTTCTTGCACCATTTCCTATGCTCTTCAATAACCTATGGCCAACAAGAAAAAGAATGGCTTTACATTTGTGTCTTCACACTATTGTAAGCGTTGTTTTCATCTCTTGCATGTGTTGTTGTGAGTTTTTGTTGTGATTTCCGAAGTGTCAGTCTAGAAGATGTTGATTCCTATGTTATGAGTTGGAATCATGATCTAGATGTGTCGAATTCAGTGCATTATGTGTTATATATTTACACAAATAGGCATACCCCCTATTGGAATTCGCCACTTTAATGATTTTTCTAATTAATTTTTTTGATCTTACAGTCTAAAATGAAAGATGCCAGTATATTCTAGTAACATATTATATTAAATTTGAGGAAAAGGTGAATGGAGAGCACTCCAAGAAACTCACAGTAAGGGTTTGCAATAGTGAACAACGATTTAACATAGACAAGGGATTTCTTGCAGATCTTCGCTCACTTGTTCGTGATGGCAGCCTCCTCGAGAGGAGGGGTACATCCCTCCTACTGCAATGTCACTAGTGGAGACCAAACAACCAGACAACAACCGACTGAAACTTCTGAACAACGAGTAACTCCAGTTTTGGGGGCAGACCGACAGGAAAAAATGAAGGGGCAATGCTTGCCATGAGTAGTGAAGAAACCACAGTTTGTTATTCTAGCCTCTAAGTTGGATGAATACAAACTTTATATGAAGAATCACGCCTTAATCTGTAATTTTATTGGAATTTGGCCTACAGAAAAGGATTGTTAAAATGGATACAAATAAAATGGTAGCCTAAGGGTCATATTGATATGAAATTTGGGGTTAAAGGTTCTTTTACAGTTATTTTTACTAATCTTTTAATAAAGAACGAATTTTTGAGGGAGGTCCCTATTTTTACAGTAATGCAAGACTTTTCCTCAAACAATGGGAGGAATGTTATAACCCTGATCAAGAACATTTTCTTATAGCCCCACTCTGGGTTCATTTATTTGGCCTTCCAATGGATTTCTAGGATCCAGACATCTTGGAAGGTATAGGTAATTCTTTAGGCAATTTTTTCAAGAGAGCAGAAACTACTTGCCATGGCCATTATACATCTTTTGCTTGAATTTGTGTGTATACGAATATCTCTGAACCTTTTCCTGAAATGATAGAATTAAAATATGAAGGGTGTTAGTGTCAGTCTTTGCAACCTTCCTCCAGTGATCAAACATGCTCTTACAAAGTGATTTTAAGATGTCAAGGTCAAATCTTGTCATTTCAGTGAGTCTTCAAACAAAATTTGGTCACTAGGTATTAGGTCTAGGGTTTTCTTTAATTCCTTTCAGAGTTGTCCAAATGTTTGTCCATGTCACCATTTAGATGACTGTACCATCATTCATAGGGTTTTCATCATCATTTCAGGTTCCAAAGAGTCATTTTACACCTTATTCACGCTTCAGTTGTGCCTAGGTAAGGTTCATTTCCCTCTCCTAGGGTTTCGGAGGTAATTTCTCTTGGATGGTCAAATAATCAGCAAGAATCATATCTTGATGTTCATACACCTTACCCTATCCTTAATGTACCTTATTAATCACTTCCCATCACTGAGATCCCCCAAATTCCTCATTTTCGCACAAACCCTAGTTTCTTGCTACAACTTGACAATTTTCTAGGCTAGGCCTGTGTTTTTCCCTTTTGAACCCCTTCCCCTCACTCAATCTCTGAAATTCCACTTTCCCCTGCTTTCTAACATCCCTCCCTACTTCCCAAAATTTTCTCAAGAATTTAGAAGCCCCTTATCCCCTTCATTTCACTTCATTTCGACAAATCCCTTGTTCCACACATCGGGATAAGTTTCACTCAAATGATTTTTATGAGCAATAAAAGATGAATTTTGGAAAAATGAGAGAGGTTTTTGTCAAAAACATGCCAAATAATAAAAAAATTCCTTCACTTTTTACACAGGTATCATGGTTTTAGAGAAATGTCAAAAATACCGTTGCCTCGGGAGAATTGATGCACCTCTGAAGTGACCTTGGGAAAATCAAGATTTCTCCTAGTTTGGTTGGCCAAATGACTTGCTTGATGAGTCAAATGATAACTAGATAGAGATAAATTTCCAATGAGCTATCATGATCTCAATTTGGATTTGAGGAAGACCTTCAAAAAATGACTGCAACAGCACTCTGCTTTGAGGCAGCCTCATTCTGCTAATTTTGACCAGTCTTGGGAGATTTGATTTTTGATAGGGTAAATGAACTCCAAATTGAAAAATTCCACTTGGGTTGGAAATTAGACTCAAATAAATTTCCACAGAGCTATCATGTGCCCAATTTGGACACTAGGAAGGTTTCCAAAAGCCTCCTACAAAATGCACTATTTATGGCGCGGCGCATTGGGTAGGAGCGCGACGCACTGAAGGTGCGCGGCGCATAGAAAATTTTTTTCCAGTGTAAATTAACACTAGCATGACGCATCCATCCTGCATGGCGCATTGGGCTGGGGCACAGCGCACAGGCCTGAAACTTAAAACTTCTTCTAGTTTGCTCCGAAATTCGATTTTCTTGATTGCTCCATGCTTGAGTAAGTTAAAATCATTCTCCTTTTGTCCATGACTCATGTTTGGTGTTGTTTGAGAGAAGGAATAGGAGGATTTGTTATGTCAAAATGTAAACCCTATTAGCTTGTTTAAACTACTCCTTGAGGTTTGAATTGGTGTTTCAAAAACAACTTTGGTGCCAAATCTCTATTTCCTACCTATGGTCTCTTCCCCATCATTGTAAAATCATCACTGTCAATCCTCTATTCTCTTATACTTCAAAACACTCATGTCATTTCATTTCACCTCCTTTTTCCATCGAAATTCATTTCATTTCACCTCCATTCCCCCTTTTCCATCTCACTTGTTGAAAATCCCCAAACCCTAAGCTTCCAAAAAGGGCAGTGGTTGTCCCTTGTCCCTAAGTTTACTAAATCTTCAAAGGAAAAATTACTAATTGATTGAAATCCCATGCTTCCCATTGTCCTATTTCTCCCACAGTTCACTACACCCGTTGCCTATATTTAACACAGTCCCTTTCTACTTGGCAATATTGTGACACTTGGAGACCAAGACATCAAATCTTCATTTCTCATTTTCAACAAGATAAACATATCATTGGCATAGACTTTCAACACCATGATGGACACCGACACATCATTTGAACAAGACAGTCACCACTGAACTACATGCACCAGGAGGGCACTGAGGCAGCGTAAAAAACATGACAGGTTTCAAATCTTGGCCGAAGCTTCATAGGCTGAGCATGACACTTGATTATTGTTATAGCATCATTTCTCACCTTCATATGATTCATGATTGCTTTTATGGCTTTGGGCACCCATTCCTACAGACTTGGACAAATCCACTAAAAAACAGTGTAAAAATCCCCATTATGCCCAGATTTTTCCAAGGCAGTATACGGGCTGGACAATCGCGTTGCTGCATGCCATTAAATTATTTAAAAATATATAAAAATTTCATTGGGTTGATGGTTACTCAGGTAGTTCAACCACCCCAGCCCGTGGCCAACTGTTTCCAACTGCTGAAACTACTTGGAGGGACTATAAAAAGCCCTCATGTGTATGGCCTAAGGGAGAGAGAGAATTATTGATATGAAATACTGCTTTAAAACAGAGTGTAACATCAATAATTTTCTCAGGCCATACACATGAGGTGCTTTTATACTCCCTCCAAGTAGTTTCAACAGTTGGAAACAGTTGGCCACGTGCTGGGGTGGTTGAACTACCAAAGTAACCATCAACCCAGCCCGAAAATAGGGAATTTTTATATATTTTTTAATGATTTTAATGGCATACGCAGAAAAGTGCAGTTGGACTCGCGTATACACGCGGAAAAGTCTGGGCATAATCGCATATGGGGATTTTTACATTGTTTTATAGTAGATTTGTCCAAGTCTGTAGGAATGGGTGCCCAAAGCCATAAAATAAATCATGAATCATATGAAGGTGAGAAATGATGCTATAACAATTATGTACTTTCACTCCAAATTTCAGCCAATTTGGAGAAGATTTTGTCATTTTTGAAAATTTTGGTTGCAAAACAGGTTTTTCCGCCCGACGCGTCGTGCCACGCGACGCGCGCTTATGATTAGGACATCTTCTGGAGGAAAACTTGAAATTTTTAGATTTTTTATGAAAATTTATGCATTCTTAGGAATGGCTGAGAAATTTCATCAAGTTCTAGGTTGTTTAAAGGGTCAAAAACACCTTGAAAATGGCCTTTCTGCCACTTTTTGCACCAGCAGGAACCATTCTTGGGATATTGCAGTTTTGGAGGGGAAAATGACATCCAAATCGAATAATTCCACTTGGGTTGGATAGTAGACAAGTAGGGCTTTCCAACGAGCTATCATGAGCTCAATTTTGACTTCAGGAAGTGCCTCAAAAACAGGTCCAAAGTGGTGTGACGCATTGAGTTTTTGGGCACGACGCATAGAGAAATTTGGCCTCATTTTGACTCTTCAGCTCAGAAATTCGCCCAATTTTGACTAGTTTCACTTTTGGATGTAATTTTTGATCTATCTTGATGTAAATTTGGCATTTTTTTACTGGTTCTAGAGGATTCATTCACTAAAAAGGTGAAAATTGAGTGAATGGATCAGTTTCCTAGCATATAGAGGTAAGTTGTTTGGCTGCCTAGATTTTAGTTCCATGTTTAGAATTGGTTGAAAGAGCTCCTAGAAGTATGAGCTTGACCCCTAGAGGCATGGGAAGGGGTTAGGATGGTCTATATGATGTATTTTCTCAATCATTTTTAGAGGTTGGACTCTTGGGAAAAGTTTGGCACTCCATTGTACATCCATATTTCAGTTTTCGCAAAGGAAAGACCAGAGTTTTGCAGCACTTGTTGGGATCCTTGTGGCTTCTGAGTTTTGATGATGTTTCTTCTCATGTTATTGTAAGTTCATTAATGTTATGTTTATGCCATTTTCTCTATGCTTCTGAATTAAAAAAATTAGTGTTCGAGATAGAATTCATTGATTTGCTGGTGCTCTGCCTTAGACTTTTGTTTAGTTTTATATGTTTTCTTCAGTTTGAAGAGGATCCTTGTACTCTCTTGCCCTCTTCAGCTCCTCAACAGTATTTTCCATCTATTCATTCGATATTTATACATCAAAGCCATTTCCTACCCTGCCCCAACTTGAACTCTGCAAGAATTTGGCCTCATCCCCAAGCCCAAAAATTGTTTTTCCCTTTTTCCAACAAAAACCCCTAAAAATCAAAATAAAACACTCCTATTTGTTTATCTAGCCTAAGATTAGTTGTTGTTTTATTCATCTCAAGCCCATTTGAATATTTTCCTTGAGATTGACCCGGAGAGAGCCCTCTCTTGTCCTCGTAGGGCTAGCTACGAGGCTGAGCGTGGTTTGGTGTTGTCCTTTTTCTGCCTTATTTCAGCCTAAGGTGGATTTGGGAACTAAAAAAGGGAAAATCTGGCCTCAGCTTCTTGATTATGAACACATCCCATTCAAATGTAGGCGATGTCACGAGTATCGGCACTTGTATAAATCATGTCCTTTAAATGTACCTGAGTAGTAAGCCCCTAATTCTCCAAAGCAGCATCGCCAGCAAGATGATGGGTTTACCACTGTTACAAGTAAAAAATGCAACAACAGAGCTTCTACTACTGCTTAGACCAGAGGTCCTTTGCCAAACCCTCAAGTTCAAAAATCGGTACTTAACCGTTATGACATTTTGTAGGAGGAAGGTGAACCGTCGACAGTGGCGGATGAGGACTTGTCACTGGTGGAACTTTTGGATGAAGGCACTGAGCCGGGTCATGAAACACCAATAATGAAAACCCAGGCAAAAAATTTAAAGGCAGCCCTGGAAAGTGGTGAGACTGATGATAGTAACATGTTGGATTATGGATGTAGAACATAACAAAGACAAACTAAGTGCTAAGGAAAAAGTGTTTGAACATCTTCTGTATGATTGGAAGAATCTGGATGACTGGTTCATTCCATAGGATTAGAAGAAATTATATAAATAAGCCTTTGAACATTATTTGATAGCCCAAGCGCATAAATAATTTCAACACATGGAACAAGCAGGTGGGAAAGTTGTTCATCTGCAACCTAAGCCGTCAAAAAAGCATGGGAGAAGAACTTTACAGGAATCAATTCAACTTGTCGGTGAAATTTTGATTAATATAGGAAATATAATACCATTAAAAACGGTATTCTAACAACTTCCCAAAGTTCCAAAATGAACGTAATCTCCTGGAATATACGAGGCCTTAATAGCAAAGGCAAGCAACGATATTTGCGAGAATGGTTGAAAGTGGAAAAACCCCAAGTCATGTTACTTCAAGAAACAAAAGTTACTATTCAGAAGCTCCATCAGATTATTCAATATTTTAAACTTCCTTTCGATGTTATTTCAATTGATTCCATAGGTTTGGTAGGGGGACTAGCTACCTTATGGAACTCGGTAGAAATTGTGGTAGACGGATGGATCGGTCTTCCTATAATTCTGACTGGGAATTTTCGACAAATCGGGTCTGCAGAAAAAATATTAATCTCCGCTGTTTATGGTCCTCCAATTCCAGGAGAAAGAGAGGATTTTCTTCAGAGTATACGAAATCTTCATACTATGCATCAAGAGAAATATTGGCTTCTACGAGGTGATTTCAACATGATTTTGAATTTGACAGAAAAGAAAGGGGGAATAAGAAGAGAAGACCCAGAGATGAAAATTTTTAGGGATTTGCTCACTGATTTACGTTTAGTCGATATTCCTATGGTCAATGGGAAATTTACTTGGAATAATCACCGTGGAGAAAAACATCAGGTAGCATCACGCTTGGACCATTTTCTTGCTTCAGAAGCCTTGATCAGCCTAGATTTATATTATGAGGTAGAAATTTTACCTATGATTGGATCAGATCATTGGCCTATTTGCATAGACATTGATGTTAAAGGTACTCCGAAAAATAGACCTTTTCGATTTGAATTATTTTGGCTCAGGGATCCTGGATTTTTGGAAAATGCTAAAAATTCGTGGAAGTCTAACCAACCTGTAGGCAGAAATAAGATGCACTCTTTTCAGCTCAAATTAAAGCAACTCAAAGCAGAAATAAAACGGTGGAATCGAGAAGAATTCTGTAATATTCAACAGGATCAGATTTATTTACGAGAACAAATGAAAGATATTCAACAACAAATGATCCTTCTTGGCAGAACAAAAGTTCTATCAATTGAGGAAGGCCAAACTTTAAGCCTGCAAGAAGAACGTCGGAAACAGGAAGAGATTTTATGGAAGCAGAAATCACGAGTGAAATGGTTAAAGGAGGGTGAGAGAAATACTAATTTTTTCCATAAAACAATGGTACAACGAAGACAGGATAATCAGATTTTTTGTTTGAAGGATCAAATTGGTACTCGATTGCTTCAACATGAGGCTATGGAAAAGGAATTGGTAAATCATTTTAAAAATATGTTAACAGAATTTGTCCAAAATAGAAAATCTTCCATTGATAAAATCACTGCTCACATCTCGGTTGTGGTAACCAAGGAACATAACTTAGCTTTGCTAAGAGCAATTAGCTTACAAGAAGTGGAAGAAGTAGTGTTCCATATGCCTCGGAATAAAGCTCCTGGGCCTGATGGATTTACTACAGAGTTTTTTAAAGTCGCTTGGACTTTCAGGGGTCACGATATTTTGGAAATAGTTCAGGAATCAAGGCGGCATCAG
Source organism: Pinus albicaulis (assembly GCA_034641835.2). Classification (NCBI taxonomy): domain Eukaryota; kingdom Viridiplantae; phylum Streptophyta; class Pinopsida; order Pinales; family Pinaceae; genus Pinus; species Pinus albicaulis. Next base: position 511,646,721 of record CM076574.1, on the reverse strand, counting down.
AATGTTTATCCAGCTTTGAATGCCACCTTTGTCACTCTCATTCCTAAACAGGAAAAGTCTGATACCCCTGTGGTCTTTCGACCCATTTCTCTATGTAATGTTATCTGTAAGATCCTCTCAAAAATTATGGTTAATATAATAAATCATTTTTCGCCAAGGCTAATTTCTCTTGAACAAATAGACTTTGTCAAGGGCAGACAAATCTTAGACGGAATTTTGATGGCTCAGGAGGCGATTCACTCTTTGAAGGTTCTCAAAAGGAAAGGCATGCTAATCAAAATAGACCTTTATAAAGCATATGATCATCTTAATTGGAATTATTTGCTTGGGGTCCTGAGAGCATTTGGCTTTGAAGACAGTTGGATTCAATGGCTACGGTCTTATATTTCTTCTCCAAATTTCTCCATTTTACTCAATGGAGTACCATGTCAACCTTTTAATATCACTCGAGGCCTTATTCAAGGAAAACCATTATCTCCATTTTTATTTATTATCGCTGTGGAAGGATTAGGAAGACTCATCAAGGCTCATTGTGCAGAAGAGAAGCTTCAAGGTCTACACCTCTGGGGAGCAGATCTTCCCTTGACACATCAATAGTTTGTTGATGATATTCTATTATTTTGTGAAGCTTCGTTGAGAAAGACTTAAGTTATTTTAAATATTCTGGATATTTTTATGGAAGCTTCAGGTACCCTCATTAATCCTGACAAATCTAATGTTTATTTCTTCAATTCTAATATTGCAACTCAAAAATTTCTGGCAAGAATGCTTGGGTTCAATATTGGCTCTTTTCCTCTGAAGTATTTGGGAATGAACTTAAATACCACTCCAGTAAGAATCATTGATTGGAAGGACCTCATTATAAAAGTTTAGAAACCAATTCATAACTAGGCATTCCGTGTGCTGAATGCTCCTGGCAGACTTATTTTGTTAAAGTCGGTGCTCCAATCTCTTCCTCTATATCAATTATCAGGAAGGGCTTGTCCTAAGAATGTTTGCAATCAGTTAGTCAATCTCTTTAAGAAGTTTTTATGGCAAGGAGCCCACGCTAATAGAAAATGGGCTCTACTGGCTTGGGAAAAACTTATTAAACCTAAATCTGCAGGAGGCTTGGGACTGAGCGATCCATCTATTTTAAATAATTTCATTGGGGAAAAATTGTGGTGGAATTGGTTACAATGAGGCCATGATCTTTGGAAGCATATTTGGGAAACAAAATATGATATGCCACATTCCATTGTGGGAAAATTGAAAGTTGACATAGTACCAAAAGGCTCTTCAATTTGGACTCTGGCCGCAATGAACATGAATCTCATTAGATCTCATATTTTCTGGGAAGTGAGAGAAGGCAGCATGACACTGTTTTGGTAAGATTCATGGCAGCAGAGAGACAAACTATTTAGTCGATTTGACTTAGGAAAAATCTTTCTTTTTACCAATACACCAAACTGTAGATTCATTAATTCCTATTGGTGTCAGCGTCAACAGAGTCAATGGAGGATTTGAAAGGATAAAAGACATTGGCCACAGGCTCTAGATACACACCAATGGGAAAATTTTGCAAAAGAGCTTAAATCAAGGAAACTCTTCTCTACAACGAGTAGTGATATTCTACGTTGGGGTTATCAAACAAAAGGGATGTTCACTATCAAGGAAGGATATCATATTCACTCTCAAAATGATATGAATAATGAAAGACTACTCTGGAAGAAAATATGGGCAGTAAAACATTGGCCAAAGGTAGAATACTTTCTATGGTTATTAAGTCATCGTAAGATTTTGACATGGGACAATCTGCAGAAGTGTGGAATTCTTGGCCCCTCCCGATGTTATCTGTGTCACACAGCAACTGAGACAATCGAACATCTTCTAAATACCTGCCCCATTATAGAAACCTTTTGGACGAGTCTTTATAATTTATTTCGACAAAAAGATAGAGATAATACGAATATCACTGAAACCATTAAAAAATGGTGAAAAGGTGGATTTAAGTGTGAAGTGCTGAATCGAGCTTGGAGATTATCCATTGGGTTTCTTTTATGGAACATATGGAAAGAAAGGAATCATCAGCTCTTTCGAGAGGAGGAGAAATATTTGAGCCAAATCTAGCAGACTCTGATTGAAAATATTTAAGAAATAATCTTAGTGGAAAAATGGACAGAGGAAGATTGGCAGGTGACAGGTATTGAGGCCCAAATACTTACCATTTTAAATTTAAAACCTCAGATGTTACACCAAAACCTTTGGCAATTTAAAAGTCCAACTCCTATTGTAGGTGATCGGTGGAATGCTCCTCAGCTTGGTTTCGTAAAACTAAATTATGATAGTGCTTCAAAAGGTAATCTGGGTCAAGCAGGGGCTGGAGGGATCTTTCGCAACTTTAAAGGGGCATTATGTCGAGTTTATGCTTTAGATTTGGGTTATGCTACCAATAATGAGGTAGAATTAATGGCGGTAAAACAAGGATTGCTGATTGCTAAATGAGAAAACTATCAGACTCATTGTAGAGGGTGATTCGGCCATGGTTATAGCAGTCCTATGTAAATTTCAAGAAGGCTCAACTTGGGATAAGGTCAGTAAAAGTTGGATAACGGAAAATCTAATTTAGGAAATAAGTATCCTGATGAATGAAATCCAGTATTTTCTCTCGACACACATTCACAGAAAAGGTAATGCGTCGACAGATTACTTAGCCAATTGGGGATTCAAACATAATGAGAGATGTTTGGATGCTCAGCCAACTGATCGAATCTGGAATATCGAACTGCATTCTTTTCAACTAATTACAGCCAATGATCTCAGTGAAAGTGTTGTTCCCCGATCAGGGTGGGATGACGACAGTGTGACGCCATAGGTCACCACATGGGTGCCGTGTCAGCTGCCTATCATGTTTCATTTATGGTAAGCTTAATGTGCCGCCTCGCATGCTTAAAAATTATGGTTTTACCTTATTGCATTAGTTGGTGGATAGGAAAAATCATCCCATGGCAGCAGGATCAGGAGGGTATTAGTTGTATTTGCTAGTCTCGAGATGTTCTTCTTCTGCATGCCAACGAACAACTCTATGCGGAGTTGAGGAAGCGACAGGAGTGGGCCGAGAAGTGTTGGGTGACTATGTATGTTATGGTTTCTTTACTCAGTTTTCTGCATCTTTCACCAATGTATTCAGAGCTTCTAAGTTGTTTTCAGAATTGTCTCCGATGCAAGCTCTCTTTCTAGGTTTATCTTCTCTGCATGTCATGGTTGAAGGGATACATTTTCATATTCAACCTTGTTTTTGAAGTCTTGGGTTTTCCTTTTTTTTCATGGGTTCCAATAGTTGTCTTTCTCCTATTATGTCCCGTTGTTCCTTTCCACTTGGGCTTGAATTGTTCGACTATCCTCTGTTGCCTTTTTGTGATGATAATCAGTGTCTCTCCATGGATAATACTGGGCTTTTTCCTCATGGGGTTATTTGAAGGTTCAGTACTAGCACTGAATTTCATTTTTTGAATCGCACTACTGTTCTGTTTTTGTACTTTCTTCCATTCATGTTTTCTAGCAGTCTCTCTGTCACCCATGTCCTAACCTGGGAGGACATTATGTCTTTTCTGAAGTTGGCTGGGTTTATACATCTTTTCGCTAGTTTTCAAATTGCTCAGGTCTTTATTGTCCCTTGAGCGATTGAACGGTTTTTCTTATCTTGCCCCGGCTCCCCTTTGTAAATGGTACACTCCCTCCGTTATTTCGATAGCTCGCATTCTACAACGTTTGTCTCCCCTTTGCAAATGGTCCAATCCCTCTGTTGTTTCGATAGCTCACATTCTATAGTGTTTCTCTGGTCTTACCCTGGTTTGGTTTCACGTCATCAGGCTGGGAGCTCCTTAATTTTTGGTTATCCATATGGGTTTTAGTCTGTGTTCTAAGATTTCCCTCTTCGTTACTGTCCGCTACAAAGGGTTTTTATCAGTCAAAGAAACTAATAGGTGTCTTCAGCTAACAATGACTAAGGGAAAGGGTAGGAAAATTCCTTCCACTCTGGCTACTGAAACAAGTAAAAGAGGGTGGAAGACTCATCAACAAACGCTTGAAATTTTAGCAAAAAGTTATGAGACTGGTACTTCACAGGAGATTCAGAAGTTTATTCAGGGATGGGAGAGGGACAATACTGATGAGAAGCATGACATGCAAAGCCAGTAAGAAGAACTGAATTTCCTATCGGACCGAGGTAACACCAGGGGCAAAGTTTCGTTATTTCAGCAATATGTCAAAACATATTGGAAAATTAAGTGTGTTTTGGAAAAAGCATTGCTCAGTAAACAGGAAACCCAAATCAGCTCCTTCATACTGTTTGAGCTTCATCGAATTAAACAGGAAATGCGGAGATTTGATAAGATACAAGTACAAGCTAATGCGCGAATGGCACGGATGGAGCAGCAACTACTTAATTTGCAGCAAGTTGAGCTACCAGGGTCTATTGCTAAAGACCCTACTGTTGTTAAGTCTTCGGATGGTTAATTTCTTTCTAAGTTTCTTTTTTCATGGTTTTTGTCGATATTACATCAAGTATCTATTTTATCTGTAGTTTCTATGGACATAGTTAGGGTATTTTAGCTATTCATCGAAGAAAAAAACAATACTACTATTGGTCGGGTTATAATTTTTTGAGGTGGCCAATAGACCTGGTTTCCTTCGGGTAGGTTGAGGTTATCAAGACTATTTATTTTTGTATATAAAATTTCTCTTTATATAATAGAAAATAGAGAGGTCCTACGAAATTCACAAAAAAAGAGAAAAAAAGATGCCAGTATATTCTCGTTGTCGCCACTATTTCAATGAATGAAAATCAAAATCATAACTTCCTCGCATATCTAAATCATATGTTTAAACCTTGACCAAAATAATTTTTTACCAAATCATATTAAAATTTTACTGTGCCTTTTATGTATCACCATGTATGAGGATTATAGAAAGATAAATATAAATATCAAATTAAAAATAAAAATACATTGACACTTGGCTGTTGTTACTAAAACCTATCCCATAACCTAAAATATGTGTTACTTTTATGGTGGTCAGCTTTTACGGTGGCCAGAGCTATTGTAACACTCTTGATTTAAATTTAACTTCTAGGGAAGTTTTATTTATATTAAGCATTGAAATTAAAAATATATTGAAACGTGGTTGTGTTCCTCTTAATTAAGGTATCTGTTACAAGTTAAAACAATTGTGGGAGATTTTATTTATATTAAACATTTTATATTAAAGAGTAAAATTAAAAATACATTGAAAATTTATATATTGGCATGTCCAATAAAACATGGTCTAGAGGCCCATCTTTGAATTATTACAGCCCTCTCCATTTACATTTTAATGTAACTATAATAGTGTTTTTTTAATATTTTGGTATGTAGTTTGTTTTTTTCGTTATTAGATTTTAATATAATAAGATAAACTTTATCATTAAATTTGTATTTAGGTATTTAGTTTTTTTATTAGATTTAATCTATTATTAATATTATTAAGTTTTGATTAATGTAGTGAAAATAATATTTTCTTTATAACAGTATAATGTTTTATTAAGATTTTTATAATATTAATAATAAGTTTGTTAAGTTTATAATAATATTATTTTTTCATAGTTTTTAAACCATAAATTAGTCTTATAATTTCTTTAATTTTATAATAAAATAGTAATAGTAATATTAATAACATTAATAATTCACATTTTAATATTAATATTATTATTTTTAATTGATTAATATTAATAAATAATTAATCAATATTAATATTAATTAATATTGATGTTAATATTAATAATATTATTAATATTAATTTATAGCATTATTTTTATTAATATTGGTTAATTATTTATTGATATTATTAATATACATAATAGGTAAAAGTATATATTGACCAACTATGTTTTAATTTTTTAATTTTAGGTTATTTTATGATTTTATATATTTATACTTTATAATATTTAGATTTTCTAAATTTTAATTTTCATATTTTTATAATATTAAGTTTTCTAATTTAGAGCCCCAATTTTATAAACTCAATATTAAAAACCTTACAATAATAAAAATGACATTAATAACATTAACATTTTAATATACACTAAAAATAATATTAATAATTAGTATTTAAATAATGATGATTATGATTTATACTAAAAACTATATTAATAATGAAAATGACATTTTAATTATTATTAGAAACAATATTATTAGTAACATTATTAATAATAATAACAATATTATTAAAAACATCATTAATATAATATTCACTATGTTTATTTAAAATTAATGTTCATAATTGTATTAATAACAATAAGTTTCAAACACGATTAAGGTTTATTCAAATTATTAATAACATTTAAACTATAATAATAATATTAATAGCATTTTATTAATAATATTAATATGATTAGTTACATTAGTATTGTTAATATAAATCCTATTAACATTAATATTGATAAATACTATTAATAATGTTTTCTTTATAATAATAAATATGTTTTTTATTAATATACTTTTTAAAATTATATTCACTCTAAAAATATGATGATTAATATTATGAATGATATTACTATTGATACCAAAGTTATCACTATTAATATAAATAATATCAAGATCATTAGTGGTAAATAACTTTATTGATACTAAAATTTACACTATTAATATAAATAATATTACGATTATTAGTGATAAATAACGTAATCATTCTAATTAAACATGGTAAAATAAACTCAACCATATCCATACATGGTCAAACATTGCCATCATATTTAATCATTGTCACTCATGCTCGAAAATACACAACCATAGTTAGCCGTATTCAACGATAGTAGCCTATGGTCAAACATGGTCAAACATAGTAGTCTATTGTCAACCTTGCTCAACCATACTAACCTATGGTCTTCCATGGTCAACCATAGTAAGCTATGGTCATCCTTTGTCAACAATTGTAATCATTCTAATAAAACATGGTAAAAAAACTCAACCATGGTCATATTTGGTCAAACCTTTCCAACATAGTTAATCGTTGTTACTCATTATCAGAATACACAACATTACTTAACCATATTTAATCATGGCTATTCTTTATAATACTAACCCTAAGGTTTAATATTATTCCATTGGGTTTGTAATGTTAGGGTTTAATAAACCCTGGGGTTTATTAATAATTTGGGTTTATACTATTAATCCAAAGGATTTATAATGTAAATCCTTGGGTTTATAATATTAATACTAGGGTTTTTAATACTTTGGTTTATAATACTAATACGAGGGTTAATAATATTCCATTGATTTTATAATGTTAGGGTTTAATAAACTCTTGGGTGTATTAATATTTTGAGTTTATAACATTAATCTCAAGCATTTATAATATGTATCCCACATATCCCTTGGGTTGTTTTCATCCGTTTGGTTTCTAATATTAATCCCTTCTGTTTATTAATTATTTGATTTTATAATATTGATAATCATTTATGTTTATTGATCCATTTGGTTTATAATATCAATTTCATAGATTTATAATATTAATAATCTCGATGTTTTATTAATCCCTTGAGTTTCTAATGTCAATAAACGCTTGGGTTAATTAATATTTTGGGTTTTCTTGGATGCGGGTATTTAATAGTACAGGTAAGTTGATGGATTTATGGGCCGGCAAGTGGCATAGCCATATGGCCACCCATAATATCACACAACTCGCATTTAATCGATCAACTGCTACTCTTTACTCTGACTTAATGCTGCTCTTCTGTCAATACTCGACCTCCCTCCCTCAGCTCTTCAAAATGGCTTCCTCCGGAGGTTCTTTGTCTGCTCCAGTGCCTCTAAATTGCAAATTTACCCTTGCAATCACGGAACCGAGCTATCGTACGACTACAGGGAGACTTTGCCATATTGTTTGTTGTATCGAACTAGTGTCTGGCAGCCATTTCACACAGAGTCTGCTCTGTAACCTGAACTTTTCCTCTGAGCCCTTGGTGACTGATTTCTCCACCCCCAGTGCGCACATCTTCTTCACGCCTGCACCTCATAGTCAGTCCAATCTCTCCAGTGTTAGCATGCCTCATTTGCGCTAGAGAATGCGCTGTCATAGAGGCAGCAGTCGAGGAAAAATAGTTCAGTCATCGCCCTCATCTTTCTCTAACCCCTCTTCCCCCTTGTCAGACCATTTTTCTGCACACTACCTAGCTACGTGCAGTGATTGGGGTTGGGCTCGAAATGCTAGCTCTCATCCTATGCAATCTCATCCCTTAGGCTAACCTCCTAACGATGCATCATTTGGATGTTGCTATCCCCTCATATCCTACCCACTCTACCAGATCCCAGCAGCTTAGTCATTCAGCTCATTTTCATTATAGGTGTACCCTAGACCGACCATGCATCACTGCAACCATTACTGTTTCGTTTAAGTAGGAGCACCAAAGCTCCGAAGGCTTCACCATGGAGAAGACAACAACTGCTTAGGGTGCACCCTCAGAACTCAGGAAAGGTAGTCCTATCCCAAAACGAAGCAGAATTTAGGATAGCGAAAGCAGTGAAGAATAGGAACGCAGCAAAATCGGCCACTTCAACGCCTGTAAGAAAGCAGAGGATGACACCGATGAAAATTAGGTAGCGGAGGATGATCTTGAAGCTTACAGATGTCTGATTGTTGAAGAACAACCATCTTCCCCAAATGACATCTAGACCATCAAGTTCTATCAGGTTTTTGTTTCCCATCTCCCAGCCTTATGGGTCTACTTCTAAGTTTTTAATCGAAGCTGTCAGTTTTGGAGTTATTTCAAAAGCAGTATCTTTATATTATGATATGCTAGTTTCCCCTATCAGGGTAGCAACTATACTTCTGACTGGACTAGTTTCCCTCTTATGGGTAGTCAATTTCTTGTTTTTTTTGCTGAATTATGCCATGAACTTGGGCTAGCACTACAAAGGCCTGAGCCTCCTTGTACTATTTTGTTACACTAATAGAATTTATACTTATTTAGAAAAATAAATAAAAATATTTTGGCTTTATAATATTAATATCAAGGATTTATAATATTAATCCTGTAGGTTTATAATATTCAAATCCCATGGTTTATAATACTAACCCTAGGGTTTAATATTATTCCCTTGGGTTTATAATTTTAGGGTTTAATAAACCCTTGAGTTTGTTAATATTTTGGATTTATAACATTAGACCCAAGGATTTATAATGTTAACCCATTGTGTTTACAATATTACTATTATGGTTTATAATATTAACCCTAGGGTTCATAATACTTGTGTTTATAATACTAACCCTAAGGTTTAATATTATTCCATTGGTTTTATAACGTTAGGATTTAATAAACTATTGAGATTATTAATATATTGGGTTTATAATACTCATCCCAAGGATTTATAATGTTAGTCCTTTTGGTTGATAATATGATTGAATGTGGTCTACCATTGCAAAAATTTGGAGATATAATCTATCATAGAAAACCCTTTGGTTTTTAGTTCTTTTGGTTTATAATATTAATAATCCCTTGGGTTTATTAATCTCTTCATTTTAAAATATTGATTAGATTATGGTATATTAATTTTTTAGGTTTTTGTGTTTAAAATATTAATTCTTAGGGTTTATTAATCTCTAGTGTTTTTAATATTAAACCCTTGACATTATTGATCCCTTAGCTTTTTAATATTTATACCTTGGGTTCACCAATTCCTTTAGTTTATAATATTAAACTCTTGGGTTTATTAGTTTTTTTTGTTTATAATATTAATAATCCCTTTGGTTTTTTAATCTCTTGAGTTTAAAATATTGATTAGATTATGGTATATTAATTTTTTATGTTTTTATTTCTAAAGTATTAATTCTTAGGTTTTATTAATCTCTTGTGTTTTTAATATTAAACCCTTGTCCTTATTGATCCATTAGGATTTTAATATCTATCCCTTGGATTCACCAATTCCTTTATTTTATAATATTAAACCGTTTGGTTTATTAGTTCTTTTGGTTTATAATATTAATAATTCCTTGGGTTTATTAATCTCTTCAATTTAAAATATTGATTAGATTATGGTATATTAGTTTTTTAGGTTTTTGTGTTTCAAATATTAATTCTTAGGGTTTATTAATCTCTTGTGTTTATAATATTAAACTTTTGGCCTTATCGATCCCTTAGGTATTTAATATTTATCCCTTGGGTTCACTAATTCCTTTAGTTTATAATATTAAACCCTTGGTTTTATTAGTTTTTCTTGTTTATAATAATTATAATTCCTTTCGTTTATTAATATCTTGAGTTTAAATTATTAATTATTAGGGTTTATTAATTTCTTAGGCTTTTGAGTTTTAAAATATTAATTCTCAGGGTTCATTAATCTTTGAGTTTTCTAAATATTTGGGTTGGTAATGTTAGCACCCAATCTGAACCTCAGGCTGAAAAAGGCCAAATCATGGTAACAACTAAACCACGCTCAGCCTTGTAGCTAGCCCTACAAGGACAGGAGAGGGCTCTCTCCGTAGAATAGATATTCAATAAAATGGTAATGAAATGATTTTAGGCTAGGTATATAAATGGGAAAAAGAGTTTTGATGAATTACTGAAATTTCAGGGATGTATGGGACAAGAAGACAGTATGAACTAAGGAATTAAATCGGGATACAGAATATTTCATAGGGCAAGATAGGCAGGAGGTTTAGCAATCAAGTCTAAATAAGATGAAATGGAAAGACTGTTGAGAAGCTGAAAAGGGCATAATAAATGAATCCTTTTCAAACATAATAAAATACACAGAGTATGAATGATTCCCCAAGGCAGAGCATATAAAATGGATTCTACCTTTCTAACTTGAAAACATTCAACTGGAGATGTTAATGAATGAATGGTGTAACATAACAATGTACATATGAAACATAAAGGAGAAACATATGCTAAAACTCATACCACATGAATCCCATAAATCAAAGCTGCATCAATTTATTTAATTCCCTGCCAAACTGTACAACGGAGCGCAGAGCTCACTGCCACACTATTCCCCTACTTCTGAGTTTTTAGACCTCAGACTTTCCCCTTGCAAATAATTAGAATTTACAATAAATAGACGAATTTTTCCGGAATACAAATCGATGGAAGGGGAGAAATCACAACTGAAGATAGAAGGCCAAAAGCCAACAGTCTCTTCGTAAAGGAAGAGTTGCATTACATCTGGCCAGTGAGAAGGCAAAAAATTGTAACGTAGATTTCTCTACAACGTAACTGAAGATGTGACTGTTACAATTTGGGTCTAGGCCTTTGGATGTCGCTTTGCTTTCCATTATTCCTTTTGAATAACTATCCTTTAATAAGATGTCGTTGCAGTAAACTAGAATAAACTGAAATAATGCCTTACGTCAAGGGAAATAGTGAATAAGAAGGAAGGGAGAAGAGGCGGGACCAACATCTTAATCACAATCGGGATCGGGGAGCAGGAAAATATATACAAAATAAAAGTTTTGATGCGGTTGGATTAAACCATGGGAAGTCCTTTAATAAATGTAATCAAATGCGATTTTGGGACTTACAAAGGGGATAGGGCCTTTACATTATAATGGGGAGTAATTGTTGTATGGTGGGCCCAGGGATAAAATCACAATCGCAATATTGTAATTTGCGATGGGAATTTTGCGATGGGAATTTGCGACGGGAATTTTGTGACGGGAATTTTGCGATGGGAATTTGCGATGGGAATATTGCAATGGGAATTTGCGATGGGAATTTTGCGACGGGGATTTTGTGATGGGAATTTTGCGATGGGAATTTGTGATGGGAATATTGCGATGGGAATTTGCGATGGGAATTTTGCGATGGGAATTTGCGATGGGAATTTGCGATGGGAATTTGTGGTGGGAATTTTGCGACGATCGCACATCGCACATCGCAAATTCCACATCAAAAAGACACTTGAATCTCTAAACTTGCGATCTTGCGATTTTGCGCTAAAGTGGTGGGGTTTATATATATGATATAAATTTGTTATAAAGTTTGTGGGGTATTGGTCGGAGAAGTGTTTAAGGGGAGGGACTTTGTAATATGAAGTTTTTTATTATAAAGTCCAAAGGCATGGAGGGGAAGTGGTTGGGTAATAAAATCGTATATTTTATTAAATGATTTACAATGCGATATTATAATCGGAAGGGGGAAGGAAGGGGTTTTTAAAGGGATTTGAACATAAATTTAAAGGGGAAACATGGGAAATAGGTGGGGCTTAGGGAATAGAGGGCTTTTACTTCACTTAAGCATAAAATTCAATCCAGAAGCCAGTTCTGAGAGTGTAGTATACCGTTGGAAAGCTCTTTCCGGACTCTTTATGATGGATTTGCTTTGAAGATGATCTGGTGCTGAACATGCCGTGGAAAAATTCTTTGAAGGCAGGGACCTCACTTTCTGGAGATAATAGCTTATGAATTGTGACTGAAAGGAAAAGTATCATGCTTTCACCTCAAAACCATGTTTTGAGGTGAAGCTTGCATCAAGCTGAACAAATGATATCTCTGATCTTCTTAGTGTTGTGAATTTGTATTTATTGACTTCCTCATGACCTTGATGATCTTTATTTGACACTTGACTCGTTGATTTAACCATGGTGAGACCTTAGAGACTAATGAGACCCATCCTATGACCTATTGATACGATTTTGAGACTGAAAGTGACTCATGACTGAAGACCATAGGGAGAAAAATCAGCAAGTATCTCGTGAGGGTAAACTAATAAAAAATTACTACCATCAATGAGTCCATGACCTAGCGGAATGGTGAAATTGATTATTATGGGACTCCTAATATGCAAATGCAAAAGAGCAGTTTTGATCACTGATGGCAGTACGACTAGACTGACACTAACATTGGCTCCAATGGGGATGGTAGCTCCTCTGGAGGTGCCAAGAACACCGTAGACCAAGTAGCCTTGTCCATTGGGCATGGAGTCAAAAAAAAATGCTGAAAACTGACACGAGTGCAAACTAAAAGAGACTTGACTCAAAAAACTAAGTCAAGAGTGACTCAAAACTAACTAAGACAACACTCAACATTTGAAGCTTGATGGCCGTACATGACCACCTATTTTTCTTACAAGACAATGGACCATCAGGCTATATCAAAATGCCAATGTAACCAATCAAGCATATGCCTCCTTGATTGATTCTCCTGATTAGATCCTCTGGTCAACAATAGATACTTGCAACTGGGAATCCAAAAAACTTAGTTGACCAAGATCTCCTTCATCACTGAATACTGCAATAATTACGTTCACTGCTGACTGCAACAGATTTTCCATTGGATCCTGAGAAACATGAAGATTTACCTCCTGCTGAAGAGACAAGATGTCTTTTTATCTTGATTCTGATCTTTCTTCATAATGTACTTTAGTAAGAGTATGTTCCTGGTCTTCAAAAAATTATAAACCAGTAGATGAGCAAGTTTCCTCTTGAAAAAACATTTCAAAGCATCAAACATAGGAAGAAGAGTCTGAAGGGCAGTCCTGAATGCTCGGGTATTCTGTAGTTTGTATATATTGCTGAGCATCTTCATATGATATGACAACCAGACTGTCATGTTTCTTATTATGTTCATCAATTTTTAGAGAAGAAAGTTCAGATGGTTCTTGAGATCCAACATTTTCATTTCTGTCATCTACCACAGATTCATCCAAAGAAACCTTTACGCTTATTTGAACGAATATCTCATCTTGTTGTTCATTAATGGAATGGATTACCTCCTCGTGAAGATATAGTTCTGATGGGATGAGAGCGTTTAGATCCGTAGCTCTGTTTTCTTCATTTGAGGTGTCCTCAACAATAGAGCACTCCATGATGGGATCAGGAACAGCATACTCGTTATCACATTTTGAGTCCAGATCTGGCTCAACGTTATCACTATGTGAGATTGGAACATCCTTTAGCGGCATCTCATCCTTTGTTTCAATCAAATCTGAATTAAAACCTTTCCTTTCATCATTTTCAGCTATATAAAGATCTTCAGCTTGCTGATCTTGATGAGTATCCTCTAAAATTTCTGCGCGCTGCTGAAATGGATTTTCATACAATGCTTCCATGATTTCTTCATCCATGAATTCATCGTCTCCATAAAAATTCTCAAGATTTTCAATGAAACTATTAACATGTTTGCAACAATTCTGCACTAATATTAAGGATGGACAAGATTCTTTATATCTTTCGAAGAAGATGGTATGAAAATCTTTTAAACAATAAATACAACCAGGTGGAAAAATTTCATACCAAGATCGAGCTTCATCTTCTAGAGTAGCCATGAACATCTTCATCAAGCAATCTTCAAGAAAATCAATTTTGAACTGATGCACATGGATGTGGAATTTCACCAGATGAAGAGCAGCGTCATTACCTTCAACATTTCTGAACATAGGCAAATTCTGAAGCCAATCCACCTTGGGCATTTTATTTGGGAAACCTGGAATATGATCTCGGCTCATGGGAGCATACCTTCTTGCAATACGTTCCATCTTAAAAATATTTAAAGCTACTGATCTTCCTGCAGTGGAGTCACCATGAAGGATATGATTTTCTGGATCTTTCAGTGAATGGAGTCGCCAGGTGAATGTTTTCAGCCTTTATATACATCTTATTTGTTGTTCACCATCAACATTCAGATCTAAAATTTGTCATCCTTTACTGGGGGGGATATGCTTTACTGTTTCAAATAAATTAGGCTCCCCAGTATGGTCTCCAGAGATGTTAGCACCCAATCTGAACCTCAGGCTGAAAAAGGCCAAATTAGGGTAACAAATAAACCACGCTCAGCCTTGTAGCTAGCCCTACAAGGACAGGAGAGGGCTCTCTCCATAGAATAGATATTCAATAAAATGGTAATGAACTGATTTTAGGCTAGGTATTTAAATGGGAAAAAGAGTGTTGATGAATTACTAAAATTTCAGGGATGTATGGGACAAGAAGACAGTATGAACTGAGGAATTAAATCGGGATACAGAATATTTCATAGGGCAAGATAGGCAGGAGGTTTAGCAATCAAGTCTAAATAAGATGAAATGGAAAGATTGTTGAGAAGCTGAAAAGGGAATAATAAATGAATCCTTTTCAAACAGAAGAAAATACACAGAGTATGAATGATTTCCCAAGGCAGAGCATATAAAATGGATTCTACCTTTCTAACTTGAAAACATTCAACTGGAGATGTTAATCAATGAATGGTGTAACATAACAATGTACATATGAAACATAAAGGACAAACATATGCTAAAACTCATATCACATGAATCCCATAAATCAGAGCTGCATCACTTTATTTAATTCCTTGCCAAACTGTACAACGGAGCGCAGAGCTCACTACCACACTATTCCCCTACTTCTGAGTTTTCAGACCTCAGACCCCTCACTCGCAAATAAGTAGAATTTACAATAAATAGACGAATTTTTCCGGAATACAAATCGATGGAAGGGGAGAAATCACAACTGAAGATAGAAGGCCAAAAGCCAACAGTCTCTTTGTAAAGGAAGAGCTGCATTACATTTGGCCAGTGAGAAGGCCAAAAATTGTAACGTAGATTTCTCTACAACGTAACTGAAGATGTGACTATTACAATTTGGGTCTCGGCCTCTGGCTGTCGCTTTGCTTTCCATTATTCCTTTTGAATAACTAGATTTTAATAAGATGCCGTTGCAGTAAACTGGAATAAACTGAAATAATGCCTTACGTGAAGGGAAATAGTGAATAAGAAGGAAGGGAGAGGAGGCGGGACTAGCATCTTAATCGCAATCGGGATCGGGGAGCGGGAAAATATATACAAAATAAAACTTTCGATGCAGTTGGATTAAGCCATGGGAGGTCCTTTAATAAATGTAATAAAATGCGATTTTGGGACTTACAAAGGGGAAAGGGCCTTTATATTATAATGGGGAGTAAGTGTTGTATGGTGGGCTCGGGGATAAAATCACAATCGCAATATTGGAATTTGCGATGGGAATTTTGTGATGGGAATTTGCGACGGGGATTTTGCGACGGGAATTTTGCGATGGGAATTTGCGATGGGGAATTTTGCGATGGGAATTTGTGACGAGGATTTTGCGGCGGGAATTTTGCGATGGGAATTTTGCGATGGGAATTTGCGATGGGAATTTTGCGATGGGGATTTTGCGACGGGAATTTTGCGATGGGAATTTTGCGATGGGAATTTGCGATGGTCGCACATCCCACATCGCAAATTCCACATCAACAAGACACTTGAATCTCTAAACTTGCGATCTTGCGATTTTGCGCTAAAGTGGTGGGGTTTATATATATGATATAACTTTGTTATAAAGTTTGTGGGGTATTGGTCGGAGAAGTGTTTAAGGGGAGGGAAGTGGTTGGGTAATGGAGGGGAAGTGGTTGGGTAATAAAATCGCATATTTTATTAAGTGATTTACAATGCGATATTATAATCGGAAGGGGGAAGGAAGGGGTTTTTAAAGGGATTTGAACATAAAGTTAAAGGGGAAACATGGGAAATAGGTGGGGCTTAGGGAATAGAGGGCTTTTACTTCACTTAAGCACAAAATTCAATCCAGAAGCCAGTTTTGAGAGTGTAGTATACCGTTGGAAAGCTCTTTCCTGGCTCTTTCTGATGGATCTACTCTGAAGATGATCTGGTGCTGAACATGTTGTGGAAAAATTCTTTGAAGGTAGGGACCTCACTTTGCGGAGATAATAGCTTCTGAATTGTGACTGAAAGGCAAAGTATCATACTTTCACCTCAAAACCATGTTTTGAGGTGAAGCTTGCATCAAGCTGAACAAATGATATCTCTGATCTTCTTGGTGTTGTGACTTTGTATTTATTGACTTCCTCATGACCTTGCTGATCTTTATTTGACACTTGACTCATTGATTTAACCATGGTGAGACCTTAGAGACTAATGAGACCCATCCTATGACCTACTGATACGATTTTGAGACTGAAAGTGACTCATGACTGAAGACCATAGGGAGAAAAATAAGCAAGTATCTCGTGAGGGTAAATTGATAAAAAATTACTACCATCAATGAATCCATGACCTAGCGGAATGGTGAAATTGATTATTATGGGACTCCTAATATGCAAATGCAAAAGAGCAGTTTTGATCACTGATGGCAGTACGACTAGACTGACACTAACAGGTAATATTAGGCATTAAATGTTAGTCATACACTTTAATATTAATGCATGTTCCAATGTCATATTATGAAAAAATTTGTCTCAATATGAAAACCAACCATGGGAGACCATTGTTAATCAACGTTAGTCGTATTTGATCAAGATATTCCATGGTCGAATGTCACATTGTGACAAAGATTGTCTCAATATGAAAATCAACCATGGCCAACCGTTGTCATTCTTCATCCAATGTCGCATTGTGACAACAATTGTGTCAATGTTTAAATGAAGAATTTTCAACCATGTTTATTTTACGGTTTATAATATTTATCTAAAGAATTTTATATACTTGAGGTTTATAATATTAATTTCCTAGGTTTAATATTATTCCCTTGAGTTTATAATATTAATAATCATGTGATTTTATCAATCCTTTCTGTTTAAGATATTAATTTGTAGGCTTTGTTAATCTCTTTAGTTTTAATATTGATCCTTCCACCTTATTGATCCCTGAAGTTCTTAATATTTATCCCTTGGGTTCACCAATCCCTTGGATTTGAAATATAAAACCCTTGGGTTTATTAGTTATTTTGGTTTATAAAATTAATAATCCCTTTGGTTTTAAATCTCTTCAGTTAAAAATATATATTCTTAGGGTTTATTAATCTCTTGTGTCCTTAATATTGATCCCTTGACCTTACCTATCCCTTAGGTCTTCAATATTTATCACTTGGGTTCACCAATTCCTTTGGTTTGTAATATTAAACACTTAGTTTTATTAGTTCTTTTGGTTTATAATATTAATAAATCCTTGGGTTTTATTAATCTCTTGAGTTTAAAATATTAATTCTTATGCTTTATTAATCTCTTGAGTTTAAAATATGTATTCTTAGGGTTTATTAATTTCTTGGTTTATAATATTAATATTTATCCCTTGGGTTCACCAATTCTTTTAGCTTATAATATTAAACCCTTGGGTCTATTAGTTTTTTTGGTTTATAATATTTATAATCCCTTTGGTTTATTAACCTATTGATTTTAAATTATTAAATATTAGTGTTTATTAATTTCTTAGGCTTTTGAGTTTAAAATATTAATTCTTAGGGTTTACTAAACTTTGAGTTTTATAAATATTTGGGTTGGTAATATTAGGTATTAAATATTAGTCATACACTTTAATATTAATACACGGTGAAATGTCATATTATGAAAAACATTGTGTGAATATGAAAACCAACCATGGAGACCATTGTTAATCATCGTTATTCGTATTTTATTAAGGTCTTCCATGGTCGAATATCACATTGTGACAAAGATTATCTTAATATGAAAATCAACCATGGTCGACCATCATCATTCTTCATTCAACGTCGCATTGTGACAACAATTGTCTCAATATTTAAATTAAGCATGCCCAATCATGTTTATTTTACGGTTTATAGTATTTATCTAAAGTTTTTATATACTTTAGGTTTATAATATTAATCTCTTAGCTTTAATATTATTCCCTTGGGTTTATAATATTAATAATCATGTGATTTTTTCAATCCTTTATATTTAAGATATTAATTTGTGGGCTTTTTTTAACCTCTTTTGTTTTTAATATTGATCCCTTCCACTTATCGATCCGTTAGTTTTTTAATATTTATCCCTTGGGTTTGAAATATAAAACCCTTGGGTTTATTAGTTATTTTGATTTATAATATGAATAATCACTTTGGTTTTAAAATATCTTGAGTTAAAAATATTAATCCTTAGAGTTTATTAATTTTTTAGGTTTTTGTCTTCAAATATTAATTATTACGGCTTATTAATCTCTTGTGTTCTTTTTTTTTTCGCGCGCGTGCCCTTGGTCACCCTGCAGCTTCCCTAGATGCTCCAGGTCGACGCCTTCCTCCATCGAGCGGCCTTCTCTGCCATGGATCCTGGAGGCAGCCCCGCAGCCCCTCCTCCTCCGCCCCCCGAGCTTGAAGCTTTTAGATCCCTCATTGCAGCCGCGGGCAATCGTCCTTCATCTGGCTCTCAGCAGAAGTTCGTTAAAAAACTAGAAAACATCCCCACATTGTCTCTGTCGGTGGAAGAAACTTGCAGATCTGCATTGAATCTGGTCGAAAGAGGCCTCATCGGCCAGTTCACAGGGCTATGGCATTCCCCAAAAGCTGTCGAAGATTGGGTAAAAAGGAACTGGATACCTCTAGTCAAGGAAAGCACCAAGAGTCATTTTGTGGGCAAAGGATTCTTTGTCTTTGTCTTTGACAATGTGGAAGATAGAAGTTTGATCTTTAGAAACGGGCCATATTTTATGGGTCCTCAAGGCCTTTATCTGAATAAATGGTCGCCAAATTTCGACCCAGCTCAGGACGTTCCCTCGGCTGTGCCTGTCTGGGTGCACCTCCCTCACCTCCCCCATCATTGCTGGAATCAGAGATCGTTGCAGTCCATTGGCAATGCCCTAGGAAGATACATAGATCAAGCGCCGAGGAAGGATAAATTCTCATGTGCCCACATTTGTGTTGAAGTCGACTTAGAAATTGGGTTTCCTGAAGCCATCAAACTCTCGGTAGGAGATTGGACTCATTTCCAGGAGCTAGACTACGAGCAACTCCCCTTCAAATGCCGACACTGCCATGAATATGGGCACTTTGCAAGATACTGCAAGAATAAAAATGAAGAGATAACAGATAAAGAAAAAGGAGAACAATGGAAACAAGTAAAGAAACCTACAAACAAAATACAGAACAATAAAAACAAAGGCAAAGGGATGGAGAAAAAATCAGGGCAAGAAAGTGCAAGCATCCAAATCACAGGAAGCAAGGATACCATCAGCACCGATACGGATAAAAATCCCTTTAAATCCCTCAAATCACATCCAGATCCTCTAGAGGCAGAGCCGGACGGTCCTTCTCAGTTGAACAACATCATCACTCCAGAGCCAGGTAATACTCCAATCCCGTCCCCAGGTAATACCTCTTCCCCTACTTATGCAAATATTATTAAAACAAAGAATAAGAACACAGAAACTGTGGGCTCTTCGGATGATGAGACCTTCGAGAGGCCATCAAAGAGAGCTAGGAGGAAATCAAATAAGGAAACCAGGGAAGAAGAATCAGAAAGACAAAAAACCCTAGGTAGTCAAGCCACCATAGAGATGACCCTCAGAAGGAATACTAGACTAAGGACTCCCAAGGGAGGTGGACCTACCCCTTCTAGTCATAAATGATGCAGCTGGTCTCTTGGAACTATAGGGGTTTGGGGAATCCCTCTAAGGCAGAGGCTATTAAAGATCTTTTGAAAATGGAATCCACAGACATTCTCATGCTCCAAGAGACAAAAATAGAAGGGGAGTATCTTCTAAACATAAGCAACACAAAATGGAAATTTGACTCAGGTAAGGTAATCAGTGCTAGAGGCACGGCTGGGGGAATAGGCACATTCTGGTCTCAAAACCTCTTTTCATTAGAAAGATCCTAAAAATCTCAACATTGGATTTTTACCGAACTGCGCCATATTGCTAGCAATCTAGTCTTGGCTCTGTTCAATTTGTATGTCCCTGTTCATTATGACAAAAAGAAAGAGTGCTGGAAGTCACTCTCAGATTACTTAGAGTTTCTTAATCCTCAGAATTTAGTCATAGGAGGAGATCTGAACATCATCTTGGATCCTAAAGAGAAGAGAGGTGGGAAATTTTCGAGGGATCCCCTCCTCTCCTCAGTGGAAGACCTCATTCTCCAGTGGGATCTAGTATACTTTAAGCCTGTGAAAGGAGATTATACATGGACCAACAATAGAATAGGGGGAAACCATATCTCAGCTAGGTTGGATAGATTACTCATCAGCAGCTCCATTATGTTGGACAATAGAATTTTTTTCACCAAGATCCTCCCAAAACTCACTTCAGATCACAAACCAATCCTCCTATGTCTGAAGGAAGAAGAAGATTTAGGCCCACTACCTTTTCAATTCAATCCTCTCTGGGCTAAAAGAGAAGGGTTCTTCGAAACAATCCAAACTGCATGGAGAATAGAGGTTTCAGGTTCCCCAAGCTTTTTGTGGGAACAAAAAATGAAAAACATTAAAAAGGTCCTAAAAGAGCCGATTAAGAAGGCTCTAAAAACTCCCACCAATCAGAGGAAAGATGTTGTCCATCAGCTGGAAGATCTCCAATTTGAATTGGACAAGAAAGACATCTCTTCTATGAACTTAATTGAGGAAAAATCTGCACAAAGGAGAACATATAACTCCTTCAGAAGTGAAGAAGAGCACTGGCGACTTAAGTCTCGCAGCTTGTGGCTCAAAGCTGGAGATATAAATACAGCATAATTTCACAGACAGTACAGGGCTCGACTATCAAGGAACCACATCGCACAAATCTCTACTGCCAGCGGTCAGGTGTGCAAAGGCTTTGATCAAATCAAGGTTGCTGTCGAGGAAAATTTTCATAACCTCCTCAGTGCTGAAAGGGACGGGAGTGAGGAGGATATTACTACCTTTCTAACAAAAATTCTGAAGCTCGCTAGCTCTGAAGATAATGCTTCCCTCTTGATTCTGGTCACGGTAGAAGAAGTCTTCAAAATTGTGTGGTCCATGGAGCCAGACAAAGCTCCTGGTCCAGATGGATTCTCAATCCATTTTTATAGAATTTGTTGGGCGCTTATCAAATATGATCTCCTAAAAAGGATACATGGTTTCATGAGAAAGGCAAAGGTGGGTGGTGGCATAAATTCCACATTTGTAGCATTAATCCCTAAGGAAGCAAACCCTATCTCTTTTGATAGATACAGGCTAATTTCACTTTGAAACGCTTCCTACAAGATAATGGCCAAACTCCTGGCGAACATGCTAAAACCTCTCCTAAAAAAGATGATTTCTCCAGCCCAAGGAGGATTCGTGAAAGGAAGACACATACTGGACAATGTCATCCAAGTCTAGGAGGCTCTGCACTCTATCCATTCTCGCAAAGAACAAGGTATGCTTATTAACCAATCTTTCCTGTACAGGGTCCTCTCCTCCTTTGGGTTCAACCAGGGCTTCATTAATCTTATTAAAGTCTATTTAGAAAATACATGGATAGCCCCAATGGTCAATGGAAGATCGACGAATTTCTTTCTAGCCACTAGAGGATTGAGGCAGTGCTGCCCTCTCTCCCCTTTTCTCTACATTTTAATGGCTGACTCCTTGAGCAGAATGCTGACCAAGGAAAAGTAAAATGGAAGTATACCTGGTATTAGAATTGCAAAAGGCATTGATCTTGTGAACCATGCACTCTTTGTCGATGACTCGCTTCTGCTCGGGGGAGCCTCATCAAGAATTGCAAATTCCTTTAGAAACATCCTTCAGAAGTTCTGCAGTATCTCAGGAGCACTCATAAGTGAGAGGAAAAGTGCAGTCTATGGTTGGAACATAGAGCATCACACAATCGAGAAAATTTCCAATGATTTGGGTTTCACAGGTTTTGCTGATTGGGACAAAATGAAATACTTGGGCCTCCCAATCATGCTGGGATCCAATAGGAATCATCATTGGGAGGATGTTATTTGAAAATTCAAGAAGAATATCGATGCGTGGGGAGGTTTTTGGCTCACCACTGGAGGCAAACTCATGCTCATCAAAGCAGTCCTCTCATCTTTTCCCACTTATCAGGCTGCTTTGATGCTGGCCCCAAAAGTAATCAAAGATTAGATCTCACGATTAATGTGCAACTTCTTGTGGAATGGCGGCCATGGAAATCATAGAAGACTTCATTTAATTAGCTGGGACATAGTGAAACCCCCTCTTGCGGAAGGAAGTTTGCAAATTCGTGACCCTCTGCACGCCAATTTGGCGCTGGGTTGCAAACTACTATGGCAGCTCATTGCTGAGCCCAATCATCTTGTCAGTCAGATCATTAAGAAAAAATATCTCAAGAATCAGCCCTTAAATAACTTTTCAGTAGAGAAAAGTCCCAAAGGTACGTAGGTCTAGAAGCTGTGCAGCAGAGGCATCAATTTTTTTAGATCCTATCTGTATCGAAATCTCGAGAACGGTAAAAACATCATGCTTTGGAGAGACAATATAATGGGTCATCCTCCCCTTGCTGAAGCTAACGAAATTTCTGAGTTAAGAGATTGGCTTTGTGAGAGAGGAATTAGGAAAATTGAAGACATTTCAGAATGGGACACCAATGGTAACTGGCTGCGCTGGAATTTTCCCAGGATCCCAGCGCATTTAAATTCTTAGTTAAATGCACTCAAAGATGCTATCTCTTACTTTTCTCCGGTGCACAAATATGAAGAAGACTATTGGGGCTAGGGAAAAACTGAGGTTTACACTGCAAATCAAGGATACCTTCAGATTCAAAGCAAAAAATATTCGCTCTATTTGGAGTCTGTCTGGAATCAGATTTGGGACAGCTTCAGCATCCCCAAAATCAACTTCTTCTTTTGGACCTTGTTCCATAACAAAATCCTAACAGGAGAAAACTTGTGCAAAAGGAACATTGCTGGTCCTCATCGTTGTGTCCTCTACAAAGGAGCTTTGGAAACTTCAGGCCACTTGTTTATTGAATGCGAGTTTGCGAAGGAGGTCTAGTCTCTTTTCCTGGCTGGATTGAATACGCATCCTCCCTCCCAATGCTTGATTGACTCCATGTTCCTCTTATGGAAATCTCTCTATCCATACAACATCATCAGTAAATCTCTATGGCACAAGGTGTGGATAGCTGCCCCTAAATATGTTTGTTGGAAGCTCTAGTTAGCCCGGAATGAAATCATGTTCAACAGTAAAGAATTGACAGCAGTGAAAGTGGCGGAATAGGCCAAAACTCTCCTCTTAGAAACCTTGAACCACTCTCAAATAAAAGAGGATAACACTCTTTGAACTGAAGAAATAACGTGGCTGGACGCTTACATTGGCAAGACCAGTCCCCCAGCAAACATACGTCCAATCTACAAGGAAAGATGGAAGATTCGTGATCCTAAGGACAGATTTCACCAGTGGTGGAAATATCAGGGCAAGTGCATTATCTTCTTTGATGGTGCCTCTAAAGGAAATCCAGGGAGGTCTGGAGCTGGTGGGGTGATCTTCTATCCGAACGGGAATAAAGAATATTTCAGTTGGGGTCTTGGTCTGAAAACCAATAACCAAGAAGAAATTCTTAGCCTTTTGAAAGCCTACAAAATTTCCAGAAAAGAAAAACCAAGAGAAATTGTAGTTTTTGGAGATTCAGAAGTGTTGATAAAAGCAATAGTCAGCAAGAATGGGCTCAAGGACCCGGTGCTTAACAAGCAGTTAGCACGAGTAAACAGAATTTTGAAAAACTTTCCCACAGTTCATGTCTTCCACATACTCAGAGGTCTAAACAAGGAAGTAGATAAATTGGCAAACATAGGCTGCATGTTACAAAACGGAATGATCAACATAAATGCAGAAGCTCCGATCAAGGCTATTATCCCCTAAGTGGTTAATGGCGACTTTGTGTGTAATGGCTATTTAGGCTTTGCCCAACCAACGTTTTATCAATAAAATAACCGTTTTAGTTATAAAAAAAAAATCTCTTGTGTTCTTAATATTGATAACTTGGTCTTATTTATCCCTTGGGTTCACCAATTCCTTTAGGTTGTAATATCAAATCCTTGGTTTTATTATTTCTTTTGGTTTATAATATTAATAACGCCTTGGGTTTATTAATGTCTTGAGTTTAAGATATTAATCCTTATGCTTTATTAATCTCTTGAGTTTTAAATATTAATTCTTAGGGTTTATTAATTCATTTGTTTATAATATTAATATTTATCCCTTGGGTTCACCAATTCCTTTAGCTTATAATATTAGACCCTTGTGTTTATTAGTTGTTTTGGTTTATAATATTAATAATCTCTTGGGTTTATTAATCTCTTGAGTTTAAAATTTAGATTAGATTACGGTATATTAATTTTTTAGATTTTTATGTTTAAAATATTAATTCTTAGGGTTTATTAATCTCTTTTGTTTTTAATATTAAACTCTTAGGCCTTATTGATCCCTTAGGTTTTTAATATTTATCCCTTGGGTTCACCAATTGATTTAGTTTATAATATTAAACCTTTCAGTTTATTAGTTCTTTTGGTTTATAATATTATTAATTCCTTCGGTTTATTAATCTCTTGAGTTTAAGATATTGATTAGATTATGGTATATTCATTGCTTAGGTTTTTGTGTTTAAAATAATAATTCTTAGGGTTTATTAATCTCTTTTGTTTTTAATATTAAAACCTTGGCCTTATTGATCCATTAAGTTTTTAATATTTATCCCTTGGGTTTAGCAATTCGTCTAGTTTATAATATTAAACCCTTGGGTTTATTAGGTTTTTTTGCTTATAATATTTATAATCCCTTTGGTTTATTAACCTCTTGAGTTTAAATTATTAATTATTAGGGTTTATTAAATTCTTAGGCTTTCGAGTTTAAAATATTAATTCTTAGGGTTTAATAATCTTTGAGTTTTCTAAATTTTTGGGTTGGTAATTTTAGGCATTAAATATTAGTCATACACTTTAATATTAATGCATGGTCCAATGTCATATTATGAAAAACATTGTGTGAATATGAAAACCAACCATGGGTGATCATTGTTAATCATCGTTATTCATATTTGATCAAGGTCTTCCATGGTAGAATGTCACATTGTGACAAATATTGTCTTAATATGCAAATAAACCATGGCCAACCATCATAATTCTTCGTCCAACATCACATTGCGACAAAAATTGTCTCAATGTTTGAATCAAGCATGTTCAACCATGTTTATTTTATGGTTTATAGTATTTATCTAAAGGTTTTTATATACTTGAGGTTGATAATATTAATCTCTTAGCGTTAATATTATTCCCTTGGGCTTATAATATTAATAATCATGTGATTTTATCAAGCCTTTCTATTTAAGATATTGATTTGTAGGCTTTGTTAATCTCTTTTGTTTTTAATATTGATCCCTTGCACTGATTCATCCATTAAGTTTTTAATATTTATCCCTTGGGGTCACTAATTCCTTGGGTTTTAAATATAAAACCCTTGGGTTTATTAGTTATTTTGATTTATAATATCAATAATCCCTTTGGTTTTAAAATCTCTTGAGTTAAAAATATTAATCCTTAGAGTTTATTAATTTTTTAGGTTTTTGTGTTTAAAATATTAATTCTTTGGGTTTATTAATCTCTTGTGTTCTTAATATTAACACCTTGGCCTTATTTATCCCTTAGGTCTTTAATATTTATCCCCTGGGTTCACCAATTCCTTTGGTTTGTAATATTAAACCCTTGGTTTTATTAGTTCTTTTGGTGTATAATATTAATAACTCGTTGGGTTTATTAATCTATTGAGTTTAAAGTATTACTTCTTATGCTTTATTAATCTCTTGTGTTTAGAATATTAATTCTTAAGGTTTATTTACTCCTTAGTTTATAATATTAATATTTATCTCTTGGGTTCACCAATTCCTTAAGCTTATAATATTAAACCCTTATGTTTATTAATTTTTTTGGTTTATAATATTAATAATTCCATGACTTTATTAATCTCTTGAGTTTAAAATATTTATTAGGTTATGGTATACTAATTTTTTAGGTTTTTATGTTTAAAATATTAATTCTTAGGGTTTATTAGTTCTTTTGGTTTATAATATGAATAATTCATTGGGTTTATTAATATCTTCAATTTAAAATATTGATTAGATTATGGCATATTAGTTTTTTAGGTTTTTGTGTTTCAAATATTAATTCTTAGGGTTTATTAATATCTTGTGTTTTTAATATTAAACCCTTGGCCTTATTGATCCTGTTGTGGATGATTTTGTCACCCCCCCTAGAGACAGCCTAGAGTTGCCATAGACCAGTGCCTAGGACATCTTAATATAGCAAGGAGCACTTTTAGTTTGGGTTGTCAGTCCAAGAACTCGCTTACTATCTCTTATTTGAATAAGGAAATTAGTTTTGAATGACACCAATCTCTCTCAGAAGGTGACACAAAGATAAGAATAATGTAGGAACATTATGTAAAACTTCAGCATGAAAGCATCAGACAGTTAAGAGACCGCTTACTGTAAAGAGGGCTGATTCAAATAATATATCACAGAAATCAAATATCAGGAAGTGAGTGCAGTGAGGAAACATAAGAAGATATTAGCTGGCATGAGACTGATACCGAGATACACAACAAAACCACATAAGGGCGCACCAATTTACGAATCCTTATATGACAATGGAATTTTAAAAGCACCCTCCTCAAGCAACTAATATAGCAGAAAATATGGAAAGAGTGCACATGGAACAGTATATCATGACTAGGCCTATTTAAAGCGCTTGACTAATTCCAGAAAGGGCACCACTTAAGATGAATCCTTACTACAAACTAGTGAGCCACTCGCATTCTAGAACATGGTACAAGAAGATAAATTGCATGAAAAGAAATAATGTATTAACATATAAGAGAAATTACATACTGTGAGATACCAAAGACCAGAATCCTCAATACAGTTATAACCCCTCCTCACTGAGACCCTACGGGCTATGAAACTTCATACAGAAATGTTACAAGATGTATACAGAAGTCTTCTCGCTGCACAGTTTTCTGATAGAAATCTGGAACCCCTACAATTTCTTTTCTTTTTGCTTTTATAGATCAGATAGAGAATTCTAGAGGAGGCGGTAGATAGAAAGCATTTAATGACTTATTTTGAATCAAATGGCGGAAAAATTTCGCGCCCACACTATGAAACGACTGAACATAATTAACTGTACTTCACAATTTATTCCTGGAATGAATGCTGGAAATGAAAATCTGCATATACAAGACGTAAATAATAAAATTTGTAAACATTCGGCCTTTTTCTGGAGGAGGAAGATCTGCGGCAATAAAACCTTGAGGCGCCTGCTTCCATGCATGGTACTTTCGATCTTCTGTTCTTAAATTCAAATTTGGAAACTCCTTCGAGCTGGACCCTGAATTCATTGCTTCATCATTAATTCATCTGTTGCTGCATTAATGTTTTCATCCGCCTCAAATGTGCCTTCTTGATTCTCTCTGGAGAGTTCCATGGATCGAAGTACCCTTCTTTAATGGAGGTCACATCATAGTGACTCCCAGATCTTTTCCGCCAATTTTGCTCCCATTAGGAGTCCCTGCAAAACCAAAGCCTGCTGAATAAAACTGATGATAGAGATGGTGGAAAAAACAAAACTAACAGAAGTGGCGGCACGGACTTGGGAGGATGATGGAGCGACGCGGGGCGAAGCCTTCAAACAGAACACAGTGACGCGAGACATAACCGAGGTGTGAGACTAATGGAGGAGAAGTGGGTGACACGTAGGAAAATGACGAGACGTGGCGGAGGAATGCTGGCGGTATATAGACTTTGGAAGTTAACTTTTGGGAAGTTACAAAGGGAAAACATAAAAAAACGATAAAACAAAGGTTTTAGGAGTGGGACCCGGAGCGCATATCGCAAAATCGCAAGAGGAGAAAATGCGATAGAGGGAGTGATGGAATAACCAAAATCTTGCACTCTGCGCTATGCGATGGGCGTGGTCAGTCGAGCGTGGATCGCAAAAATGAAAAATGCAATGGCAGGGGATAGTGCGTGTGAGAAACTGCGCTTTTGCGATGAGGCGGGCATGCGATGGCGTGATTATGCGATTTGCAATAAATGCTCAAAGGGGCAGCACTTGGTTTCATGCCACAAAGGGGGCGCGGAGTTAGGGGAGAAAGAGGGCTAGGCCTTATATAACTTTGCAGAGCAGATTTTAGCCCAAATTTGAATGAAGGGGCTGACTTGTACAACATTGGCTCAAACTGGGGACGGCATGTTCGCCTCCGGACATGTCGAGAACACGCAGACCTCAGACCTTCTTTATATCTTCAGAACTTATACGCTCATTTTTTACCATCTACATTCAAAATTGAAATCATACTTATATACATTATATACATTAAATACATCAAGCCTGATCTGCTTGAGTCAGTACTGAAAGTAATGTTTGAGGAATTGCCCATTCACGGGAGCATCCAACAGATCACCTTGCAGGTTTTCTAGCATGAAAGTGTTATTTCTCCCTAGGCTCACTATTTTGAATGGGCCAAACCACAACGGATCAAACTTAGCGTGCTTGCCTTTTTATGCTCTGCGAACATCCCACCTGAGAACCAGGTCTCCAACTTGGAAATTCCTATCCTTTGCATGGCGATCAAAAATATCTTTCATTTTTTCCTGGTATCCTATCAGTCTCTCATTCACGTGGTTGCGTGTTTCTTCCAATTCTACCAGCTGATTAATTCTTCTGATCATGTCATCTGGTTCTTCCTGATTCTCTTGCATGAAACATGCCACCAGTAATGATAATTGCAGAGGAAACACAGCAGCTCTTCCATACAACAACTCATAGGGCGACTTGCCTGTTGCTCTTTTGCTGGTTATCCTATTTGCCCATAGAGAAAATTTCAATTGAGAGTCCCAGTTTTTCTGATTTTCAGCTATCGTTTTCTTTAAAGCCCTTACCAGGGTTTTATTAGAGGACTCTGCTAAACCATTCCCTTGTGGATAGTATGTTGTGGAGTGAGTCAATGTAATGTTGTACCTTTGACAAAACTTTACAAACCTGGTAGACTTGAAAGCCTGCGCATTGTCAGTTACAATTCGGGCTGGACAGCCAAACCTGGATATGATAATTTCCTCTATAAACCTCATGATCACAGCATCTGTAGTGTTTCTTGTAGATATTGCCTCTACCCATTTCGTGAAATAGTCCGTGGCTGTTAGTATCCATCTATGCAGGCCACTTGATGGGGGATGTATCTCTCCTATGAAGTCTAATCCCCATTTTTGAAATAGTTCATTTATACGAATAGGGATCAAGGGCAGAGTTGCTAGTTTCTGCCTTTCTGCAAACCTTTGGCACCTATCACATGCCCTAACCTTAGAAAAAGTATCAGAGTACAACTTTGGCCAGTAAAAACCAGCCTTCAAGATTTTATGTGTTGTAGCCCTCCAGCTGTAATGTCCTCCACAAATTCCTTCATGAAATTTTGTCATTACGTTTTTCACTTCATTTTCTGTGAGGCACAACAGTAATATTCCTAGAGGGTCTCTCCAATAAAGCTGTCCATTGGCAATTACATATTTCTGTGATTTCATTCTTACGGCTCTGTATTTTACCTTGTCGCACCCTGTAGGACAGCTAAGTGTTAAAAGATATTCAACTATTTCTTTATACCAAGGACTGGTTAGATATTTCACATGTATCTTTTGGGTAGCCATCTCTAGTCCTTGCTGCTCTTCTTCTCTCTCGGATTCTTCATTTGCTAACACAGATAGATTAATGCCCAAAGCTTGATGATTTGATTCAGATAACATCTTGGCAAGTCCCTGTCCCTTCACCAACGTGGTAGGCCTTATATCCAAATCATACTCTTGGATTTTTGCAATCCATCTTCCTCTTCTACCCTCGCTGTCTCCCTGAACTAGAATGTCTTTTACAGCTGTTGTGGGAACATAAGCGGTAATATGAGATTGCAAAACTTTAAGGGACTTTACTAGGGCATACGCCTGCTTCTCCAATATATTATATTTCAATTCTGCGTCATAAAGTACTTGACTGAAGAAAGCTATAGGCTGTTCATATCCCTCTTCATTTTTCTGCAATAACACTCCAGCAATTGTGTGAGGGGAAGCAAATGAAAATATCATAAAGGCATTTTTGTAATCTGGTCCTGCTAGCACAGGGGCTTCAGCAAATGCCTGTTTTATTCTTGTGAATGCATCTCTAGACTCCTGGGACCATTTTACTTCATTCTCCTTTCTCAGCATATTAGTTATATGCCTAACTATTTTAGCATAGTTAGGAATAAACCTTCTTAGAAAATTGATTCGGCCTAAGAACACCTGTACTTCTTTCTTATTCCTGGGCAGAGGAATGTTGTTTATCACTTTGACTCTTTTAGGGTCAATTTTCACACCTTCTTTTGTTACAATGTGCCCTAAGAGTTTTCCCTCATCTAATGCAAACAAAGATTTTTGAGGATTGAGGGACAGGCCATACCTTCTGCATTTCTCAAAAGTTCTTCTCAAATGCTCAATATGTTCATCATCGTTCTTTGAGAACACTGTGATATCATCAAGGTACACCACCAAGAACTTGTCCTGTTCTCCAACAAAGGCTATGTCCATTTCCCTTTGAAAAGTGGCTCCTGCATTGATTAATCCGAATGGCATCCTGGCATACATAAAGGTTCCCCATGGTGTAGTGAATGCAGTCTTCTTCTGGTCTTCTGGGAACACAGCTACCTGATTGTAGCCCGAAAATCCATCCATCATTGACATTCTTGATGCTCCTACTACTTTCTGCAGGATATGGTCCATCTTAGGCAGTGGATAATTATCTTTGAGAGATGCTCTATTCAAATTTCTGAAATCCACACACAGCCTTATTTCTCCGTTCTTCTTTCTAACAGGAACAAGGTTCGCTATCCAGTCTGAATATCTTAAGGGCACAATTATTTTGGCCTTCAATAACTTTTTAATTTCTTTTTCAATGGAAGGAAGAAGCAGAGGATTTATTTGCCTGAGCTTCTCCTTGTATGGCTTTGCATCCTCCCTCAATGGAATCTTATGCTGCATAATATTTACATCAAAAGTTTTTAGGTCTTGATAGGACCAAGCAAAAACATCTTTATAAGATTGAAATAACTTCAAATATTTTTCTTGGTATCCTTCTGGGACTCTTTTAGATAATTTAACAATTTTGGGGTCAACATGAGTACCCAGATTCAAATCTCCCACCTGATCTTCTTTAGGCTGCTCAGCCTGAATTTGACCAAAAACGGGCTCATGAGCATAATTCTGATTTTCTTCTAACATAAAACATGAGAAGTCACCCTCTTTATTATACACGGGTGAATTATCTGAGCAGTCAGCCTTGGTTACCATTTTGACAAATCTAGTCTCCCTGTATAACCTCCTTTCCTGACCTCCAAAGACTGGGACAGTAGCATATGTTAAATCCAATTTAATCGTTCCCCCAATCTTTGTACCCCAAGACCTTGACAGCAGCATGCCAAAGAGGGCTGGGATATCAGCAACCACAATGTCCATAACCACACTCTTTGCTAGGATTTGAGCCAAATTGACCACTAGATCTTTAATCATTCCCAGGAATTTAACTCTTTTAGAATCAAATGAATATAAATATTTGTATGGTCTTGTAATTTGCAGCCCTAGTTGTTCCATGACAGACAGAGGCATAAGATTATGGGAAGCTCTAGAATCTAACAAACAGTTATGTAGAAGCAAGTCATGAATGACTAGAGACACGTAGAAGGGAGGAGTAGAAGGTTCTATCTCCTCGACATGTGGGCCAAAGACTACCATGGGTCTTTCTTCTTGGAGGTTTAAACTATCGGGTGCAATTGGTAGTTCGGGAGGAAGTATGAAGGAGGTAACTTGAGAGTGATATACAGGCTGCTTTAATAACTCAATCAGAGGGACAGGAATCTTAATCTTCTCAAGTTCTTTTTGCAAATTGAAAGTAGATGTGGGCTTTTCTATCATCACTTCTTTTGACTCCTTATTTTCAACTGAATATTTGACTTCTTTTGACACTGGCTCGGTATTAGGAGGACAGACTATTTTTGAAGAAGAAGGAATCTGATCATTAGACTGCAAGGGGGTATTCAGAATATTCTTACCTTTTCCTGCACTCTTCTTTGTGGCTGACTCCTTCTGAGCAGATGCTTCTCCCTGAGGTGGTTCTTCTTCTTGCTCCTGAGTTCTGGTCCTCTTCCTTGAAGATCTGAGATCATATTTGACATTGAACTGTGCTTGCATGAAATCAGCAAATTGCTTACAGTAATGATCGATCTCTGCTTCCTCTTCTTCATCTTGCAACGGGCACTCCAGATCGTCATTATTTGAAAGGGCCAGGTTTGATTCTTCTAATCTATAGGCCGCATCCTCACGGGAGTCTTCTGCTGGTCCTTCCAGGTACAACGGATGGGGCACCTGGTCCTGTGATTCCTTTGCTTCTCTGGGAAGGATCTGCAATGGTGGCCTTCTGTACTGGGGATTATATCCTCTGTTTGGAGTGTTATAGAAATTCTTGGGAGCTGCATTTTTAGTTTCCAGTTCAAGCTTGACCATCTTCTTTATCATTTTACTTATTTCATCCAATTTTTCTGAATCTTTTTCTTGATTAGAAGCAGAAATTTCTTCTTTGCCTCTCCTCCTAGTGTCCTATTCAACTTTTCCTTTTAGCTTCCCAGTAGAGGCGAAATTTGCTTCTAATTCCAGAGCATCTGATTGTGCATCATCTAGAGTAGCAGGTTTTCTTTCTCTCAATGCAAAGCCAAAATCACAATCAAAGGCTGCCATGAAAACTATTTTGGCGGCAACTTCATGGGGCTTCATCTCGGGAGGCAGGCTCAGATGTAACTTGTTGAATCTTTAGATAAATTCTGCCACTCCCTCGCTCTTTTTCTTCTTCATAGTGTTAAACTCAGTGAGACACTGGCCATGGTCTTTCTTCTCTCCCCACTTCCTGAGGAAAGTATTCTCCATAACATCCTAGGTAGTTATTGAATAATTTGCCAATGTTTTAAACCATTTCCTAGCTTCACCCTCCAAAGACTACACAAATAATCTCAGGACCACATCCAGATGTTCAACATTTAAGTTCTCCGCGAAAGAGCAGAAGGTCTCGAGATGTTTCTGAGCATCAATTTCATTTTCTCCATTGAATCTCGGTAGGATCTTCAAATAATCCTGTGGCATATCATTTAGTATCTGGGGCAAGGCCAGTGGAGCATATTTGTTCAAAATAAATGCAGGAAAATTGGCCATTGGAGGAGGTGGGGGTTGCACAACAGTCTGAGCAACAAATGAAGGGAGAGGAGTAGGAGGAAGCGGAGTATGAATAACAATGGGAATATATTGCACGGAGGTCTGAGGTGTAGATGGGAATAACTCACGGTTAATAGTAACTACTTCGGTGACCTCTTTAACTTCTTCAGCCTCAGAAGCAGGGTAGGAATCTTCTTCAATCCAGGCACTTCCCCTACGTGGAGTTTCAGAGTTAAACTCGGGATTTTCTGTTCTAACTTCTTGAAAAGAGGAGGGCGGATAGTCTTCAACAGAATATTCAGGGTCTTCAGCACGGGCTGACTTCCTCTCCTTCCAAACTCTTTTGTGAATAATATTCTCTGGGTCAGACACGTAGGGTGTTTTCAGTTGGGCTGTATCTGACCTCAAATGTGGCTTACGAGGAGCCAGGACTACCAATAAAATTTATCAAATAAAGACCAGTGGAGTCGCCAAGGTGAGAGATATGCAACTCTTCAACTCTCTGTACTCACCTGATTAGAGAGTGAAAACAATTTGTCGAAAACCCAGGGAAACTGATATTCTTGAATTCGTTCCCCGGCAATGGCGCCAGAAATATGTTGTGGATGATTTTGTCACCCCCCCTAGAGACAGCCTAGAGTTTCCATAGACCAGTGCCTAGGACATCTTAATATAGCAAGAAGCCCTTTTAGTTTGGGTGGTCAGTCCAAGAAATCGCTTACTATCTCTTATTTGAACAAGGAAATTAGTTTTGAATGGGACCAATCTCTCTCAGAAGGTGACACAAAGATAAGAATAATGTAGGAACATTATGTAAAACTTCAGCATGAAAGCATCAGACAGTTAAGAGACCGCTTACTGTAAAGAGGGTCGATTCAAATAATATATCACAGAAATCAAATATCAGGAAGTGAGTGTAGTGAGGAAACATAAAGAAGATATTAGCTGACATGAGATTGATACCCAAATACACAACAGAACCACATAAGGGCATACCAATCTATGAATCCTTATATGACAATGGCGTTTTAAAAGCACCCTCCTCATGCAACTAATATAGCAGAAAATATGGCAGAGATGAACATGGAACAGTATATCACGACGAGGCCTATTTAAAGCGCTTGACTAATTCCGGTAAAGGGGCAAACTACTTAAGATGAATCCTTACTGCAAACTAGTGAGCCACTCTCGCATTCTAGAACATGATACAAGAAGATAAATAGCATGAAAGAGATATTGTATTAACATATAAGAGAAATTACATACTGTGAGATACCAGAGACCAGAATCCTCATTACAGTTATAACCCCTCCTCACTGAGACCCTACGGGCTCTGAACCTTCATACAGAAAATATTACAAGATGTATACAAGAGCCTTTTCACTGCACAGTTTGCTGATAGAAATCTGGAACCCTTACAATGTCTTTTATTTTTGCTTTTATAGACGAGATAGAGAATTCTAGAGGAGGCGGTAGATAGAAAGCATTTAATGACTTATTTTGAATCAAATGGCGGAAAAATTTCGCGCCCACACTATGAAACGACTGAACATAATTAACTGTACTTCACAATTTATTCCTGGAATGAATGCTGGAAATGAAAATCTGCATATACAAGACGTAAATAATAAAATTTGTAAACATTCGGCCTTTTTCTGGAGGAGGAAGATCTGCGGCAATAAAACCTTGAGGCGCCTGCTTCCATGCATGGTACTTTCGATCTTCTGTTCTTAAATTCAAATTTGGAAACTCCTTCGAGCTGGACCCTGAATTCATTGCTTCATCATTAATTCATCTGTTGCTGCATTAATGTTTTCATCCGCCTCAAATGTGCCTTCTTGATTCTCTCTGGAGAGTTCCATGGATCGAAGTACCCTTCTTTAATGGAGGTCACATCATAGTGACTCCCGGATCTTTTCCGCCAATTTTGCTCCCATCAGGAGTCCCTGCAAAACCAAAAGCCTGCTGAATAAAACTGATGATAGAGATGGTGGACAAAACGAAACTAACAGAAGTGGCGGCATGGACTTGGGAGGATGATGGAGTGACGCGGGGCGAAGCCTGCAAACAGAACACAGTGACGCGAGACATAACCGAGGTGTGAGACTAATGGAGGAGAAGTGGGTGACACGTAGGCAAATGACGAGATGTGGCAGAGGAATGCTGGCGGTATATAGACTTTGGAAGTTAACTTTTGGGAAGTTACAAAGGGAAAACATAACAAAATGATAAAACAAAGGTTTTAGGAGTGGGACTCGGAGCGCATATCGCAAAATCGCAAGAGGAGAAAATGCAATAGAGGGAGTGATGGAATAACCAAAATCTTGCGTTCTGCGCTATGCGATGGGCGTGGTCAGTCGAGCGCGGATCGCAAAAATGAAAAATGCGATGGCAGGGGATAGTGCGCGCAAGAAACTGCGCTTTTGCGATGAGGCGGGCATGTGATGGCGCGATTATGCGATCTGCGATAAACGCTCAAAGGGGCAGCACTTGGTTTCATGCCACAAAGGGGGCGCGGAGTTAGGGGAGAAAGAGGGCTAGGCCTTATATAACTTTGCAGAGCGGCTTTTAGCCCAAATTTGAATGAAGGGGCTGACTTGTACAATAGATCCCTTAGGTTTTTAATATTTATCCCTTGGGTTCACCAATTTCTTTAGTTTATAATATTAAACCCTTGGGTTTATTAGTTTTTCTTGTTTATAATATTTATAATTCCTTTGGTTTATTAATATCTTGAGTTTAAATGATTAATTATTAGGGTTTATTAATTTCTTAGGCCTTTGAGTTTTAAAATATTAATTCTTAGGGTTCATTAATCTTTGATTTTTCTAAATATTTGGGTTGGTAATATTAGGCATTAAATATTAGTCGTACACTTTAATATTAATGCATCGTTCAATGTCGTATTATGAAAAACATTGTCTCAATATGAAAACCAACAATGGGAGACCATTTTTAATCAACGTTAGTCGTATTTGATCAAGATCTTCCATGGTCGAATGTCACATTGTGACAAAGATTGTCTCAATATGAAAATCAACCATGGCCAATCATCGTCATTCTTCGTCCAACGTCGCATTGTGACAACAATTGTCTCAATGTTTAAATCAATAATGTCCGACCATGATTATTTTACGGTTTATAGTGTTTTTCTAAAGGCTTTTATATACTTGAGGTTTATAATATTAATTTCTTAGATTTAATATTATTTCCTTGAGTTTATAATGTTAATAATCATGTGAGTTTATCAATCGTTTCTCTTTAATATATTAATTTGTAGGCTTTGTTAATCTCTTTAGTTTTAATTGATCCCTCCACCTTATTGATCCCTGAAGTCCTTAATATTTATCCCTTGGGTTTCAAATATAAAACCCTTGGTTTTATTAGTTATGTTTGTTTATAAAATTAATAATCCCTTTGGTTTTAAATCTCTTGAGTTAAAAATATATATTCTTAGGGTTTATTAATCTCTTGTGTCCTTAATATTGATCCCTTGACCTTATCTATCCCTTAGGTCTTTAATATTTATCCCTTGGGTTCACCAATTCCTTTGGTTTGTAATATTAAACTGTTGATTTTATTAGTTGTTTTGGTTTATAATATTAATAACTCATTGGGTTTTATTAATGTATTGAGTTTAAAATATTAATTTTTATGCTTTATTAACCTCTGGATTTTAAAATATGTATTCCTAGGGTTTATTAATTTCTTGGTTTATAATTTTAATATTTATCCCTTGGGTTCACCAATTATTTTAGCTTATAATATTAAACCCTTGGGTCTAATAGTTTTTTGTTTTATAATATTTATAATCCCTTTGGTTTATTAACCTATTGATTTTAAGTTATTAATTATTAGGGTTTATTAATTTCTTAGGCTTTTGAGTTTAAAATATTAATTCTTAGGGTTTACTAAACTTTGAGTTTTATAAATATTTGGGTTGGTAATATTAGGCATTAAATATACGTCATACACTTTAATATTAATACATGGTGAAATGTCATATTATGAAAAGCATTGTGTGAATATGAAAACCATCCATGGAGACCATTGTTAATCATCACTATTCGTATTTCATTAAGGTCTTCCATGGTCAAATATAACATTGTGACAAAGATTGTCTCAATATGAAAATCAACCATGGTCGACCATCATCATTCTTCGTTCAACGTCGCATTGTGACAACAATTGTCTCAATATTTAAATCAAGCATGCTCAATCATGTTTATTTTACGGTTTATAGTATTTATCTAAAGTTTTTATATACTTTAGGTTTATAATATTAATCTCTTAGCTTTAATATTATTCCCTTGGGTTTATAATATTAATAATCATGTGATTTTATCAATCCTTTCTATTTAAGATATTAATTTGTAGGCTTTGTTAACCTCATTTGTTTTTAATATTGATCCCTTCCACTTATTGATCCCTTAGTTTTTTAATATTTATCCCTTGAGTTTGAAATATAGAACCCTTGGGTTTATTAGTTATTTTGGTTTATAATATGAATAATCACTTTGGTTTTAAAATCTCTTGAGTTAAAAATATTAATCCTTAGAGTTTATTAATATTATAGGTTTTTGTGTTCAAAATATTAATTCTTAGGGTTTGTTAATCTCTTGTGTTCTTAATATTGATACCTTGGTCTTATTTATCCCTTAGGTCTTTAATATTTATCCCTTGGGTTCACCAATTCCTTTGGGTTGTAATATTAAACCCTTGGTTTTATTATTTCCTTTGGTTTATAATATTAATAACTCCTTGGGTTTATTAATGTCTTGAGTTTAAGATATTAATCCTTATGATTTATTAATCTCTTGAGTTTAAAATATTAATTCTTAGGGTTTGTTAATTTCTTGGTTTATAATATTAATATTTATTCCTTGGGTTCACCAATTCCTTTAGCTTATAATATTAGTCCCTTTTGTTTATTAGTTTTTTTGGTTTATAATATTAATAATCCCTTGGGTTTATTAATCTCTTGAGTTTAAAATTTTGATTAGATTATGGTATATTAATTTTTTAGATTTTTTTATTTAAAATATTAATTCTTAGGGTTTATTAATCTCTTTTGTTTTTAATATTAAACTCTTAGGCCTTATTGATCCCTTAGGTTTTTAATATTTATCCATTGGTTTCACCAGTTCCTTTAGTTTATAACATTAAACCCTTCGGTTTATTAGTTGTTTTGGTTTATAATATTATTAATTCATTGGGTTTATTAATCTCTTGAGTTTAAGATATTGGTTAGATTATGGTATATTTATTGTTTAGTTTTTTGTGTTTAAAATATTAATTCTTAAGGTTTATTAATCTCTTTTAATATTAAAACCTTGGCCTTATTGATCCCTTAAGTTTTTTATATTTATCCCTTGGGTTTATTAGTTTTTTTCGCATATAATATTTATAATCCTTTTGGCTTATTAACCCCTTGAGTTTAAATTATTAATTATTAGGGTTTAATAAATTCTTAGGATTTCGAGTTTAAAATATTAATTCTTAGGGTTTAATAATCTTTGAGTTTTCTAAATATTTGGGTTGGTCATTTTAGGCATTAAATATTAGTCATATACTTTAATATTAATGCATGGTCCAATGTCATAATATGAAAAACATTGTGTGAATATGAAAACCAACTATGGGAGATCATTGTTAATCATCATTATTCATATTTGATCAAGGTCTTCCATGGTCGAATGTGACATTATGACAAAGATTGTCTCAATATGCAAATAAACCATGGTCAACCATCATAATTCTTCTTACAACATCATATTGCGACAACAATTGTCTCAAAGTTTGAACCAATCATGCTCAACCATGTTTATTTTACGGTTTATAGTATTTATCTGAAGCTTTTTATATACTTGAGGTTGATAATATTAATCTCTTAGCTTTAACATTATTCCCTTGAGTTTATAATATTAATAATCATGTGATTTTATCAATCATTTCTATTTAATATATTAATTCGTAGGCTTTGTTAATCTCTTTTGTTTTTAATATTGATCCCTTGCACTTATTCATCCCTTAAGTTTTTAATACTTATCCCTTGGGTTCACTAATTCCTTGGGTTTTAAATATAAAACCCTTGGGTTTATTAGTTATTTTGTTTTATAATATTAATAATCCCTTTGGTTTTAAAATCTCTTGAGTTAAAAATATTAATCCTTAGAGTTTATTAATTTTTTAGGTTTTTGTGTTTAAAAGATTAATTCTTTGGGTTTATTAATCCCTTAGGTCTTTAATATTTATCCCTTGGGTTCACCAATTCCTTTGGTTTGTAATATTAAACCCTTGGTTTTATTAGTTCTTTTGGTGTATAATATTAATAACTCCTTGGGTTTATTAATCTCTTGAGTTTAAAGTATTAATTCTTATGCTTCATTAATCTCTTGAGTTTAAAATATTTATTACGTTATGGTATATTAAGTTTTTAGGTTTTTATGTTTAAAATATTAATTCGTAGGGCTTATTAATTTGTTTTATTTATAATATTAAACCATGCACCTTATTGATCCCTTAGGTTTTTAATATTTATCCCTTGGGTTCACCAATTCCTTTAGTTTATAATATTAAACCCTTTGGTTTATTAGTTCTTTTGGTTTATAATATTAGTAATTCCTTGGGTTTATTAATTTCTTGAGTTTAAGATATTGATTAGATTATTGTATATTATTTTTTTAGCTTTTGTGTTTAAAATATTAATTCTTAGGGTTTATTAATCGCTTGAGTTTTTAATATTAAACCATTGGCCTTAATGATCCCTTAAGTTTTTAATATTTATCCCTTGGGTTATCCAATTCCTTTAGTTTATAATATTAAACCCTTGGGTTTATTAGTTTTTTTTTTTTATAATATTTATAATCCCTTTGGTTTATTAACCTCTTGAGTTTAAATTATTAATTATTAGGGTTTATTAACATCTTATTATTTTGATTTTAAAATATTAACTCTTAGGGTTTAATAATCCTTGAGTTTCCTAAATATTTGGGTTGGTAATATTAGGTGTTAAATATTAGTCATATGCTTTAATATTAATGCATGGTCCAATGTCATATTATGAAAAAAATTCCGTGAATATGAAAACCAACCATGGGAGACCATTGTTAAACATCGTTATTCATATATCATAAATTTCTTCCATGGTTGAATGTCCCATTTTGACAAAGATGGTCTCAAGAAGAAAATCAACCATGGCCAACCATCGTCATTCTCCGTCCAATGTCGCATTGTGACAAAAATTGTGTGAATGTTTAAATCAAGCATCCTCAACCATGTTTATTTTATGGTTTATAGTATTTATCTATAGAGTTTTATATACTTGAGGTTTATAATATTGATCTATTAGCTTTAATGTTATTCCCTTGAGTTTATAATATTAATAATCATGTGAATTTATCAATCCTTTCTGTTTAAGATATTAATTTGTAGGATTTTTTAATCTCTTTTGTTTTTAATATTTATCCCTTCCACTTATTGATCCCTTGGTTTTTTAATGTTTATCCCTTGGGTTCACCAATTCCTTGGGTTTGAAATATAAAACCATTGGGTTTATTAGTTATTTTGGTTTATAATATTAATAATCCATTTGGTATTAAAATCTCTTGTGTTAAAAATATTAATTCTTACCGTTTGTTAATTTTAGGTTTTTGTGTTTAAACTATTAATTCTTAGGGTTTATTAATCTCTTGTGTTCTTAATATTGATCCCTTGTCCTTATTTATCCCTTAGGTATTCAATATTTATCCCTTGGGTTCACCAATTCCTTTGGTTTGTAATATTAAACCCTTGGTTTTATTAGTTCTTTTGGTTTATAATATTAATAACTTCTTGGGTTTATTAATCTCTTGAGTTTAAATATTAGTTCTTAGGGTTTATTAATTTATTGGTTTATAATATTAATATTTATCCCTTGGGTTCACTAATCCTTTGGTTTATAATATTAAACCATTGGGTTTATTACTTCTTTAAATGGTTTATAATATTAATAATCTCTTGGGTTTATTTATATCTTGAATTTAAAATATCAAATTTTTTTTTTTTTCTGAGTAAGTCTAATTATATTAGTGAAACATATAATACAACTAGTACAGTGCCTTCAAATGCGAAGGATCGTCAACAAAATAACAAAACTTGAGCTGCCCTTTAGGGGAAACCGGCCCGAAAAACCGTCTGAGAGCTGCCTCAGCAGAGGAAACCAGCTTTGACATACCATAGTTTAACATAAAACTGAGCCGCCCACAAGGGGAAACCGACTCGAACAACATTTTAGAGCTGCCTCGATAGAGGAATCCAGCATTGATGAACCAATACTTAATGTAAACAGTGACAGCAAAAATGACATAGAATCTGGACAAAATTACTTGGCTAAAGATAGAAGCGTTAGAGCCCATAGTCTCCAGAGGGCGTCTCCTCTTCAATTCGGCACCAACATCCCTCCTCATCGTCAGGGCCCTGTCCACTTTGAATTGCAGCCGCGCTTACTCCACGTCCCTCAACCTGCATTTCAACATCCTGAAGGAGATTTGAACTGCATTCACCAGCTTTACGAGTGGAACTTTTATCCCCGGGCTGATATGCTTGCACAGCTAGGGGAGGGTGCGGCAAATTGACAGGTTATGAGGGAGGTGAGGGATCAGGAAGAGCTTCAGGAACTTCTTTGAAAGATACCGAGACTATGGTGATGATCAGGGGGTGAATGGAGCTGCTATCAAAGTGGAAGATGGCAGTGGAGGGGTTGCTGAGGGAAGCAGAGACAGCAGGTCGGGATTCAAATAGAGGCGGAGATAGAGAGGAACCGCGTCAGGGAGAGGAGGGAACTCGCCGCCTACGGCCTCTTCCACGCAGATTGCGCAAAGGGGGAGAACTATCACTGAGACTCTGAGACGTGGACGTCTGAAGACTAGAGGAGGGCGAGCGACGACGAGAGGAAGTGCGGGCTCTGGGGCTACCCCTCTGACTTCTCAAGAGATGCCTAAGTCTCGGCATGGCAGTGGTGAGACGAGAGGAACAGGCGGAGAAGACCAAAGGCCCAAGATGAGGAAAGGGAGAAAAGAGACTGGGCAACAAAGCCGAATGTAGGGGACAAAGAGGGCTATGCGAAAAATGTACACCAAGGGTGAAATGAACACAGTATCCCAGCGGCCAGCGCCTACCAACAGACGTGCGAATGCTAGGCCAGTCTTCTTCCGGAGCGCATCTGGTTCTAATGGGAGAAATATGCAATGGCATGATGACCTGCAAACTGCAACGAGACCAAGACTAGAGCTCTGAGGCCAAGTCGGAATGCAGGAGCGAAAGAACGAGCAAGAGCATATTGAAGTGATGGTTATCTCGGCCTCCCCACCAGCATAAATGTCACGTAGGGTGACGGCTAGGGATATTAATCCTCCCAAGGCTGCATAAATGTGTCCAGCGGGTTGCCATGTGGCCATGCCACACGCCATCCCGCCAACCCGGCTCCATCCTATCAGTCATTAACACCCACATCCGTGTAAAATATCAATTATTATTAGGGTTTATTAATTTCTCATGTTTTTTATTTTGAAATCTTTATTCTTAAGTTTTATTAATATCTTGTGTTTTTAAGATTGATCTCTTAACCCTATTGATCATGTGATTTTATCATTCATTTGTATTTAAAATATAAATTCTTATCCTTTATTAATCTCTTATCTTTTTAATATGGATCCCTTGGGCTTCTTGATCTCTTACTTTTTTAAAATTTTCTCCTTAGGTTCAGCAATTCCTCGGTTTTATTAGTTCTTTTGTCTTACAATATTAATAATCCCTTGGGATATTGGTAAGTTATATATATTAATTATAAATAGTAATAAAATGCTATTATTAATTTATATTTGAATTTTAATATAGTTTGAATTATAACTATTAATGTATTGAAAAAATTTAACAATATTTTTCTATCAAATAATATTATATATCTATATATATATATATATATATATATATTAGTTTAATATATTGTATGCATACAGTTAATAATATTATTAATATATTTTAAGAAATATAAAATATATTGGTAATTATATTGATAGATATATGATGATTCTTTTGGTAAAATACATGTGGTAGGTAGTGGATATATGCCTATCGGCATATATCAACCACATTGGTGAATGTGGTTGTAAATATATTTCATATACGAATATCGGTGTATATCAGCCTATTATGACTTGACTCCCTCAAGGGAGGGCTGAAAGATGTGGGAGCCATAATAGTTGATTCTCTGTAAATAAGTATACTAAGGTAGGAGAGTGGATTCCCTTCATTTTTTTTATGTTACTAAAATAAATTGTTGTTTTGTGAGGGATTTTTCAGATCTTTATGACTTTGTAAAGAGTTTTGTGAAGTTACCTTGTTTTATAACTATAGTTGGTGGAGCATTAGTTGAGAACTAAGAGAGGCCTATGTAGGAATTCCCTACTGCCTGCTCAATTTGCAACGTTGTGACCTCAACGATGGATGATTGGATGATTGTGGCTGGAAAATACCATCATTTTCCTTCAGCCTCAGGGTTGAAGGCATACATTTACTGGTGTGTTGGAAATCAAGAAAAGAGAATTTAGTGTTTGGTAGTACCGACAGTTCTTTAGCCAAGAAAATAAAATTTGGGGTCATCACACAAATTCTACCTTTGATAAATGAATATAGTGAAAATGTGTCGAAGTGCCACATTAACCTACTATGGAGATATTTTTGTGCTTAAATCCATAAACCTGACATCAAATAAGACCACGATCTACTTGAGATTCGAAATCCAAGGGTTCCACCATCAGCAAAGTCACATATCCTAAGTTTGACTTCTTTTCATTATTTAGGTACGTGATGACCACATACATCCGAGTATTTTCCATTGGGTTTATATATATATATATATATATATATATATATTTCAATGTTATATTTATTTTCCAAAAGGGTCCATAGTGCACAACGCAACCCTGTACGCAAGCTGCTGCCAGTAAAAGAGAGGAATATGAATTAGTAACTCCTTCAATAATCATGATATCCTTTTGTATT
Organism: Pinus albicaulis; assembly: GCA_034641835.2. Taxonomy (NCBI): domain Eukaryota; kingdom Viridiplantae; phylum Streptophyta; class Pinopsida; order Pinales; family Pinaceae; genus Pinus; species Pinus albicaulis. The sequence continues at coordinate 511,601,723 of CM076574.1, read as the reverse complement.
ACTGCATTAAATTCTTTGGTGGCTCCCCAGAAGTCTCCTCTGGAATGACAACCTCAAGTATACAATTCCTAACTGCCATGGCCATGATCGTTGTGAAACAGAGCTGAAGTTCAACGTTGTTGTTTTGATCAAAATTTTTTAGGACCCATCATACAGGGTAAAGCTACAATTAGAGAAAATCTCGTCGATTGAGAAAGGGATGGAGTGGGAGTTCCAAGTTTGGAAAGGATTACACAACTCAAATCCCAACGACCTGTATTTTGTTTCTTTTTCACGGAGGAAACTCACGTCAAGGCAATCGAAATTCTTTTAATCCACTTGATATTGTTGATGGGTAGATAACATATATATTTTTAGAGCATTTTATTATTCATACGTTATGTTGAAGTTGTATTTAAAAAAATGGTGAGAGTGATTGAGTGGTTGTTATATATGTAAAATTATTTTGGTGTGAAAAAAGAAATTTGATGCAAAACTACAAAGAGAATCCCAAAAAATTAACAGTCTAATGTGGCCTATCATGCTTTGGGAGAATTAGTCACTTGTAGTTCTTAACAAGGTCAAGTTGGTGTGACCCATCATGCTTCGAGAACGTCAGTACAGGATATTTTATACAATGTCATGTTGTATAGTTATCTGTTGAAGACATTTTGTACCCAGAATACTATCCTGAAAGTTGGTGAATATAGAGGAAGGCCATATATTAAACAAATGTTGGAAGTTCCATAGGATGGTTCAGTATCAACACTAACTTGTTGTGTTCCAGGAGGTTTATAAGTGCCAATTTTTTAAAGCACGTCAATGATTATCTGAAGCTATTATGCCTTAAATGGATCTAATGGGAAGCTCGAAAGTGTGGTGAAGAAAAGAGTGGAAACCATAAGATTTTAGAGTGGATATGAGTGCTAGTGATGACCATATAAGACAATTTTTACAAAGATTCATTTATTTTTATAATTTTTATTTTCTATATTTTTCATGTAAGCATTAATAGAGGGTATTGGAAGTAATGTTTCCATGCCTTCCATGTGTTGGTGTGAGGTCCCAAGTTTCAACCTAGAAGCTTTTGATTCCTATGTTATGAGTTGGAATCATGATTGAAATGTGTTGAAATTAGTGTATGATGTCTTATATATTTGTAATTTTTTTGATGAATAAAATAGTGTGTGCGATATTTTGTGTGCACAATCTCTCTCCGCTCTCTCTAAAATTTCTAACACACACACCATATTATATTATATGTATGCTCCATCTGTGATTGTTTCCTCAGAGCATCATCAATTATGCCTACCTCTCCCTCAAAACTGTTATCTATGTTGATAGAAGACAGACGCTCCTTCCCTCATTACCTCTATTTGCATGTGTCACCACATGTTATAACATATGAGGGGATTGACAAATATTTTCACAACTTCATCGACCCTACAAAATTATTTAGAGGTGGTCCTTCCTACCTAGCAATTGTTGCATGTTTGAAGCAAAAAGGGATTCCCAACTTAATTCTTGAAAACACTAATTGGATTAGCTCACTATGGAGATATCAAACTTAGGACTGCATTCATATTAATCTTCCCAATAACTTCTACTAGCTTCCTTTTCTCCACATGGACATCAATTATCTCGAGTCACTAATGGTTATAATATAGTACATAGAGTGTAAGAACCCTGGGAAAAAATCATGTAAAAATATATAATACCAAGGTGATGGGACATGTGTTCCAAGATGAATGTTGGGTAAAACATCCTAGTGGGTGTTCATTTTAGTTATTATGGCTAAAGGAAATTGGAAAAGGAAATGGCTAAGTATTTGGAGAGGAAAAATTAATTTTGGATCATTTATTTATGAATGAAATGGAAAATAGGAGAAAAGGAAGGTGAAAGGTCACACATTGCATTTGAGGAGGAAAATGAAGGAAAATAATGGAAAATGAAGAAAATAGAGGTATCATTGATAAAAATTCTTATGAGGATCAGTTGGAATTATTTTTTTGGTTCAACCTTTTTTCACTACATTTTTGGAGCTCTCTCATTATTCTCTCTATCTCTCTCATATTCTTGGATACTTATATTTTTCTTGGAGAAATCTTGGAGAATGTGGATACATGGTGATCTAGAGCAAGAAGGAAAAGGAAGAGTATGAAAGCACAAATGAACATCAAGATCAACAACTCTATCTGGTTTTGATTACAGGTATAGAGCTGTATATATGTTTTCCTCACCAAAGAGCTCCAAAAATGAGGTTTAGCTATAAATTACATGATATATCTATCAAAAGTTGAGACCCATTAATTCTTATAGACATGAGGCTATCAAGGCCGAAATCGACAAGCTAAAGTAGGCCGGTTTTATCTATCCTATTGAATACACCACTTGGGTCTCTAGCTCGGTTTTCGTTCTCAAGAAACAAGGCACCAACCGTGTCTTCACTAACTTTCGCAACCTGAACAAAGATTCTCCCAAAGACAACTTCCCCACACCATTCATTGACCAAATCAAAGATGAGTGTGTAGGGCATGAGGTTCTATCCTTTATGGATGGTTTCTCTAGATACAACCAGGTAGTTATCCATCATGTTGATCAGTTAAAGACTGCATTCATTAGTCCGTGGGGAAATTTTACTTATAGAGTCATGTAGTTTAGCCTAAATAATTTCAAAGCCACGTTTCAGTGGGCCATGATACTGTTTCCATGACCTGTCTCATATTATCCTTGCCTACCCTGATGACTTCACTGCTCGTTTTAGGTGGAGGGCGCAACACCTCCATGATTTGTATATCTTTTTCCTCCGATGTCACAAGGATAATATTTGCTTCAACCCATTGAAGTGTGTATTTTATGTCCCTATCGGCCATCTCTTCGTCTTCATCATGTCAAAATATGGTATTGTGCTCGATCCTCTTAAATTTCAAGCCATTCTTGAACTTCCCATTCCTCGTACCTTGCACCAGTTACAAAGCCTCCAAGGCAAAGCCAAATTTCTTCGGTGGTCTGTCCTCGAATATGCCACCACCACACATGGGTTTCTAATTCTCCTATGCTCTACCATTCCATACCTTTGGGATGACCATGCTCAACAGTCTTTTGACGCCCTAAAACATGCTCTCACTTTCACTCCCTTGATTAGTCCCCCTAACACTGAGAGGGATTTCATCCTATACATATCAGCTTCCACCCACTCAGTTTCTGGGGTCCTTATCCAAGAATATGACACTAGAAATGAACATGTTATCTTGTCAGTAAGAACCTTTTCGGCCCCCCTATGTCCTACTCACATAAAGAGACGTTGACGTTGGCCGTCATGTTCTCGGTCTAGAAGCTTTGTCATTATATCATTACGTGTTCCACCAAGGTCATGACCAATTCCAACCCTATGGCATTCCTATTGAGTAGACAGATCATCAATGGGAAGTATGTTGAGATTCAACAAGAATATCCTAGCCAAAATTATGCACCTACACTAGGATGAAGCCTCGGGCTATTTTTAGGTGGATGTCTATTTATAGATGCATGAGAAAATTCTATTTATAAATGAGGTCTATCTATAGATGTATGCGCAAGTTATATTTATATTGCATGTCTATTTATAGATGCATGTCGTTTATTATTATACCTTAATATTATTTGGAAAATAAACAATAATCTATTCTCAATGGGCACTTGGAAATAGTTAACTAAAGTGGAAAATCAGTTAGCTAAAGGAATTTCGAGTTGAGTGGTTGGCTGGTGGGAGATGCAATTGGACTTAGTTGTAACTGAGTGATTCGAAGTTGTAACAGAGTTGGAAGTGTAGTTATGAAAGTTTTAAGGTATTTTAACTCAATTAAGTGAGTTAAACTAAATTGTGCTAGTTGTATCTAAAGATACACTAGTGAGAGATCAAGTGAATTAATTATTAATTAATTCAAAATCAGTGGCTTCACATGCAACTGAAGATTTACTACTGTTAACTACCTACATGTCAGATCTAGTGGAGACCTAGTTGAGATGTAGGTGTAAGGGACAGATTGAATATCAGTTGTGACATTATCGGTTGCACACATGCAACCGCACACACATTGGATGTGACATTAGAGAAATTTTGGGTCTAGAATGGGTCTCCTAATAAAAATGTACAACCAAAATAAAATTTATAAGAACCAATAGGATTCAATATGACGATTTCAACCATGGGGGATGATTCAACATGTTTGGGGTAAAAAGGTAAAAATATTAAAAAATAACAAAATAATAAAACTACTTTTTCAACTTGTATTTTTAACTTATATCCCTAATTTTTTACTCAAATTTCGAGCGAGAGTACTCGTTGGATGAAAAATTTAATTCCTCATCCAGGGAGTACCCATGTTGCATGCTTTGGATGCACCCTGATACACAGAAAATAAGAAATGCATGAAAAAACATGATTGTAATCATGTTTTTCATGTATTTCTCATTTTTTGTGTAGTAGGGTCCATTGAAAGTATGAAACATGGGTACTCCTTGGATGAGGAATCCAATTATTCATCTAACTAGTGTTCCCACTTGAAATTTGAGTAAACCCATAAGGAGATAAGTTGAAAATATGAGTTGAACAAGTAGTTTTTTCTTTTGTCTCTCTGAAATTTTATGATGTAATCTAATCTTATTTTATTATTTCCACTATTATTTTATAATTCCCTTAGGAGGCCCATTTTAGACCTAAAAATTCCCTTAATTCCATGAGGATTTTGCAGTCAAGGCAAGCAGGATTCCATTCATTCATGGATTTCTATTAGCTGGGATTGCGCAGTGGAGGAAGGTTGTCTGGAGACAATAAATTGGCTAAGGAACTTGCCTATTTTTGTATGATATTGTGAGACAATTAGCTCATGCACTGAGGGCTCTTGGATTGGAGATTTGTATCTAATTGTTTCATGATCCATGATATAATACGTAATAGAAGATAGTGGGGTTTTTAGCTTTATGCTTTCCCTGTAAAATTATCTTTGTTATGTGTAATTGATCTTTCTTCATGATATTATGATTGGTGATTATTGTTCAAATTCTGCAAAGATTTTGTAGAAGCGATTCTACATTTAACAGTGGCATATAATTTCTAGATTATGAGAATACAGGAAATACATATTTTTTATTAAATTTCCACATGGTATCGAAGCACAAGGGATTGCAATTGTGAAGCAGGAGCTGAGTTTGTTGGTGGAAAGAATTTCTTGGTGCTATAGCTGATTTAACATTGAAATGGATTTCAATGGCTTGAGTTTAGAGTATGCACTTATTAGGGGAATTTTGAGGTCTAAAATAGGCCTCCTAAGGAAAATGTACAATCAAAATTCACTTTATGAGAACCAATCACATTTTAGGGGATAACATCATCCCTAATGGTCGAGGTGGCATTGCTTGAGTTAAAGGTACTTACTTGTCACATTCTCAATGGTGGATAAAAACTCATGGTTAACCATGGTAGTGCTCTAAGTACTTTTAAAGTCAAAGTAAAGTACTCATAATGAATGTCATTTCACACTTTTTGAATAAAAATATATTATTGTCATTTCGTATTTCTTGAAAGAAACAATACATATCCCTATAAATTTATTATATTATATTATATTATTTTTATATAGTATACTAATTACATGTTATTATAAAATTTAAATAATATAAATTTTAATTAATAACATATAATATAATTAGGAATTTATAAATTTATATTTATATTTTAATTTAATTTATTTAAGTACAAAGGACAAATGCATTAGTTGTTCAATGACAATGATTTTTTCTTGAAAAACTCATTCTTATTTATAGTCACATCAATACAATTTTTTTATTAATTTTATTTTAGTACAACTTTTGAATTGAATTTAACTATGCTTACATGGATTATGGTGCAAAAAGTGAATTGCAACTTCATAAATATTATTTTACCGGTTTAGCTATTATTTTATTATTTCCTTAGGAGGCCCATTTTAAACCTCAAAATTCCCCTAATGCGAGGGCAGATCGAAATACATTTCTTGGAAGGATATGATGGAGCAGTGCTCGAAGATAATGGCTTGAAGTAATTCATTGACAATGATGTTCCTAAGCCTACTACAACAGATGCTGCATTACTTGATGCATGGGAAAAGAAAGTGGCAAAGGCGAGGAGGATTCTGTTGGAGGGAGTACGAGACCACATTGTCTCAAGCCTTCATGGGAAAGCCACACCATATGCTATGTGGAAGGATTTGATGGATATTTTACAAAAAATAAACGACCATAGGAAATTGGAGCTCAAAGATAGACTCAGTAATATCAAGATAGAAAAGGGCGACAACATTCCAAAGTACCTCACGAATTTTGTCCAATGTCGAGATGAACTGGGGAGTGTGGGAATAAATATTTTTGATGATGATTTTGTGAGCTTGGCTCTCATGGGACTTCCTAATATTTTTCATAGTTACGAAGACTCTGTCAACAAACGAAAAAAATTTCTAGATAGGGAACGACTATGGTCAGATCTTGTGTAGGAGGAGTTCAGGTAGAGCACCAAAGATGGCTCTTCATAAAAGCATGATGATGAAAATTTTTGTGCTTTGGTTGCCAAGGAAAATAAGGGGAAGGGGAAGAAATTCCATTCTAAATCTGAGTCTAAAGGAAAGAAGCTGGATATGTCCAAGGTGAAGTGTTTTCATTGTCACGAACATGAGCATCTTGCTACTATCTCTCCGCAAAAGAAGAAGAACAAGAGGGTCGCTGGAGCTGCAGCTGGTGAGGCCCCTTCCTTGCAAATCGAACTTGAATTCTCCTTGATCACATGCATGGTGTCAAGTTCATTGGGATCAATATGGTAATTGGATACTGGTGCTTCCTTTCACATGATGGGAGATAAGGAAATTTTCAGTGACTTGGAGGAGAAAAATATCCAAATGAATATAGATATGGGTGATGAAGGATGATACAGTGTGACTGGCATTGGTACCATTACATTTCATAGGGATTTAGGTAAACCATTTCAATTGAAATATGTTATGCATGTTCCAGGTCTGAAGAAAAAATTGGTCCTAGTCATAATGTTGGAGTACAAAGGCTACAACATTGTTTTCAGTGATGAAAAATATTTCCTGCGACATAAAACAATGGGTCAAGCGAAGAGGATAGGGATTTGAGTTAAGAATATATATAATATGGAGGTATATGGTTGCACTGCCATGATGGGCAAGGTGGAAAAAGTGGTGAGTCGGTATGATGACAAATTATGGCACAGGAGATTGGGCAATCTTCATCATGGAGCCTTGAAATTAATGCAACAAATATCTATTGGACTTCCAATGGGAACACTTGCTCAGTTGGATCAGTGCAATTGTTGCACCATGGGGAATTATGTAAATTCCACCTTTAATGAAAAGAAGAATTGTGCTTCATGGATCCTTTAGATAGTTCACTTAGACGTGTGTGGACCATTCTCAGTTTATTCAACACCAAAACATAAGTACTATGTTATTTTTGTTGATGACTTTTCTTGTAAATGCTAGATATTCTTCATGTAGAAGAAGGATCAAACATTCTCAAAGTTCTGTGAGTTTAAGGCATTGCTAGAGAAAGAGTAAGGGAAGCAAGTGTAGGATCTAAGGAGCAATAATGGTGGAGAATACATCTATAATGATTTCGATAAATTCTGCAACAAAGAAGGAATTCGAAGAGAACTCATAGTGCCTCATAACCCATAGCAAAATGGGGTCATGGAGAGGAAGAACATAAAGATCATGGGTGCAGCACGAGCGATGTTACATGATCAGGGCCTACCAATGCATTTGTGGGAGAAAGCATGCAACACTTCAGTTTATGTGCAAAACCTTTGTCCTCATAGATTAATTGGCATGATTACACCTATAGAATATTTCACTAGTAAGAAATTGGATGTTTCACACTTTAAGGTTTTTGGATCATCTCTTTATGTGCATGTGACCAAGGATACTAGGAAGAAGTTGGAGCCAACTGATGAAGTTGGGATATTTATGGGGTACACAGAAACACCCCATAATTATTGTGTGTATTTTCCAAACAGTCGAATGAATGCAGCGCGATGGGATATAAAATTCGATGAGGGGAAAGCCATGCGGTTGTCACTTGAGAGGGAGATGGACTTGCATGCAGAGGATGAACTTTTGGTTCCTAAAGATGAGTCTCTAGATGTGGATCAGCCACAGGAGGAGGTTCATTGAGTGGAGGAGTCCACTCATGCAGAGCCAAACATTAGAACTGGCAGAAGGCGTACCACAAAAGCTGATAGGCTGAGACTTGATGTTGCATAGAATGTAGAAGCCCCTACTTCATAGTGCAGACAAAGATAGTCTCCTGACTGATTTACTAGATACATGGCTCTCATCAAAAAATTTATTGTGATGTGGCCATCTTCCTTTCAGGAAGTAGTGTAGGAGCCCACATGGGTAGATGCAATGGTAGAGGAGTATGAATCCATTGTCAAAAATAGTTCTTGGGAAATTGTTCCAAGGTCGTTTGATAAATCAGTGGTAGGTTCAAGATGGATCTACAAGGTAAAGCAAGTTGCTAATGGAAGCGTTGAGAAATACAAGGCTAGATTTTTGGACCAGGGCTTCTCATGGATTGAGGGGATAGATTATGAAGAAACCTTTTCACCTGTCGCAAGGTATTCTTCCATAAGGACTATCCTTACTCTCTTAGCGCAGATGGGCTGGCCCATTCATCAAGTGGATGTGAAGACTATTTTTCTCAATGGGATCATTGAGGAAGAGGTGTACATAGAGAATCCTAGAGGATTTGAGATCTTTAGTAGTGATTCACATGTGTGCCGACTAAAAATAGCATTTTATGGGTTGAAGCAAGCACCCCGTGCCTGGTACACTCCAATAGATAGTTATTTCACCGGACTGGGCTTCACCAAAAGTGAAGCGGATGCAAACCTATACCAAATTGTGGTGGAGGGTAAGCTTTTAATCATTGTTATTTATGTTGATGATTTAATATTGACTAGTGATGAGAAGATACACTTATACAAGGAGGACCTTGCAAAGGATTTCGAGATGAAGGACATGGATGTCCTTCATTATTTTCTTGTATTGGAAATATAGTAGTCAGATGGTTAACATTTTGTGTCTCAAGTAAAGTATGCAAGGGAGATACTGGGTAAGTTTCACATGGAGGGCTACAAGCCCATGGATACTCCTCTTCGAGGAAACTGCAGGAAATAGGATGCTACTTCTATCGATAGTTAGTGGGTTTGGTAATGTATCTAGTGAACAAGAGACTGGAAATTTTCTATGTGGTTAACCAACTGAGTCAAGCGATGGTTAAGCCTATGAGATTTTATGGAATGTGGGCAAGCATGTACTAATATACCTGAGGGGCACATCTGAGTATATTTTATGGTACAGACAGAAGTATGAGGTGAAGTTGCATGGCTTCACGGATGCAGATTGGGTAGGCAACCCACCAGACAGAAAGAGTACATTAGGGGGGATCTTTAGCATTGGATATAGAGTTGTTTCTTGGTACATGAGGAGGAATAGATCCATGGGACTTAGTTCAATGGAATTGAAATACATGGCAATGAGTCAAGCTACATGTGAGGCTATCTAGATGCACTAGTAAAAAATGAAAATCAAAGGGTAAGAAAATAAATTGGTCAAGAAAATGAAAGAAATGAACCCCAAGCAAAAAATAGACCAAGGAAAGTGTGCAAATCCAAATGCCACTACTATTTCATTTTTGTAATAAAGCAATTGTGTGCAACTTGTCAAACTTTTGCCACAATTTATGAAGAGTCAAACTGTTTAAACTTGACTCATTCATGTTTCAATTTCATGTTGTAGAATAGAGAATAAATATCTGACCAAACAGTTTAATCTTGGCAGATAAGTAGATAGGTAGAGTTAATAAAAGGTGCTCAATAGTTTAATCTGAGCCCTTGGATGTGATAAGGGTAGAATTAGATAGATTTGCCTTGTAAAAAGAAAAAATGTTGATAAGGGTTTGCAAGTCTAAATGCACCCTAATAAAGAAGAGAAAATGGTAGTGTCAAGTAGATAGGGTAGGTAGATGGTGTTGCAAAATTTTATGTGATGAATGATGCTGCTAAATGTGTTTAATCCTTTACTTTCATCACAAGTACTGAAGTAGGAAATACACTGGAAAATCACAGCAAGCAAAGTCAAAATCATTAACTTCCCTCATCACTTTCCCCTTAAGTTTTACTAATTTCCCCTAAAGTGCTAAGGTATTTGGAGATCAAAGGGGCTCAAGGCATTTCCTTGACTTTTGGAGGGACCGGACCCTCGGCCTAATGATCAAAAAGACCTAAGTACTTGAGATAATCCATCATTATAATCATTCACCTTTAACCTTTTCCTAAGTAAAATCCCACTTTGCTTAGGAAAATCATGCAAAACTTCCATAAAATCCCTCAAAATAACTTACTATTCTAAGTTTAAGTGCTAAAGATAAGATATGGCAAGTTACTTCAGAAATTGTCACTTTCTTAGATGTGCAAAGTATTTTGAGTTCCCTTGTCCCTTTGTCATATTAATGTTTAACTCTAGTTATTAAATCCCTAGTGAAATGCCCTATCCTAAGTATATAACTCCTTTTATATAAATATCCAAAAACCCCTCTATTATAAAGTTTAGCCAAAGTATTTATTTCCCCATGCATTCAAATAAAAACCCACTATACAAGCCCTTTGGTTAAATATATCGTTATACAATAGTCCCGCCCCTATGGTAAATTAATTATATCGGTTAATTTATCATATAATAAAAAACATATATGAGAAAAACCTTAAACATATGATATGTATGTTTAACACAGAAATATAAATAAAACCAAAGTTTTAATTCAAACTAAAAAACTTCGGAAAAGCTCCTATGCCACCGTGGCCCATCCACCTGGCATCCCACCCGACGCTTCAACCACAATCGAAACCCCACCGTGACCCCTATTTCCATTATACAGTGGGATTAATTAATTATCAGAATTAGTTAATAACCAACCTTTTCCGCCTATTAGACGCCCCCCGGGATGTTTAATAACGTTAATCACATTTAAAACCCCGCCGGGCCTGCACGATAACGACCCACCATCTCCCCGTCCCTTCCACCTTTGGATCGCCCCTCCACAGATCTACGGCTAACATTCATCCCACTAGCCGTCCCTTGTCAGCACTTTAACGCGCGGGGGAATGGTGGTATTGAAATAGTCCACCGGCCACGCGTCCATCGCCCAATGGAATCGCTGCCCTCGCATTAAAAACCACCTTTGCCAATAAGCGGTGCGGGGACTAACCGCTTACCACCCGAACCCTGCCCCACGTCAGCTCGTACTGAAATGACGTCATTCCTCGAAAAACTAAAAACCCCTTTTTTTTTACTTTGGAAATAAAACAAATTTGCGTGTTTTTGTGTCATTTTCGTTATTCGAAAGTGACTGCGCCTTCTGCTACAAAATTCAAATTTTCACTGGAATTCACTGTTCTATCCATTTTCGCTCCAGAATTCCGCCAAACCTGTGTTCAAGCATCCTCCTGCTACCGCCTGATACCTGTTAAAAGCTAGCTTTCCTCCAAGAACAGGTATTTATCCTATAGCGCTTCGAACTTCAAAAGAAAGTCTGTTTTCCTTGTTTTCCACTGGATTAGTGATTAAATCTTATCACTGAGATCATTCTCTGAGGTTTAAAACTGTAAATTGTTCCCCCGAACCTGCAATTGTGCCAATTTCCCTCATTAAAATTGAAATCGCGCCCGGCCTGTGAAGAAAACCCAGAAACTTCCGTTTTGAATCCACAAGAACCAAAATGGAAGCCCCGGTAGCCCTGAATGTGACTCCATTGAATGCCCCCCACAGAGAGTTAGAATATTTTCCTTTAGTAGATAAAGATTTTCAGATTAAAGACTTGCATTTTGATGAAAGCCCCCTTCTGAGTTATTGTCGCTGCAGAGACGATTATTCGAAGGGGCAAGATGTCATTGGGTTATGGGAATCCAATCTCCCGAGATATCTCATCCCCTCGATCCTTGCTTTCCCAAAAAATTATCCACTTATTGCCATTCTAACTATGATCCCACTCGAGCTTGATTTTATCCCCGAACCCGAATGTCATTTTCCCAATTACTGCCCATTCTATCAATGAGATGCTTCAATTTCAACCTGGTTAAGCCTTGACTCCCCTATCCATAGGAGATATGCTTGAGAAATCTGCTAATTTATCTCATGAAGAGTTAAACCTTCACAGACTGATCTCATTCCACAGGTCTTTCAAAAAAGCCTTCAATCACGTCCCTGCAGACCTAGATTTCATTAACAAATTGTTTGATTTTAGCAGGTTACTATAAAAATATGGATTTGGACCAACAATTTCAATACTAGTTGAAAAAATTGTTTGCTCCAAATTCTCATATTTTAATTCAATATCTTCATTCAACAAACAGTTTGTATACAAAGTCAGAGAGAGATTAGAATGATGAAATGTGCATAGTGAATGGTAAAAGTGAAATGAGAATTTACAGGGATAGTAAAAGAATAACAGTTAAAGAGTATCAGGTTTAAACAGTATCATATTGAAGACCAAGTCAAGTAAGTCAGCTAGCATAAAGATAAACAGTAGGGAAGACAGTTACAAAACAAAACATACAAATTCATGACAAAGTGAAGACAGATAAAAAATAAAGCAGTAAAAAGTAAAAGGTAAATAGTAAAAATGAAGTTGCAGAGGCAGTAAAATGGTAAAAATAAATGAAAATACTTTCACCAACATTGAATTTTGTCTAAATTGAAAGTGAAACAGTCAAAAGAACAAAAAAGTGAAAAGTTGAAAAACACAACAAGAGGGAACATTTTTGCAGAAATTGCATGTTTTAGTCATAGTTTCTCAGAAACTATTGTGATCAATCCCAGCTTAATTTTGAAAAACTGAAGGAGGTTTATGTTCTTAAGAGTACCATCTACAAAAACCTCTCTCACTTTTCTAACATCTATTATGGTTTTGGAAATATTAAACAATGTTGGAAAGCACTTTTTGCAGAAAATTATAGTCAAGTCATCATTTTACAGAGAAGATTGTGGCCAATCCGTAATACATAATACAAAAATGAAGGAGGTTTGTTTTCCTAAGGGAACCATATACAAAAACCTATCTCATTTTTTTCAAATTGATTTCATATTCAGAGATACATGCACATCTTTACAGGCTATTTTTCAAACTCTGTAAAACTTTGTTTTACACATCGTTTTGCAGAGCCTATTGTGCACAGCTGGAGAGGAATTTTAGGAAAGTGAAAGAGTTTTATCTCAAAAAAATATTGATACACAATAAACTCCTTCACTTTTTACATATCTATTACGGATTGAGAAATAAAAATATATCATTGGACCCAAAGTTTGAAGAATTGTTGGAGCAGAATGCACAAAGAAAGGAAGCAGTTAGTGACTTGGATGCCTCATCATCAACTAAGAGTTGGATCAAATTTGAATTCTCCTCTTTGTCATCACCTATCCATACAAAATAGTGCCAAATATATGCATTAGTTTGAGTGTCCTTTACTTAAGTTCTATTTATGTAAAATAGTTGGAGAGATTTGTGAACCAATTTTGATATTTTTTCAAGATATTTTAGTTTAGAATTTGTATAAATACTTCACTCTTGGAAGTATTTTGGGTGGATTCTATTACTTTGCTGTAACATTGAGATTTTCGGAATAAAAGAATTTTGGAGAAATTTATTCGTGACTTACTGGATGTCGATTTAGAGCACTGGACTTGTTGCAGGATTCATGTGTTGGACTACAGTTCAATAAGTTTTTCTACCCTTTTGTCTGAACTTTTATATTAGTTTATAATATCATCATGTCCATTTCTGAATAATTTACATAAAGGATTGAATCAGAATTTGCTTAATTGTACTCTGATTTCAAATGTGGTTGTTCTTAATGTTTTCTTCTAAATTAATTATAAGCATGAATTCTTAAATGCTCTTGCTTTGCTAATTTAAACATTGTTGATTACTATAATAAAGAATTCTTCATTGCTCTTTGTTTGTAGTCATCTCATTTCTTTCTTTTGAACATGGTGAAAGATTCTTAGCTGCCTTTCATCTCTTCAAAATCATCCCATCCACTTTAAATTTTAAGGATTGTTCTCTGTCTGGCTATCTTGCCCTGCAAAGCCATCTTGTGTGTAGAATAGAAATCCAGTAAAGCCATCATTTGACTCCATAGCCCAATGGACTGAAAATCTTCAACCTTGCCCCTAGTTTGCGGATTCCACCATTTTCAAAACAAACTCTTGGATCTATAACTAGCCTAAAACCTTCTAAGAACAAAGATAAATTATAAAGAGAGAGCCCTCTCTGGATGCAGATTGGCTAGATTATGCATCTGAAGGTTGGTTTGTGGTTACCTCGGGTATACTTTCCTTTTCCACAACTTCAAGGAAAACCTGAGTGATAACATAGTGGCGACCATACTGGGGATCTGAATCATTTTAATTGTTACTATTGTTTGCTTATAAGCTACAGACAGAGCCTGAAGATCAGCCAGGTAGCCTTTGAACTGCTTTTGCTCTGCAATTGCATAGTAAATAAATGTTGCTTCAGTCTATCTCTGGTTTAGCTTAATAACTGAACTTTAGTTTCAAACATTCAATCAGACTCTCTAGTTTAATAAATCTTTGAGAAAATTTTAATTAAAAATCTTAAATTTCTTAAAGAAATCATAGAAGTTGTTTTGAAAATTCATAAAAAAATAAAATAATCATAAAATATTCAAAATTTGGTTTCCTGAAGAACTAAATTTTTCTTCAGAATTTTTTTACAGGTTTAGATCTGATCTATGATGGTGGACAGGGATCAGACACACAAAGGTTAAAATCATCCACCTGGCGACTCCAAAATCAATTTCACTACTAAGACTCCACTGGAGGAATGAACCTGGAAGAACAATATGGAAAGATCAGGCTTTCAACTTGGATTGTTATCCAAGACATTATGTTCTTTCTAAATTGATAGAGTTTTCCAATGTATATTGTATTTTAGAGAAGATCTTAGAGTAGTTTTAATTTATCTCTTTTGAAAATTGTAAATATAAAATCGCCATGCACATTTGAGCATCATTCTTCTGACTCTTTTGATATCATTTTCCAATCAAGACACTGTTGATCAGAGATCCAGAGCTTCAAGTTTCAGAGAAATTCCACAACCAAATAATCCATATTCCAAAGCATTAATAGTGATACTGGATGACAGGGTTTGTGGAAAATCTTTCATTTGATGAAATTTTAAATGAATTCAGAGATGAGTTATCAAAACTTCAGTTTGATGAGGATTTTCTAAGAGATTTCTTTCTTCTTTTTAAATCAAGAAAATTTTCTCCTCAAGTTAAAAAATGGCTTCTTGATATAATTTCTGAAAATTATGAAAATGAAATCAAACTTTTGCATTCTCAAATTCAGTCATACAATTTCCGAAATCCTAAAGAATTCTTTGAAAATATTCCTTCTCCAAAGCAAGAGGAAATTGTACTATCTTCTGACCTGCATATTGAGGATGATTATTCTTTCAAACACAAGATTGAGGAAATAGTTTCAAGGATTAATATTCAGAATACAACTGAGCAACTAGTCATTGAAGGCCTAGAAACACAAATCATACATTATGCTTTTAATGATCCTATAGAAAATTATATGGAGAATATTTTTACCTCAAATCTGCAAACATGTTTTATCTATGAGGATCAAATATATCAGCAATTTCCATTTCACATCTTATCATTGATTATAAAGGCACATGATCATAACATACTTCCAATTTTGATCACAAGCAATCAAGTTATCCATTTATTTTTACAGCTACTTGATTGGCTTCATTGGCATTTTTGTATTACCTGATTCAATAAGGTTTTTAGTAGATTAGAGTAGGTAAATGAGTGCTAATAAGCTCAGAATTTTGAGCATTTTTTTTAGTTTTTCAATTTTCAGCTAGTTTTTCATTAAGTTGGTTTGAAAATTTTTGTGTGTTGTTTTAGTTTTAGATCAGATTTTAGGTTGCAGAAAAAGGACTATATTCAATTCAAGATTTTCAACCACAACAAATTCATGTTTGGGATTGGAACAAGGCAGAAAATTCCTAACTGGGCAATAAAGTTTTAAGTTTTGAGTGGATAGTAACTTACTGGAGTTGAAGCCCGAAGTGAAGGCCCTAAGCTTCAGAAGTTTTACTATCATATATACAATAAAGCTACTAGAAGAAAGAGATTACATGGTTTAGTTTGAAGAAATTTTGAGGCAACTGACCTGCTGTTCTTGACTTTTCACAAGGAAAAGCCATCCCCAAGTGGAGCCAGTGTTAGACCCCTATACCAATAGGTGTCATTTTTCATGATTGTCTTAATTGAAGTATGGAATATGTTTAAACCTCTTTCTTGAGCAAAGGTGTTCCATATTCTTGAAAAACCAAAAAATCAAAAAATTTAAAAAATGTAAAGAGGGTATACCCTAAAAGAAAAATCAAAGGGCAAGGAAAATAAATTGGTCAAGAAAATGAAAGAAATGAACCCCAAACAAAAAATATACCAAGGAAAGTGTGCAAATCCAAATGCTACTACTATTTCAGTTTTGTAATAAAGCAATTGTGTGCAGCTTGTCAAACTTTTGCCACAATTCATGAATAGTCAAACTGTTTAAGCTTGGCTAGTTCATTTTCCAATTTTATGTTGTAGAATAGAGAATAAATATCTGACCAAACAGTTTAATCTTGGCAGATAAGTAGATAGGTAGAGTTAATAAAAGGTGCTCAACAGTTTAATCTGAGCCCTTGAATGTAATAAGGGTAGAATTAGATAGATTATCCTTGTAAAAGAAAAAGATTGATAAGGGTTTGCAAGTCTAAATGCACCCTAATAAAGAAGAGAAAATGGTAGTGTCCAGTAGATAGGGTAGGTAGATGGTGTTGCAAAGTTTTATCTGATGAATGATGCTGCTAAATGTGTTTAATCCTTTACTTTCATCACAAGTATGAAGCAAGAAATGCACTGGAAAATTCAGAGAAAGCAAAGTCAAAATCATTAACTTCCCACATCACTTTTTCCCTAAGATCTTTATTAATTTCCCCAAAGTGCTAAGGTATTTGGAGATCAAAAGGGCTCAAGGCATTTCCTTGACTTTTGGAGGGACCGGACCCTCGGCCTAATGATCAAAAAGACCTAAGTACTTGAGATAATTCATTATTATAATCATTCATCTTTAACCTTTTCCTAAGTAAAATCTCATTTTGCTTAGGAAAATTATGCAAAATTCCATAAAAATCCCTCAAAATAACTTACTATTCTAAGTTTAAGTGTTGAAGATGAGATATTGCAATTTACTTCAGAAATTGTCACTTTCTTAGATGTGCAAAGTATTTTGAGTTCCCTTGTCCCTTTGTCATATTAATGTTTAACTCTAGTTATTAAATCCCTAGTGAAAATCCTTTATCCTAAGTATATAACTCCTTTTATATGAATATCCAAAAAACCCCTCTATTATAAAGTTTAGCCAAAGTATTTATTTCCCCGTGCATTCAAATAAAAACCCACTATACAAGCCCTTTGGTTAAATATATCGTTATACAATAGTCCCGCCCCTATGGTAAATTAATTATATCGGTTAATTTATCATATAATAAAAAACGTATATAAGAAAAACTTTAAACATATGATATGCATGTTTAACACAAAAATATAAATAAAACCAAAGTTTTAATCCTATGCCACCGTGGCCCATCCACCTGGCATCCCACTCGACGCTTCAACTACAATTGAAACCCCACCACGACCCCTATTTCCATTATACAGCGGGATTAATTAATTATCAGAATTAGTTAATAACCAACCTTTTTCGCCTATTTGATACCCCCTCGGGATGCTTAATAACGTTAATCATGTTTGAAACCCCGCCGGGCCCGCACGATAACGCCCCACCATCTTCCCGTCCTTTCCACCCTTGGATCGCCCCTCCACATATCTACGCTTAACATCAATTCCGCCAGCCGTCCCTTGTCAGAGCTTTAACGCGTGGGGGATTGGTGGTATTTGACTAGTCCTCCATCCACGTGTCAATGATCCAATGGAATCGTTGCCCTCTCATTTAAAACCACTCTTGTCCACAAGCGGTGCGGGGATTACCGCTTACCGCCCGGCCCCCCACCACACGTCAGCCCGTACTAAAGTGACGTCACTCCTCGAAAAACTACAAACCCCTTTTTGACTTTGGAAATAAAACAAAATTTCGTGTTTTTATGTCATTTTCATCAATTGAACGCGACTGTGCTTTCCGCTACGAATTTCAAATTTCCACTGAAATCCACTGTTCTATTCGATTTTGCTCCAGAATTCCGCCAGACCTGTGTTCAAGCATCCTCCTACTACCGCCTGATACCTGTTAAAAGCCAGCTTTCCTCCAAGAACAGGTATTTATCCTATAGCGCTTCGAAATTCAAAAGAAATTCTGTTTTCCTTGTTTTCCACTGGATTAGTGATTAAATCTTATCACTGAGATCATTCTCTGAGGTTTAAAACTGTGAATTGTTCCCCCGAACCTGCAATTGTGCCAATTTCCCTCATTAAAACTGAAATCGCACCCCGGTCTGTGAAGAAAACCCAGAAACTTCCATTTTGAATACACAAGAACCAAAATGGAAGCTCCGTCAGCCTTGAATGTAACTCCATTGAATGCCCCTCATAGAGATTTGGATTACTTATCATTAGTGGACAAAGATTTTCAAATAAAGGACTTTAATTTTACTGAAAATCCCCTTCGAATTTATTGTTGCTGCAGAGACAATTATTTGAATGGCTCAGATATTATTGGGTTATGGGAGTCTGGTCTTCCCCAGTACCTCTTTCCCTCTGTTCATATTTTCCCTGAAATAATCCATCTTTGCCATGCCAATTATGATCCTAACCAGAGAGCAGTCTTATCTCAAAACCAAGACATCCTTTGCCCAATTACTGCTCAGTCAATCAATGAGATGTTTCAATTTCAACCTGGTCAAGCCTTGACTCCCCGTCCATAGGAGATATGCTTGAGAAATCTGCCAATTTATCTCATGAAGAGTTAAAACTTCACAGACTGATCTCATTCCATAGGTCTTTCAAAAAGCCTACAATCACCTCCCTGCAGACCTGGATTTCATTAACAAATTGTTTGATTTTAGCAGGTTACCATCAGAATATGGATTTGGACCAACAATTTCAATACTAGTTGACAAAATTGTTTGCTCCAAATTCTCAGATTTTAATTCAATATCTTCATTCAACAAACAGTTTGTATACAAAGTCAGAGAGAGATTAGAATGATGAAATGTGCATAGTGAATGGTAAAAGTGAAATGAGAATTTACAGGGATAGTAAAAGCATAACAGTTAAAGAGTATCAGGGTTAAAGAGTATCAGGATTAAAGAGTATCAGATTGAAGACCAAGTCAAGTAAGTCATCTAGCATGAAGATAAACAGCAGGGAAGATAGTTACAAAACAGAACATACAAGTTCATGACAAAGTGAAGACAGATAAAAAATAGAGCGGTAAAAAGTAAAAGGTAAACAGTAAAAATGAAGTTACAGAGGCAGTAAAATGGTAAAAAGAAATGAAAATACTTTCACCAACATTGAATTTTGTCTAAAGTGAAAGTGAACCAGTCAAAAGAACAAAAAAGTGAAAAGTTGAAAAACACAACAAAAAGGAACATTTTTGCAGAAATTTTATGCTTTAGTCATTATTTTGCAGACAATATTGTGATCAATATAAGATGAATTTTTCAAAACTGAATGAGGTGTATGTTCTTAAGACGACCATATACAAAAACCTCTCTCTGTTTTCTAACATCTATTATGGTTTTGGAAATATTAAACAATGTTGGAAAGCACGTTTTGCAGAAACAACCAGTTAAGTCATCATTTCGCAGAGAATATTGTGGTAAATTAGAAGTACATAATACAAAAATGAAGGAGGTTGTTTTTCCTAAGGGACCCATATACAAAAAACTATCTCACTTTTTGCACAGTGATTTCAGAATCAGAGATACATGCACATCTTTACAGGCTATTTTTCAGACTCTGTAAAACTCTGTTTTACACATATTTTTACAGAGACTATTGTGCACATTTGGATAGGAATTTTGGGCAACGGAAAGAGGTTTATCTCACCAACATATTAATCCACAATAACCTCTTTCACTGTTTACATATCTATTACGGATTGATAAATA